>CM075814.1:47110477-47457748 GCA_037975025.1 Excoecaria agallocha | reverse complement strand
ATTTTCATTGATTGAGATTGTTTATTGGTATTTTGCCTAAAAGTTAATAAAGTTTTGATTGAAAAATTATTTATTTTGCCTGGTTGGAAATAGTTCTTTGGCTTTGTTGGAATTGATTTCCGTTGGGTTGCTCTTTGCCTAAAGCTAATTGATTTTGGTTGAAAATTTTTAAACCATGGATTAAAATTTGCTGCAAATTGTCCCTTTTGTTTCATTGGGAAAAAACGTTGGAATTGCTATTTTGTCTCTTTGCTGGAATTGTCAAAAGCACCTTTGGTTTGCGGTGATTTCCGAAACGGAATTCAAAAGGTAGAAGATGGCAAATTACATCTTGGTCCTCATAGTTTTTGGACCATTAAAATTTGATAATAAAATTATGGTTTGATCCCTAAAAATTTTGAACTTTAAAGTATGATATTTCAACATTATAGTTAAATTTTCAAATTTATCTATTATTACTTAATTAAATATTTATTGTATAGAAAACTTGTTAGTCACCAAAGCGACCTTAAAAAGATATTTAGACATTTAATTATGTATTATTTTAATTGTTCATGTTATATATATGGTGCTAATTAATGACATAAAATATGAACTGGACAATTGAGTTTATTAATTATAATGGTAGGAGATCACCCAAAGGTGGATCATTGTTTATAATTAGTACTATTAAACAGACTTATCGACATACTTGGTGAATATATTTGTATATCTAAAGATAACATGCATACTAGTTTGAGTATAATTGATTGTCTATTAAGTAAGTAAGTGTGTGTATATATATATATAGTTAGCGTCGTTATGGTTTCAAGGTATGTATTTAGGTGTCACCCAAAGGTGAACTAAATATATATATTAAAGATTATTATTTTCTGAATACATTAATTGTACTTAAAGCATTAAAGTGTGAGTTTGTATATATTATGTTTGCAGCTTTTAATAATTTGTTAGCTATAGGCAATGGTTTGATCAAGTTCAAAAGGATAAACTATGCCAATTTGTTTGAACAAATCCAATTTCAGTTGGTATTATGGACAAAGACATGGCATTAGTTGTTGAAAAGCCTGCAGCCATTATTGATAACAATACACAAGCCGAAATGAGATATTTTGAGACTTGAAAAAAGTCTAATAGGCTGAGTCTAAACTTGTTGTGATTGATAATGGCTGAAAATGTTAAGCCATCAATGCCCAATACGGACAATGCAAAGGAACTCATGATAAAGATATCAGACATAGTTGACAAGTCTATTGTAGAAAACTTGATGAGTGAACTGATGATCAAAAAGTTTGATCGGTCTCAACCTATCCATGATCATATGTAACAGCCATATCAAAACTAGCTACAAAGCTAAAATCAATGGGTATGGATGTAAGTGAATCCTTTCTAGTATAGTTCATTATCAACTCACTCCCTCCTAAATTTGGCCAGTTCCAAGTGAATTATAATACTTTTAAAGAGAAATAGAACCTTCAAGAAATTAAGGCCATGTTGGTGCAGAAGGAAGCGAGATTAAAGAAAATGAAGGAACACTCTATCCATCTTACAGTCATAATAAAGCTAGCAACAGAAAGGAAAATTAGGAAAGAAGAACAACAAGAAGGAGAAAGCCCTGTTAAAGGTTAATGAGGGTCAAATCCATAAAAAACAATGTTATTTCTTCTGCAAAAAAGTTGGCCACCTTAAGAAAGATTGCCTTCAGAGAAAGGCTTGATTCAACAAAAAGGTAAGTACTGTGTTTTAGTATATTTTGAATCAAACCTTATTGAGGTGCCCAATAATACCTAGTAGTTAGATTCCGGTGTAACGACTCATGATATGTCACATGTTATGCAGGGATTCTTTTCAATCCAAATCATAATTGAAACTGAAGAGTTCCTATATATGGATAACAAAATGAAGGCACTAACAAAAGGAATTGGGACGTATAGATTGATTCTAGACACTATTTGTAGTCTAGATCTTAAAATGTATCTTTATGTTCCTGGATGTGCTAGAAATTTAGTTTCTGTTAGTAAGTTGTATAAGATAGGTTTTAATTTTAATGTTGAAAATGGTATTTTTTTCTTTGTATAAACGACAATACTATTATGTTTCTAGTATATTAATGGATGATTTATATTGTTTCAACCTTGATATTAATTTTGGTGAATCCATGTTTCATGTTGAATATAATATTGGTAATAATTTGATGAACATAATGAACATTCTGCTTACTTGTGGCATCAAAGGCTATATCATATATCTATAGAAAGGGTGATGAGATTAGTAAAAACTGAAATCTTGCCTCAACTAGATTTTGCTGATTAGGATGTGTGTGTGGATTACATAATTAAAGGTAAGCAAACCAAACACATATCCAAGAATTTTGCCACAAGAAGTACTAATTTACTTGAATTGATACACATTGATATATATGATCCATTTCATGTTCTATCTTGGAGCGATGAAAAGTATTTTATCACCTTTATTGATGACTATTCATTATGTTATAGTTATCTTTATTTATTATATGAAAAATCTTAATCACTAGACATTCTCGAGGTATTCATTAATGAGGTGGAAAGGCAGTTAGATAGAAAAGTAAAAGTATTAAGGTCTGATAGAGGTGGTGAATATTATGATAAATATAATGAGAATGGATAGTGTCCAAGTCCATTTACAAAATCATTTCAAAGTCAGAGCTTTTATGCATAGTATACAATGCCCAATACACCACAACAAAATGGTGTAGCTAAAAGGCATAATCATACTTTTATGGATATGGTTAGGAATATGTTAAATTATACTAATGCACCTTTATCTTTATGGATGTATGCATTAAAAACAACTTTATATCTACTTAATAAGGTTCATAGTAAAGTAGCTCCTGTGGTACCTTATACATTGTGGACGAGTAGAAAACCTAGCTTGAGGCACCTGCATGTTTGGGTTACCCAGCAAAAATAAGAATATATAATCCTTATAAAAGGAATTTTGATGCAAGAACCATTAGCGGTTGCTTCATCGATTATCCAAAAGAGTCCAAAAAGTACATATTTTATTGTCCTAACCATAGGACAAGAATAGTTAAGTTTAGTAATGCTAGGTTTATTGAAAATGGAAAAATCAGTGGGAGTGGAGAACCACAAAAGGTGGATATTCAAGAGATTCAAGTAGAAAATTCTTCATCTATTGTCTCTTTTCAAGTTGTTATTCCTTTTATTACATTACAACCACATAACATATCAAAGCAACAAGTTAATATTCCAAACCCATAAGAAGAAAATGTCAATAATAAATCAATAAATGATGAGCAAGTTAAAAATGATCACATGATACCATAAAAAATAATAATGCAAAAGCCTATAAGGGAGAAAAGACCAACAATATCTGATGACTATATGGAATATTCAGTTAAGCATGAATATGACTTAAGCATTGATAAGGATCCGGTCTCATTTAAAGAAGCCATGAAATCTAACAATTCTGAAAAATTGCTTAATGTTATATATGAAAGAAGAGTTAAAATCTATGGATAATAACCAAGTCTAGGAACTAGTTAAGTTACCTGTAGGCTCGAAGCAAGTGGGTTGTAAATGGGTCTTTAAAACCAAAAGGGACTCGAAAGGCAATGTTGAAAGGTATAAAGCCAGACTTATAGCCAAAGGTTATACTCAAAAAGATGGCATTGACTTTAAAGAGACCTTTTTTCCGATTTTAAAGAAGGACTTTTTGAGAATTGCTATAGCATTAATAGCTTATTATGATTTAGAGCTTTACCAAATGGATGTAAAGATGTCTTTTCTTATTAGTGATTTAGAAGAAGAAGTTTATATGGACTAACCAGAGGGTTTTGTGACTACAGAAAAGGAAAATATGGTGTGTAAATTAAAGAAATAGATATATGGTTTGGAACAAGCTTCCTGACAGTGGTATGATACCATTACCTCGTATGGCTTAGAGAACACTATAGATAAGTGTATATATATAAAGGTTAGTAGGAGTAAGTTTATTATTTTAATACTATATTCTTTTAGCTACTAATGATTTGGGCTTGTTACATGAAGTAAAGAAATTTCTCTATAATAACTTGGAAATGAAAGATATGGGTGAGGCATCCTATGTAATTGGAATAAAAATATTCTATGACAGAGGACAATGATTATTGGGGTTATCTCAGAAAGGATATATAAGTAAAGTATTAAAGAGATTTAGGATGAAAAAATGTTCAGCTGGGGTTGTTATAATTCAGAAAGGAGAAAAATTTAGTGAAATAATGTCCTAAGAATGATTTGGAATGAAAGGAAATGGAATATATTCCCTATGCATCTGTAGTTGGGAGTCTGATGTATATTCAGACTTGTACTTGATCGAATATCAGTTTTACTATTGGAATGTTGGCTTCGTATCAAAGTAATCTCAAAATGGATTACTAGAAAGCTGCAAAAAAAAAGTACTTAGGTAGTTACAAGGCACCAAAGATTACATACTCACATATAGGAAATCGAATCATTTAAAAGTGATTGGTTATTCAAATTCGGACTATCCTGGTTGTATAGACTCAAGGAAATCTACTTTCGGTTATCTATTATAACTAATAAAAGGGACAATTTTTTGGAAGAGTGGAAAATAGTCTGTTATTGCTACTTCCACTATGGAGGCTAAATTTATGGCATGTTTTGAGGCCACTATTCAAGCATTGTGGTTACGGAACTTTATCTTAGGGCTAGGTATTGTCGATAGCATAGCTAGACTACTAAGAATTTATTGTGATAATTCTGCAACTATCTTATTCTCTAAAAATGATAAGTATTCTAAGGATGCTAAATGTGTGGATTTGAAATACTTGTCAGTTAAAAAAGAAGTGGAAAAACATAAAGTGTCAATTGAGCATATTGGAACTGATCTAATTGTAAGGCCTTAAAATTATATCTGGCATAAATAGTACTTTTTCGACTATGAACAGTAACATTAGAATGGTATTTGGTATGATTATATTAGCATTAGCACAGTAGATTTCATAAAAACTTAGGGGTTGAACTTGTATGCTAGGGAAATTTTAAGATAGGTAACCTACCAAAAAGTTTGGTATTTAACCATTAGATGAGATAATTTAAATTAAATGGAGTCTAGTAGTATAATTTAAGAAGAAATTAAGCTCAGATAGGTCTCTAAAATAGAGAGTGAAGAATTTTTTCGATACCGTTATTTGGCTTAACCATAAGTGTAAGGCTCCAAAATATATCTTAATAGGATTAGTGTATAGTAGAGAGAGAGATAAAAAAGGTTTCAGTATAAAAGAATTGCTAATTATGCAAATGGGATGTAATCGGTATTAATACAAAAGTGAAGGGCAATTTCGTAAATTATCAAATTTGGGGTAAATGTGCATTATTAATAAAGAAGTGGGGATGAATGTATGAAACAAACTTAATAAGATGTGTACTTGGTAATTAAGCTTAACAAGAGCAAGTAAAGTGCAAGTTGAGTTGGTTAAACTATAGGCCAATGAAATAAAGGTACTTAGCAACTCTAGAAGAATGAAGAGAAACCAAGAAAAGTAAAAATCTATCCTTTTATAGGATTAGACGACCACTTTTGGTCGAAAAATCCTAGCCATTTTCTTTTTCTCCTCTGTGTCATTTTATTGCTTATAGTTTAGTAAAAAAGGGGTTTATGCATCACTAAAAAAATCAATTTTACCGACGGATATTATTTTCGTTGGTAAAATTAAGATATTACCAATGGATTACAGACCAAATTGATAATGCGAAGGTAAAAAAAATGAATTTGAGAAAAGACGATATTTTTCCCGATGGAATTAATAATTCGTCGGTATATTTGGTTGGCACCAATTGTTAGCGACCGCTTTACTGACGGTTACGTCTATCAGTAACTAATTTTATCATTTTATTGATGTACCGATGAAATTTTCATCTGTAATATAAGTAACATTGGAGATTTACTGACAGATATTATGATGGATTAATATTCCATCGGTAAATAAATGAGAAAAATTTTTAGGACTGAGCTATAGTTGTTGCTATGGTTTCTTTTTGTTGATAATCCATCGGTAATGTTTTAATAAAATATTTTATATTTAATATAAAATATTTTAGGGCTAAAAAATCCCTCAATCTACAATCCCTTATTCAAATGAGCCCATTATATTTTTCTCTCAAGTTGCTCCAACATCCCTCCTCACCATCTCGATGGCGAGGCTACCCCACCGGTGTTTTGCCGCCACCGTATCTCATCGGAGTTATCTCGCGACCCACTGGAGCCCTAATCCGACCCCTTACCCACTCATCATTGCCCACCACTGGAAGCCTCCCTCACCTACTCGCTGCTGCCCACCACCGATGCATTGGCTCTCTCTCTCTCCAAAACCCTTGAAGTAGCGTTCTCTACAATCTTAGGTTAGCAGTATAGATCAATGGTTAGCTTCTAGATCTATTTCATTTTATTGTGTTTACACAACTTTGCTTATCAAATCTAAGATATTGGTTCCAAATTTTTGCCTACTCACTGAACTTCGACATCTAAGAGTACTATTTTTATCTCTTTCTATTTCTCCTTCACACTCTCCCCTATCTAATCCTTATTTTTTTCTTGTCTTTTTGGAATAATGCAGGAGCAAGAACAGTCCACCACTCCCCTAGTGGGTTTTTGCATTGATCTAGATGAGGGTCTATTTTTAGTGTACAAGTAGGTCTCTAGTGGGAGCTTAGAGCGGCATTTGCATGGTATATTTTCTTTTTCTTCAATTACTAGCTTTAAATTTGAAATAACTTTTGATGATATTACGCCTTCAAATATCCTATTTTTTCCAAGAAAACACCAAAGGTAAGTGATTTTATAGTTACGAGTTATATTCATTAGAAGTCATGGATTAAAAAGAATGAATCAACTAATTTATTCATGTTATTATGATTGAGCTAATAGCGATATAGGTGTTTACTGTTTACAGTTGTGTGATTTTGGATTGGCTACTTGGACCTCTGCACCCTCAATACTTTTCCTTTGGAAAACTATTAAGGGTTGGGATTCGGCTGTGGAAGGGCTTTCTTTCTGTGTTGCATCTCTCATTGGTGACTGCTGCTGTCTTGGATCTGCAATTTGTGGTTCATTCTTGAATTTTCTGTTCTTCTTGAGTCTGGGTTTCTTTCCCGAGCAATTGGTTTTCTTTGCTACTGTTATTTTTGGCATGCCTCTCTGCTTCTTTGTTCTATTGGGCTCTTATTTCTTGGGCTTTCCTAGAGCCACTCTTTTTGTAGAGTGGTTTTTTCATTTTTCTTTGGTTGTTTGACAGTGTAGTTTTGTTTTTTAGGCGGTCTTTTGGTTCGGTGCTTTGCTCCTGAGTTTGTCAAGGGAAGCTCTGTTCTTTGCTTTGTTTTTTCCCATTATCTCAATTAAATTCAACTACTTATAAATAAAAGGGAACATTTGGGTAAGATTTTATGGAACTTATAATAAACCAAAATGTTTTGATTTTTAGTTGTTTAGCTATGATCTTTATTCCTTATGTTTGTTAATGTGGAACTAAATTTGCAGTTATCTGGCTCCTGAGTATTTTCAGCACGGGAAAGTATCTGATAAGACTGATGTTTATGTCTTGGGGTGGTCCTATTAGAATTAATAACAGAAACGAAATCGATTGAACTAAGAAGGCCTCTAGGGGAAGAGAATTTGATCCTATGGGTAGGTTATTGGATTAATTTATCTCACCTTACATCAGTCGCTTTGACTTTGTAATGCTAAAAGTAATAGTCTCAGTTTCCTTAAATTACAAGGTCTTTTGCTTTTTTTTTTCTGTTGTAGCATTCAATTTGTTACATATTTTGATAAAGCCGAAGTAGAATAAAAGTTATTCTTGTTTAACCTCAAATGGCCACATGAAATTTATTGAATTTATTGAATGTTTTTGTACTTTATGATGAATGAGTTCTTCATTTGTATGTTTTCATTCCATCGTTTTGAATTTATTGAATGTTTTTGTACTTTATGATGAATGAGTTCTTCATTTGTATGGTTTTCATTCCATCGTTTTCAGACTTCATTTCATTTTTTGCCTTCAATTTGTTATATTCTATTCTTTTGAACTATCCAATTTAATTAATGTTTGATTTATTAGTCATTTAACTTTAAATTTAGTTCTAAAATTTATTGTTGAGCTGTTATAGATTTCAGCCTAGGATTGAATTTCCACTATGTACTTTTTTTTAACCATTATTAACATCAATGAATATATGCAGTGGTTCTTGTCTTTCATGCGATGATTCAGTTCGACTAGCCATGTCTTCATCGACAAAGAAATTGAATCCATTTTCCAAATTATCTTCCTTTGGTTGGCTTCTTTTTTATTACAAGGCTCATTAAATAGGGATGTTTTAGGCATTTAACAAGTTAACTATAATATTAAAAGGAAAGTGGAAACATAATTTATGGCAAACAAAAATGAAAAGTGAGACTATCTTTATATGGAAGGAAGGAGTATATTTTATCATAAACATGTCAAGCTATTGCAATTTCATTGAATACAAGGAACTAAAGCAACCACTATGAAGCTTCTCCATCTTCGAACATTGTAAAATTATGAATTTTTAAACTTTCTTTCAGCACTGTTCTCCAAGGCCAATACTAAAACTAGCAGTGTTGGTTTCCAGTATGAGTATCTAATATAAAGATCCTATAAACACTTATTTCAGCTTCTAATTTTTGCTTGAATGTTTGTTTAACTTTGAATTTTCTTATTCTTTCTCTCTTTAGCATGCTATTCAAAGTTCAGACTAGAATAAGTATATGAACTAACAATGTATTGGTAGTACTTCTAATTAGTCTTGTTCTGGTGTCAATGCTCTTCCTTTTGCCTGCCACTGTTTACTTTTGCAGGTATGTTCTTGTATTTTACTTTACATGCATTCTTCATTTTAATTTGACATCTCATGTGAAAAGTCATCGTACTTGGATAGGCGAAGAGAACACATATATCAAATCTCCAGAAGTTGCCAAAGTTGCCTAGGTCAAATATGAACACTGTTTTGTAAACAAGTATGAGGTACCGTCATTCCATCTTTTAATTTGTGCTACTCTTTTCTTATAATTCATTGTTTTCTTCGTCTGTTCAATTCCCGTTGCTTATGGTCAATGTCCTTGAACTGCTCAGATTTGCAATGCATATACTGAATTGAATGATCCTATGGTACAACATGAGTGATTTGCTGAACAACTCAAGGTATGCTTTGTTCATTACAACGCTTTTATTTTCAACAAATCATCTTGAACTTTTGTTTGAAAGGGATTAATTTTTTTTTCTTTTTTCCCTTGTGACTGCAGCAAGTGAGGGGTTAGATCTAGAGTTGAGTTTGATTTCGTGTGATGGGGCTGGAGATGTTGTCAAGTGATGATAAAATTTTACATTATCAAGTCATTTTTGAAAGAGTTGATTATTTGAGCCCTTGCATTAGTTAAGTAATTGAAATGTTATAACATATAAAATATGCTTTTTTTCTTTTGGTTTTTGTGGTTGTTTTTCATTTTAATGTATATATTAATTTTGTTACATAATAAAATTATTAATTGATATATACCTTCAATTTAAATTTTAGATTGTTTGTATTGAATTCATTGTGTTTTGTAAAGGGGAATATATAATTGAAAAAATAAATAATAAATTAGTTTTACCGACAAAATACCAACGGATATATCTATCGCTTTGTTTTTAAATAAATTAATATTTTGTATTAATTAAATTTACCGACGGAAGTCAAACCGACGAAATATCCGACCGATTTTTTAGCAAAACTACCGACGGAATTTTTTTATATTTCTGTCGGAAAAATCGGTCGGTAACTCTTACCAACGGATTTTGCGCCAGTAATATGGTACCTGCAAGCGTTTTACCGACGGAATAATTCCGTCGGTAAGGCCTGTTTCGTCGGTAAAACGCCCTATCCATCGGTAAAAATCCGTCGGTAAAATCAATTATTTTTGTAGTGAAAGTTGAATAGGAAATGTTTGTCCAGACACATACAATTCAACCCCATGACTAACTTAATCAAATTAAAGTAAATTTTGATTCCAAGCCAGATATCAGATGAAAAATATGGCAACAGCTTAAATATAAAACACCATCCACTGACAGCTAACTGAAGAGAATGTTTGAGCATATAAACCATAGACAAAGAAAAAAAACATCGTGAAAATTAAAGCTTTCAGAAAATGAAAATTGAGCAGAAACGAAAGAAATTGACAATTACATTGTATCAAAGAAGAAAAATTATGAAGAAATCCCAATTTTACCTTGCAATAAGAAATTGGTAGCAAAATGGAAGATCGAAAACAATCAGAAATACTTAATTCATGAGATAATATTGCTTAATTAATTTGCTACAACAAAAGAAAAGTTTAAAAAACCTAGAACAATTAAAGAATTTTCATAATCTGCTCAATAGTTACTCTTCATTAATCATAATGGCAGACAAGAAAACCTAAGAGGAAAAGGATTAAATTTTGAGGCATATATGTAACTATATACACGCAAAATGTACACACATCCAAGGAACACCAGAAGGAAGCCATGAAACGGGAAGAACAGCATGAAACAACATCAACTAAAAGCAATCTAAAATGGATTTTGAAAGCAATACAACTTAACAAAAATAAGAGAACCTACAAATGACAGTACAATTTAAAACCTGAAATAAGTGGGTAATGGGTATAATGGAACGAGGAAGCGGAGATGGAAGAAATAAATTACTTTTCCGAAACAGGAGCGGGGGACATGAGATGCTGATGCAGGTGGCCATGGTTGCTCATTGTGAATCTGTTTCTGTAATTGAAGTCATCGTCTTCGTCTCCATAGTTCACTGAACGAACACGTGGCTAAGCTCTAACTATCTAAAACTTTTACCAGAGATAGAGAGGAGAGAAAATGAGATATGGGTAAGGTATTTAGGGTTAAAACAAAAAGGGGTATTTTTAAAAATAAAAAATTAAAAAAAAGGTATTTTTAAACTTAAAAAAAAATGACTGTATTTTAAAAATATAGGATAAAAAAAGTGGTAAATGGTGTAAATTCCTCAAGAATATAAAGCAGCAGATTCTTACAATTTTTGGGCACTCATATTCAAGACCAGCAGCCTCTATTCTATATTTTCGCTTCTGATCTCGCTTCATAATCTTCTGTAGCTTTTTTTTTTTTTTTTGGTGCTCTTCAAGTGTTCTATCCTGTTCAGCCATATTGGAAAAGACAATATTTATCATGACAATTAAAAAGAAGTGTTTTCTAAAGGCATCAAAGTTTTAACCGTTATAAATCATCAGTTCTTGATTACCTTGTTCTGCCGCTTTCGTTCAGCCTGAACCCGGTCTAACTGTTTGTATCGAATATTGAAGCCTTTCCACCTATATATGAGGCAAAAAAACGCATACGGAGGTCAACAATCTATAAAAATGATCGCAACCAAAATAGGCAATGAACAACCTGATTTCATAAATATCAGAATCATGATGAACAATTAACAAAGGTAAGAAAGGAACAATTCACAATGAGACTATTAAAATCATATTAACCAGTATAGTAGTTATTACTAAGTGCCAACGGAGAGAATATATGCAGGCAGCTGTTGGTGGAATATCATAGCTCCAAATAAAAAAAAAATTAAAAAAAAAGAGGAATTCAAAAACATTATTAAGTAATAAAACCATTTTAGTTAATTGTTTACTTAAAACAATCCATTAAAATTGCACTGTTATTAAAACTAAATGGATTGAGCTCTAACTTAGTTAAAGCAGTCAGTCACAGGCATCGTGAAGTCTTAGTCTTTGTAGCTACAGCTGGGTGTTGAAGCTGTAATTCATTAAATAATTCTAGAGTTTCATCCACCTGGATAACAGAAGTACAAAATTATAATTGCAAATGTCCAAAACAAAAACAACTGTGGTAGAGTTTACCAACAGGAGAAAAACACAGACAACTGGAAATAAGACAAACATACTTGATGAAGTATACCATCACATGTCTGTATCCGCTCCGTCAAAGTATTGACCTAATGCTGATACTTCTCCTCTGTCTATGAAGACAAATCAGGAAGTTTATAATAATAGAATGTTGAAAACTCCAAAACAATAATGCTTCACAGAAATCACCGCTAACCTCTGATTTCATGGCTGATTCCAGATCCGTAAACCATTTGTAAAACTGCATATATAGTCAAAGCAATCACATAAAGTCAAGCATGCGACCTACACAGGCATTTCAATCTGACAAGTTACCAATAGTGAAATGGAAAAAAACAAAATCCTAAATTAGAATTAACCTCAACAAAGAGGCAGAAGATTAGAAGAAGGAGCTCACCTAATTCGTATTAACTAAAACAGCTTGAATCGGTTGAGAATCTCCAAAAGCGCGATCCTTGGTCGAAACAGTCAAGCAACCAGTATCCTGTCTGGAGATATGATCTTGTGCCTAAATAAGAGACACCGCCAATTACTTTTAAGATAAAAATTAAACATCATAAGTTTAAGATTAAAAAATTAGGCATCTGAAGTCTAACCAAATTGTAGTGTCGTGATATGGGTAGTCCGGAACAATAGTTTCACTCATGTTCAGTACCATGCTTGCTTTAAAAGAGAGAATATGAGATTTTACTTGCTTAATTGGATTATGCCCTCATTTGTACGCTAATATATATAAAAATAATTCTTTTACATGGTAATAATTTTTGTATAATTAATTTGATCCATAAGTAAATACACATATGCGCCAAGACTAATATGATGAATAATAAAAATAAAGCAAAAAATTAATTAATAATAAAAAGTTGAGAAACATTAAGTAATAGTGAAATATTGTTGATAATAAGTACAAAAATAAGAAACATAATAGAAAATGGCAAGTATAGGACCAAGGAAGTTATTTAACATCTAGAAATTACGGCAAACTTTCATGACCAATGTTAAACATCATTAATCTAATAACAAAATTTAATTGATTAACCATTAAAAGAATTCATTACATAAATTATTTTATGAAACATAGCATCAATAATATTAAAATACAAATTTTATAAGTTTTAAAAATAAAGATACAAAGTAAAAAAAAAGTCATGTCAATATAATAAAGAAATATATAAATAGTCTAATTCAATAATATGTGTGTCAGTGTATATTTTTTATAATATATGCTGCCGCAAGACTGTTACTCGTCGTGATTTAAATCCCAAACATTATATATATGGAGTTGTTCTAACAAACTACTTTTAAAAATATTAATTATTATTTCTTTGATATTCTTAAAAACTTATTACTTTGGTTTATGAACTAAAAAAATTATTAATACCATCTAACATAAAAGTAAATTCATTGAAAATATCTTTTACAATTATATATTTTGAAACTTCACATGGTCATGGCAATAAATTTTGCTGACTTGAATAATTAGTAACTATTTACAAATCAATAATTCATGAACCCATATTGTGCTAATCCTAGAATTTAAGAAAATGACCAGTGGGCTACTCATTACAACTATTATGCACTATAAGTCTAGAAGTGGAATAAACTCGGGTCAATTTAAAGATAATTTGGCTAAATTTTCTTAACTAACTTGTAGCACAAGTTTTTCTACGAATCAAGTAATCAGATAGTCAACCAAATTAAATCACTACGAGAAAAATTCTGGTTATGGACGGAAAAAATTTCATTGGTAATTTTCGACGAAAAATTCATAACTTATGTAAAGTGGTAGGTAAAAAATGATTTTTGCGACGGAAATACAAATTCGTCGTAAAAACGGAAATACAGCCTTTTCCAACAGAAATTAGCGGCGGAAGAAGAAAAATCATCCTAAAAAAGGCACCAATATTTCGCAGTTAAATTTGCAGACAAAATTTACCGACGGCATTTAAATACGTTGGTAAATTACTGACTGAATATGTTTACCGTAGGTAATTTACCTAAGAATTGTACTTTCCATCGGTAATTACCGACGAAATAATATAACCGTAGGTAATTTGCCTATGGAACCGTATGTCCGTAGGGAATTACAGACAAAATCATATTTTCATAAGGAATTTACCTACAGAGATAATATTCCATCGGTAATTTTTTTACGAATTTATTTTTTGTAGGTAATTTACTGATGGAAATTTCCGTCAGTAAATTACCTATGAATGTTTCATTCCGTAGGAAAATTTAAATAAATTATTTACCTATTTTTATTTGGATAGTTAAATAAACTCAATTAGCTAATTTTATCTTTAAAAAATAAAAAAAATAGATCAAATGATTCATAATTTAATGATTTGTTCAATTTTACTAAATATTGATTGATTATAAAATAATCAATCAGAGTTGTGCCAGATTGAAATAAATAATTAAGAAAACAAAATCATGATAGCAACATGTTAATATACCAGAAATAAATAAAATACTTTATCTCGTTTTGAGTCTAATTAGTTCCATTTTAATTTTTTTAAAGACTTTTTTGATTTATTTGGAATTGTTTAAGTGTAAATTTAATCTAACTTAAATATAAAATTTTTAATTGACTATTGTGGAAAATGACTTCTTATATTCAGTTTAATTTTTTTATGTCCATAAAATTGACTAATTTAAAGTTTATTAGTGTCAATTTTATAATTGGATATGACTTTTCTGACAGCGTACGCTCCATGTACAATACAGGAGTTGAATCTGAATCTCAATTAAAAAATATTTGAATTTTACATTACTGAACTAATAAGTAACGGGATAAATTTAAATGGTCCATAAAGATTTAGATAGTATTTTTTAAAACTTATTATAAAAGTCCATTTTTGTCAATATTATTAAAAATATTATTATGAGATGAAATAATAATAAATTTGGAAACCCGATAATGGATCGTGCCAAAAAAAAATGTGTAAGGCTCTACAATCTCAAAATTCAAATTTTAAAATATTTTCTACCCAATTCCTCATTTCGAATTTTTAAATAATTTATATTATTTGAAAAAAATAAAGAAATATGTAGATGTAGAAAGAAAATAATAAAAAAAAAGTAAATTGCCTGTGCACTTATTTGGCCAGGGACCATTTAACGGGATATCTAACCCCATGTGAGTAAATAATTTACGAAGTACGGAATTATGCAAACACCTTAAATAAACATATCAATAGCTCTTACTAGACATAAAGGCCATTATTGTTGTTTTAAATGATCATTATTGCCCAATCCAAACATGGCATAAGGATTCAAATCTTACAGTAAGAAAAGGGGAGTGTTGAAATATGACCATAAATTTTAAAAGAAAAAGAAAGGAAAGGAAAAAAAAAAGGGAAATCGGGAAAGAAAGGGAGAGAACGCTGGAGAGGCTATCACCGATCAACGGCACCATCGTTGGTGGTTTTCGCTCCGTCGCTGTCTCCTATCGCTGGCTACTGGTGCTTTATCCCTCTACCTCCCGCCGTCAACGGCTTCAGTCCCCTTCTCTCCTCGTTTCCTCTCCCCTTGCCGTAACTTTCACATCCACTTTACGGTGAACCGCGACAGCCACCAATGATGCCATATGTATCAGCGAGCTCCTGGTAGTTAGGTGAGTCCGGCAACACCCTCCATCTGCCCCCAACCGTCGACAACGAGTAGATCGGAGAGGGAGAAACCAACGGTTATTAAGCAAATTTCGATCAAACGACGATACATTGGAGCACGTGACTAGTGTTGTGGGACTCCTCTCGATGTCAGCTACCTCCCGGTGTCCTTGGTTTCATGTCGGCGAAACTTTGACAATTTGTTCGATGAGACTCTGATGAGCTCAGTAGCATTTTATGTTATTTTTGTTTTGATGTTTAGTTTTTATTCTAGTTTTAGATTGTGTTTATGTGGTTAGGTAGGGTTTATGATTTTATTTGCTGGGATGAAAATTTAAGTTTTTGCCATGAATTTCATGTTGTTAGATTCTTCCTAACGAACATGAGTTTGAAAAGAAAAAATTATTATCAATTATCCTTGCTAGCAATTACAGTTAAGTAAGAGACTTTCTAGCATAACAAAGTGATTAGGATGCTTTTTTGGAATTATAATATTTTATATTGAAAATTATTCAGGTAATCACCATTTAGTCAGGTGGAAAGAATCTAGAAATACATTAGAATATATATATATATATATATCCAAATTGTAGATGGTATATTATACAATGCGCCCACTATATTAAACTCTCATGTATAGTAAATTTCAATGTTTTTATTATGAATTTTCCCTGCTTTGTAGTTTTCAAAAGAAGGTTTAGTGATCTTAAAATCCCTTGAATCACAAAAACAAATGTTTGTTTATTTTTTACCACGAGTCCCAAATATTAACACTTTTGATTGCTGAAGATAATTAGTGATATTGTTGTCTTTGAATGAGAAATGGAAGTGGCTTTCATATACTAGTATCTGATACGCTAACAAAAATATTTGAGGTTCCTTAATTTTGTCTTGTAAGTTTAGCATTGAGTTTGAAATAAAGCTTAGAAGCCTTTTATACAGGATCTGAACGTCTTGCACAAGTATGGAGTTCATTACCCATTGGAGAATGAGCTTTAAGATACATATTGATTAAGAAATGGAGATCTGATGCAGGCTCTTTCTTCTATTCTCTTTATCTTTTATCATGTAACATTAATTAGCATTGATTAGACAGAAGTATACGATCAATATGTACAATGCTGTCACATGCTTTCTTAAATATGAGTGTCACAAGTTCATTATTAGCTATAGATTATATTCACTAAGGTATGTAATTGTGTACTCTGAATTTTAAAGTTGTAACATTATCATAGATCAAGTTACGATTATCTAAGGGGTTTCATTCCTTTTGCCTGAATTAAAGTTAGACAGACACTTATTGCTATTGGTACTTAGGGAAGTGGTTGTGGTAAATTCAATTGAGTGTGTGTTAAAGGAATATTGCATTACCTGAAAGATTTCTATTTTGAATTTAAAATATCCTACAAACAAGACAAACTTAGCTTAGTGTACTAAAAAATGAAACTGCCTCATATATATTCTTACTAAGTCTAAATTTAGATCTTGGCTAGCGTACTTTTTTATTTATGATATTTTTCACTTTTTGACAATTAGATCAATACTATTTAAATCAAAAAATGATGCAGGTGATGTTTTTGTTGGTGGGATTCTCCACAGCTTAGCATCTGATCTAAGTATTTTGAAGGTGCCTTTATTGGTTTTATATTTTCCTCTCATTAAAATGACTTAAAATATATCCTAAGTCAATGCATTAGGATAATAAGTCATGATTGTATAAAGAATCTATATATGTAAGCACAATGAGTTTATATATCTGTCAAAACATTTCTTCATATCTGCACTGTTAGAAAAATATATGGCAGCTATGATGTGGAACATATAAATCTCGAACTATTAAAAATTTATAATATTTTTAGTGACGAAATTGTGACGGATAATGTCATCGTAAATATTTTTAGTAAAAGGCAAATTTACCGATGGAACAAACATTTCGTCGGTAATTTTACCCATGGAACACATCATTCCATCGAAAATGTACCTATGGAATACTTATTTCTGTCGGTATAATTTCCGACAAAAAAATAAAATTTCGTCGGTAAATATCACAAATGACAACAATTTTTCAATTTGACATCTTGACGAAATTAACGACGGGTGATTTTTCCGTCGATAAATTTACCGACAGAATAATATCCGTCGGGAGAGGTGCCTACAACCGATTCTCCTACAACTTTTTATGTCGCTAAATTTCGTTTGCATTTTTTTTTCCTACAGAAATTCACTCAATTCCGTTCGAACTTTCAATCAGCAAAATGGGTTTTTCTTGTAGTGAATATTAAACAAAATTTAAAAAAAATGCAATGGCTAATATTATAGGAAAAATTAATTGCCCAGCACACATACACACACGAACGTAATATAAATATTACTTAGCATTAAAAAGATAGGAAGACATACTTATTAATGGTTAATATTACCATTTATTCTTTGATGATATCTCTGTGTTAATTTTTTAAGAAGAAAACAACATTCTTGAGTTTCACTTGGCACCCCTTAAACCAACCCCTCTGAATTATCAAATCTAATGAAAGAGTGTTGTCTTTAGTACTTGGCTAAAATAAATTATCCTAACTTTGAGACATACAATCAATGGCCAAAGAATAGGGATGATTGAATATAATTCTCAACCTAAAACCCAAATTAACGGAGCAATTTTTGGTTAAGTTTCAATGTCATCATTTTCTTTTAATTACGTTTTATTACTTCAGAAACTTGTACTGAATAAAACTTCATTATCTTGCTCTTACGTCTAAATCATCATCCACTATTGCTCTCACCCTTTTCCCTTATTCTTGAATTCTGAGATGTTTTTTATAATATGATTGATTTTAGAGCACAAAAGAAATTAACACAGAGATTCAAAAGGGCCAACAACAAGCTCATCAAAATAAAAATAGATAGCACTAATATCACTCTGTAACAGACTAATACCATCAATTGTTAAATCAACGAGAAGAGAACTCTGCATAGCAAATTAAGATATAACCCCTAAAGATCCAGTAAATTTCCTCAGAACATCAGCAACCGATCTGACGAAGAACATCAGCCTCACTAATTAAGAATCACTCAGGCAAAGGGAGCAAAAATGGGAAAAAAATCACATGCATACCTCAACTGAATGTGTGGATTATTTAGTCTTTTTCCTAGCTGATTTTGCAAGCACATGGTTCTCGCAATTTAGTTCATTTATTATATAATTAATAAAAAAATATTATTATTAAATATAGTAATTTAATTCAATTTCTTTAATTTAAATAATAGCAAATTAGCTTATTTAAGTTTTGCTAGGAAAAAATATACTACATAAATTTATTAAATTAAATGCTTTAACTAAATGTAAATGAAATTTAAATATTTAGAATTAAAATCATAAAAAAAAAATAGTTAAGACATATTTCTAGCTAATTACCTAATTTTTGCTTGAAAAACTATCCTAGCAAAATTAGTTAGACTAAATGCTAGCCTTATTAAATATCAGTAAAATTTACTATTAAAAATAAAAATTATATAATTACAAATAGTTAGAATTAATTAGTTAATTTTTGCTAGGGATAATTATTATAGCTAATTTTGCTCTGCTAAATACCCAAGATAAATTAGCTATTAGTGAGAGCACATATTCTTGCTATTTAGTTCACATCTAACATGCTGCCCAAACCAAGAATTAGAGAGACTCTTAGTCATAGCTAATTGGAGAGAATTTGTATCCTCGCTAAAATCTTCACATGCCATATGAATTAGGCATTGGCGAGAGAAAAGCCTTGCTAAATTAGTAAGGACAAAATATCTTGTTAATTACTTCACATGTAACATCACAACCAAACCAAGCATTAGCAAGAGTCATATTCGTAGCTAAATTAGCAAGAATTTTAGTTCTCGCTAAAACCTTCACATGCCACATGAATTAGGCATTAGCAAGGAAAAAAGCCTCGCTAAATTAGCGAGGATAAGATGTCTCTCTAATTACTTCACATGTAACATGCCAACCAAACCAAGCATTAACGAGGATAATTTCTCTCGCTAATTAGCAAGAACTATAGTCGTAGCTAAATTAACAAGAATCCTCGCTAAAACCTTCATATGCCACATGAATTAGGCATTAGCGAGGAAAAAAGCCTTGCTAAATTAGCGAGGATAAAATATCTCGCTAATTACTTCACATGTAATATGCCAACCAAACAAGCATTAGCGAGGATAGTTTCTCTTGCTAATTGGCTATAGCTTTCATCGTAGCTAAATTAGCGAGAATTTTGGTCCTCACTAAAATCTTCACATGCCACATGAATTAGGCATTAGCAAGGAAATATGTTCTCACTAAATTAGCATGAACAGTTCTCCTCGCTAATTAGAGAGGACTTGTTGATCCTCGCTAAATAATCAATTTGCTTGACTGTTGTCCTCGCCAAGTTCTCGCAAGTTTTGTGCCAAAATTTTAGCCCCCAAATTAGCAATAAAATATCAATGTTTTCGCTAAATTGTTGCAAAATATATGTTCATGTGCATCCACATCAACATTTGTGACATAATTCAGTTTTCATTGTAATTTTATAGCTATATTAGCAAAGATTTTTCTCATCCTCGCTAAATTTTATCGTTAGTCTATATTTTTTTGTAGTGAGTAGAGTATAAAAAGGATTTGTGTTAATTCGATAAGGGTTACCTAGCCTTTATATGAAGTTGATATAAAAGTCGATTCAGATTAGATATGGCATTTTGTGTACCTGTCAGTGACTCTTTAACAGTGTGGGCAATTAATTACACATTTCATAGCATGGGATGGGGCAAACAACTATGATACATGAAAGACTATATTTGCATCCTATTTCATACAAGAAATCATCATTCTTTGATAGCATTGCATTAGCATCATTTGATAAGGCATGAATAGCATCAAATTATATGTATAGGCCCCAACTGGAAAGAAAATTGATAGGATATACATTGAGTGCAGTAATGATATGATAGTGAGAGAAGAATACTATTATAAAGAGAAAAAGTTAGATAGAATTTAAGTGTGATAAAGCAGAGAATAGAAGAAGCAGGAAGAAATAGTATTGGATAATGTTTGACTTGGATAAAGACAGACTTATAAAAATGCAAATGATGAGATTTGGTATGTGCCATTGGTATAAATTTCAAGAATGAAATTCATTTAACAGGGGATAGAAATATAAGGCCCCAAAGCATACCCTAATAGGATTAGTGTATAGTGGAGAGAGAGATTAAAAAAGTTTTAGTGGAAAAGAATTGCTAATTATGCAAATAAGATGTAATCGGTATTAATGCAAAAGTAAAGGGCAATTTTGCGAATTGTCAATTTTGGAATACATGTGTATTATTATTAAAGAAAAGTGAATGAATGTATTAAAGAAGTTAATAAGGTGTGTAATTGGTAATTAAGTTTAACAAAAGGGAGTAAAGTGCAAGTTAAGTTGGTCAAACTATAGGCAAATGAAATGAAAGCACTTAGCAACTCTATAAGAATGAAGAGAAACCAAGAAAAAGGAAATTTTTTCCCTTTTAAGGGGTTGGTTGGTCAATTTTTGGCCAAACAATCCCAAGCATTTTTTTTCTTCTCCTCTATGTCATTCTATCGCTTATAGTTTAGCAAAAATGGGGTTTATACATTCTAGCGAAATTAAGGTAAATTTTATGAGATTTTAATTTAAGTTTAATCCTTTATTTTTTCTAAACGTGATAAGTTGGATTTATAGATGGGATTTAGATATTAAAGTATGTTTATGACATGTTTTGGTTGGAGAATCTAACAAGGGTAAAGAGAAAGAAAGAGAAGAAGACTAAAGGAAGGATTAGGGCTTGCTAAAGAGGTTTGGGAGTTTTCTTTTCCCTTGACATATGTTTGATTGATTCAAGCTGATGTTTGTGCTATAATTGATGTGTTATTGATGATAAAACTAGGTAAAGATGGTGTTATGTAATAAATTTGATAATTGTGCATGAATAAGTAACATAGTGAAAATTATGCTCTAGGGTTCACTAGAAGCAGTTTTAGTGTAAAGTCATAACTCTTTTCGTAAATATCTAATTAAGGTGATGTCAATTGGAAATGAAAGATAACCCATATATCTACAAATTTATAGAAACAATTGAGACCTAATTCTGTTTTTAAAGCCCTTGAAATTTATCTTAAAATTGAATAACGTTTGCTACCCTGCCATTGGGAGCAATCTGTGATATTTTATGAATATTTTGAGAGCTAGAATTCAAAATTGAGTGATTATTAATGTTTTGGAAACTAGATAAATAGAGAAACAACTTTGAAGAATATCTCTTTGCCTGAAAATATTGTTTACTAAGTCTAAAATGACATACAAGTAGATCTTGAAAATCTACCTTTAGGATTCTTGGAACGAAGTGGATCTCACAGCCATAAACAATTTGTAACCATTGTGAACCCTTTTAGAATCGAATTTGCACCTATCTCCCGATCACAAAAAAACATTGGCCACTATGACCCTGCCATGTTTTCTTCTAAACTCGATTTTTAGGCACTGAATTATCACCAAAGCATATTCGAACATGTTTAGAGTATTTTAAACATAAAAATAAGAGTAATATGTGACACGAATTGTAAGTGGAGCATAATAAAATATTGAAATAAATTTATAGACTAAACCATAAAATATAAGAATTTTTACAAGTAATGAATATAAGTGAACATAATAAATGGTATACATAGTCTTATATGCTGCATGACAAATGGTAATTATGGTAATGTGTATTTTAATTGTATTTGAAGGGTAAGTGAATATAAATTATTTAGTGATCTTATTGCATGCGCTATTGTATGTATAATCTCTATGATTCTAAATGTATCAAATATGATATTCTTGAGTTATTAATGACTTATTGAAGTCTGAATTTTACATAATAGTGGATAGATAGGTATACCTATAAAGGGGATAGTGATCGCAGCTGCAAGTGTAGTATTCCGCCGAAAGGTGCCTAGTGATACAATACCTTTTAATATCGAGTGATTTGAGACTATTATATCTCGAGCGTATGATACTGCTTATCAATGTCGAGTGCTTGTATCTGTATCCATCATTAATGGAACTTCAGATAATAAAAGTGATTGAAATGATAATTATCGATAAGTGATTAATAATGCAAATACCTTTTAGTCTCAGTGTAATGCTAGTGTCTCTTGGTGATATTATTAGTATGATTGATAAATGATAGTAAAATACTCCTGAAAGCACTACAAAAAAAAAACTGTCAATTAGCGACAGCGTATAGGTGTAGATCTGAGGAATTAGTTTTCAAGCCAACATCTACAACCAACTATAGAGTAAAGTAAGTGAAGACTAATTTTAGTGTAGAGTTATTTTTTGTAAATGTCCAATGTAAAGAATTTAAAATATATATAATGAATTATTTTGAACTATATATATAATGTTAAATTTATATATATATAAGTGTATTTGTGCAAGCAATTTAAAAAAAATAATATGTAAATAAAAGGTAATAAAAGCAAACATTACAATAAGTTTAACGAGATCCAAAAAACTTTCACAGGCCTTCAAAAATTATTTTAATTATATAAATCTATAGAAATAGCCCTAAATGATGAGTTATTAGAAATGAAAACTAATTTTTCTGACAGTTTTAAAATTTTGAATTTCGAACCAGTAGATTTTACCTCTGAAGCTGGAATAATGATGAAATAGCATCGTAATGACCTCAAATTTTATACACACTCTACTATATATATTTTTGCACTATGGAAAAAATTTTAGGAATTTCTGATGAGGGGAACATCAAATTCTGAAAAATGGTAAAAATAGAAGTTAGTTTAGTTACTTAGGTTAAACGTCATTTTTAATTTGTTCAAGGGCATAAATGTCATAAGAAAATGGGCCATGATCACCTACATCCATTAATTGTGCATAAAAAATTGTACAAATGCATGAGAATGTGACAAGTGGGTTAAAAATAAGCTATTAAATCAAATAATAAATGAGTGAATCTTGACCCTTCATTTGGTGCAATGGAGGAAAAAATAGGGAAGTTTAGAATTCCTTACAAACCTCCTAAAAATACAGCCATCCTTTTCTCTTCTTCCTCAGAAACCCGAACCACCATTCCCGCACACCTTCCACCATTTTTTTCTTTCTTCTTTCAATTCCCATCATATCTTAAGCCCAAATTTTATTTACAAATACTAGAGATCGGAGCAGAGTGAAGCTTCGAAAGTGTGAATTTTTTAGTTAGAGAAGGTTGACCTAAATAAGTAAATTCATGAGTTTTTGTTGGAATTAATTTGGAATTTTAGTATAAAATTGTAGAGAACCATTAGTTTAGTTGTTTATTAGAATTTATATGTTGAAATTCATGGCATAAACTCACAAATTCTCCCTCCTCCAATTCAGCCCAAAGGTGAAAACCAAGGTGAAGAAAAGACCAAGGAGGAAAAGGCAAAGAGAAAGAAGAATAAGTAATTTTCAAGGTATATTAAGGTTAATGGATACAACTACACTCAATTTTATTTATTCCTTTGAAATTTGCCTAAATTTACATTATGTTCACATGGTAACTTAAGTAGGATTATGAAATAATTTAAGATGTTGTGATAAAATGAAGAAATATCATGAAATGAATCATAATTGATGAAGAAAACAATCAAAATGGAGTAGGACATAATGTGGCCGAATTGTACCTCAAGGTATGCCATGGATGAATTAATAATTAATTAAATATTTAACATAAAATGAGTGTTATAATTATGAATAATTTAGTATGATTGGTTGGAACTCAATATTTGATTTAGACATAATGTATTGTGAATGAACATAATGATGTTCATTTATGGGTTAAATAGCTAATAGTGTAATTTGAGTATGTATCATTATATAGAGGCTTAAATTGATGATGGGAACATATAAAAAGTAACAAGGTATGGAAAACCATAAAGTGTGCATATGAACGTGTGGTGGCCGAATGTTACACATTATGTAAATAGCATGATTTCTTCAAGTTTGAATGATATTATTTATGTTTATTATAAAAATATGCATGATGAATGCGAACGAGTGAGAAATGAGGAAATGCAACTTGTGACATAATATGAATGACATGAAAAGTTTATGTAAAATTATGACATAAAGTAAACCAAAAATAATTGCCATTAGTGTACAGTGATTAATCCAAATTTTAGAATATAATGGCTAGTCATAAGAACATATACCGAGGTAACACCATGAGATGACTAATAGTTGACTTGCGCCCACTAGATTGATAGTTAAGGCTTTGGTCACATTAAGTGGTCCCCTTAACTCATTCTGGAGTAGTTGATCACATCAAGTGGTCTCTCCAGCTCATTTGGCATCAATGGAGTCCTCGTCCCTCATATCTAGTTTGATAATTTTCATTGGACACTACTAGAGGTAAAACTGTAATTATACAAGAAAATAAGGAATAAATAGTAAATTATGCATAAAAAATGTCATATATGTGATTAAATAGTAAATAAAGTGAAAAATATAGTTAATTGATTAAAAAGGGATAAAAATATAATTACGCGAGAAAATAAGGATAAAATTATAAATTTGCATTGAAAATATGGTTAAACGAGTTAAAATAGTGAAATAAGTAAGAAGGATAAAATCATAATTAAGAAAAGTTTCAAGGACTAAATTGTAATTTACGACTACATGAGTAAGTATAAAGACTAAAACTTAAATTTTATACTTAAAATGGAATAAAAGCCAAGGAACCAAAATTAGTGTAAAACAGTGTAACATATGTAAAAAGGAAAGTTTAGGTACTAAATTGTAATTTTTCACTTAAGTAGGAAATATGCGAGAAAATAGGAGAATAAGAAGATGATGGACTAAATGGTGGTTTAAAGCATTAAGAGAACAATTCTAAGTCAATTGGTAATAAATAATAATAAGGGGGTAAATGGTAATTTTGCATAATATGGTTTATGTAAATGAAATTTTGTGTAGTATATCCACCAAAAGGCAACATCATTGCTTAGCGCATAATTTATTTGACTGCACTTAGGGATAGGTAATTCAAGATAAAGTGAAGAAGAACAAAGTGGCATGTACATGTGGAGTTTTTGTGGGATGTATAAAACTTACATATATTATGTTTTAGTCTTTGAGAAAATGATATATGATATGATGTGTATCGGATGCTAAACAATAATAAACTTATGCTATTATGATTGTGCGAATGATGGTTATGTATTGGATTATATTGATGGATTGTGACTTGAAATTAGAAGTGTTGTGTTGTTGTTGGAGTATTAAAGGTGGATGTTGTCTATTAGGAGTGTAATTTTGATAATTTGTGGGTTTTGGGTAGCATTAACTTATAGCCGTTATGCTGTCCAACTTTTTACCAAATGAATAGTAACACTTCAATGCTAAAGTAAATTTGAGATTTGAACTCTAAAATAATAAATCATCATCATTAAAGAAATAAACAACTTAAGTAACCAAGTGATGTCACCAATGGTAGTGCACCGTTTTCATACCTATGTTCGAATATAGGGTGTCACAATAACGGTAGCAAATCCGTTAACTTAAGGATTATCACCTAAAATATTTACTAGCCATGTTGAAAGGATGGGCATTATATTTAATTATTTGTTAGCATGAGATCATGTTATGTATATACATATATTTGGTTATTTGCTATATTGTTTTTGACACTTATAAATTCAATTAAAGCTATGTTTTTACTTATTTGTTTAGTTATCACATTATGTTATGTACACATATTGTTTGATTGTGATGACAAACTATGTTTTGAGAAAACATTAAAGTTGAAAATTACAGTGTTTCTCTATTACAGTTGTTATGAGTTGAGTTGATTATGTGATATATGGAAGGAATCATGTCGTTAAATGAATTTTGACCGCTATGATCTCATCATTTCAGTTCATTAAATTTTAATGATGTGATAGATTCATTATATAATTCGTGCTTAAAGTATATTGTTAAATCATCAAGTCGTAACATGAGTCAAGTGGAAGATTGTTAGATTAATTTAATTAATCATAAAAGTATAGTTCATATTACTTGAATTGACTTTAATATATAGTGGGCTCAAGATAATAATTATTGGACCTGTCGAGAATTTTAGAGTCGTTAGCATTTTAGTATTAATAAAAAAAAAATCCTTACCTCTCCCTTCACACACATAATTTACAGCCACCAAACCTCAAAGAAGAGAAGGCAAGAGCAGATAAATTCATTGTGTAGAGAAATCGTTTTGCAATCATGGATTGGAGTTAGTATCTCATTTTTTCTTTTATAGATTGAACTCTAAATTGGTTGGATTGAATTAATTGTGTCATAATAGATCTTAGGTAATTTCTAGACTTGAAATATTGTTTAGAACATGAAAGTATTTAATTTACAAGAACATCTCAGCAGTAAAAATTACAAATAAAAATTACAATGCCAATTTACATTAAGAGTACAAAAGAAAAAAAAATCTGAGGATTCAGATTTGAAGCTGTTTATCAAAATGATCATACAACGGATTCTTTCATACCCTTAGATAATGACTCTTATCCAGTTGTGCTTCTGTTGAATTGAGATGGACAGACAACAACCAATGAATACAGTTTGTGTTCAGAGATTAAACAGCAAAATGATGGTGGCACTCTGTAATTAAACTGTGTAGCAGAGTTTTGTATCAATTGAAGCCAAGCATATGCAAAATGCTTGATAACCAGTCAAAGGATATCTGGAAAAGAAAGCCATTATTGTGTCATATTTTCTTCCATTTCCTTCATAAGTAAATGCTAAGCTTTTCACAAATAATTTTTGAGGCAAGGTTTCACATCCAAAATCTTACAATCCATAAGAAATGATTACCAGTGCATTTTGGCTTTCTACTACTGGTATTATGGATTTTTTCATGCATGGACCCGGTCAATGATACACCAGGCCAATGACTCTGTCATTAGCTTGATTTGCATAGATCAGGTCTAGGCAAGTATCATCTGAACTTGTGTATGGGTGGAAGATTGCGAGTTCGGGTTTTAGTGTTGGGAACCTTATGAAACAACAATTACAATAAAGAAAGAAAGAAAAGTATGCACCTGAAATCCATCACAAACTTTGATTTTCCCACCCTTCCAAGCTGCAATATTGTCTGCTTTCCATTATCCTAGTCAAGATATTATTAATCAACAACCACAAACTTTTGAACTAATCTTATTCATGGAGTTTTCTGAGTTCAGGATTCACATTTACCTCCAATTTCAACTGGAAATTCTTTACTGATCGTTGTATTCTCAGCCCAGCTCTGCCTCTGTCTCTGTAGTCTAACTCATATTGCCTTAAAAACTTCAAAAACAAAATAAATCAATGCCAAGCATGAAAATAAAAATAATTAATTAATTCCTTTTTTTGTTTTAAAAGAATAACATATTCTCTTGGATCTTACATTATTGTAATGTGGAGTTCTTGAACATAATTTGTGTACTTTGTCCATTTTTGCCTCCCAATCCTTGGGCAGACCATTAATGTGCTGCATCTATTCCATAGAAAATAGCAAGCCACTGAACATAATTCCAAATTCAAACGACAAATAAATCACCTTTTCAATAAAATGAGGATTTTTACCTGAGCAGTATTTTTTAGCTGCATAGATTGGTGCTTTGGGATGAAAACCCTCATGCTTCTGTAACACCCAGCGCAGGTGGTTACAGTAGGCACAAAGCTGTAAAAGAAAAAGAAAATGAAATTGATAACAATAAGGAGAAGAAACAGAAAGGAAGTGGGGTCTGCCTTACCTAACAATGGCAAGGAGCGGATTACGCTGCTTAGATGGGGAATTTCCGCTGATAAACTGCAAACAAACATCAGTATTTTCAAGTTGGTTTGGGATTCTCAAATCATCTACCATATGTTGTTAGAAACATATGTGATATTGGTTTTGTTAAGTTGTATGTTGCTCAGGAAGCAAACCTGATCCCAAATATGGTATTTGGAACCCATGAAATTAGATGTTACAATGCCAACAAAACTCTCATCAGAACTAGACACAAGTCCCTTCAGATTCTGAGCTACGGTAAATACTGACTTTCCATTTCGCCGCTTATGATGAGCTATAGCTAGTTTCCGATCCTGCCTTCCCTGACCTTCCTGTGATGTTGACATATGCAAGAGCAAAATTTTAGTCCTGCTGCTGGACTTGAGAAATCGCTCTTGAACAATGTAGATGAATTTCAAGTCCAAACCAGATGATCATTAGAAGAACTCATCTAAGGTATCAAATTTCTACAATTTTTTTCCCAATACAATTTTCTGGAACTTCAATTTCAGGGGTCTTTTTGCCTCCATTAATAAGTGAAAAGTGTAAAAATCATTCTTTTTCTACTCAAAAGATAAAACTACATGTAATTACAAGGATTCTACCTAAAAAGAAAATTCCAGGCAGTCCTTACTTTAAGGAGCAAGCAGAGCAATCATGGCATGATTATTAGATCAAAGGCTCATCAAGAATTCATAAATCTAGGATAAAAGCAAAAGAATTCGCTGATTTCAGAGATCTTACATTGGTATAAAGTGAGTAGATAGTCCCACCATTTAAACCTTGTGGCAATTTTTCCTTCACAATAATACAAGTACATCTCCCAATATCCAATGGCAACGGCCTACATAACAAAGCCCTGAAAAGATGATAGAAGAAAAAATTAGTTTAACAAATCAACAATTAGGCCACAGATGAATTCCACTAATTAAAGGGTATTAGTATAAATGAACCTATTAGGCAATGTAGACCAAGAAGAAGCAGGAGCAGTCTCAGAATCCGAATGATCCCAAATTTTCAAAGAAGCTGAGTTCTCAGACTCAGAGTCCCATAAAATGGACTTGAAACCCTTATCAGGCTCATTCATTTGCATACACAGCTGAAGGGACGATGGCTTTAGAGCTGTACCAGTGGACAAAGATTTCATATTTGAAAACTTCCTTGGCATAGTTAAAACAGACCCATCTGCGGATAAGGGTTTAGTGTTTGTGGGTATTGCATTTTCTTTGTCATTTTCACCGATTGGATTGTTCTCTTTTTTGTTTCTGAAAGCTCCCCTGAGATCTCCTTCACTGCAGGTGTGATGGTGTTTGGATTCAGTAAGGGGATTAACGCTAACGGAGAGGGAATTGTAGGGAGATTGGCTTAGAACTGTTGGTTTCTTTAATCCAGCCATTTCTTGGTAGAAAGAAAAGATAGAGATTTTTGGTTGAGGTTTGGGTTTTGTTTAGAAAAAATTCAGTAATGGGATTATGGGAATGTGGTGTTCTGCTTCTTTATTGAAGCAATCATTGTTAAAGATGAGGGCTGTTCTTAAATGAAGTTCAAGATTGAAGCTTTTTTAAATCCAGTTGATGAATCAATGCCTACCTCTCTCTCTCAGTATGGGTTCTTTTATGGTAATTTAATAATTCCCAAGAAGTAGAAAGAGGCAGTCCTGATTTTGCCACGTCAACATCTGCTGGTGGGACCAAAATGATCAATATTCAAGACAGTATGATTTTGGGAAAGAATTAATGAAGGTGATAAGGTGTCCCACATATTTGAATTTGAAAGTGCTGGAGAAATGTGCAGGGTTTTGTAAGTTCAAGATTGAAGCTTTTTTAAATCCAGTTGATGAATCAATGCCTACCTCTCTCTCTCAGTATGGGTTCTTTTATGGTAATTTAATAATTCCCAAGAAGTAGAAAGAGGCAGTCCTGATTTTGCCACGTCAACATCTGCTGGTGGGACCAAAATGATCAATATTCAAGACAGTATGATTTTGGGAAAGAATTAATGAAGGTGATAAGGTGTCCCACATATTTGAATTTGAAAGTGCTGGAGAAATGTGCAGGGTTTTGTTGGGGAGTGGGTTTTTAATATTTGGGGGCTAACGTTAACCGTTGGAAAGTGTTATACTTATCGCGTTGTTTTTTGGTTGTTTGTTGATTAGAGTTGTTTGAGACGAAGGATTATGAGCGGGAACACTGTTTGTCGGTTTCAATAATATAGCTTCTTTTTTTTCATTTAAAAAAAATAGCAATTATTTATTTTTTATTATTTTTCTTTTTTAATTTGATTAAAATACTTTCAAGCTATTAAACCAATAAATTAAATAGACATTTTTTTAATAATATAATTTTAAAAAATTACAAAAATGAGATCTATCATAATTTAATTACAGAATTATAATTTTTTTAAAACTATTTTCACCTTAACAATTTTAGATGGTTAGATCTGCATTTAAAAATTATTAATTTTTACTGAAATCATCTGTCATAACGGTTTTAGATAGCCATGCTCACGGGGCGGAGGCGAGGAAGGGGTTCCCACTCCCCGCCCCATGCAATTCGAGAATTTTCTGTCCCCGTTCCTGCCTGGAACACGGGAAAAAAAAACCCCCATCCCCCGTTCCCCGCGAGGATCCCCATTTCCCGATGGATTTTAACTTTTGGCCCAAATTAATGATTATGTCATCCTTTATTTATTTCAAATATGCTTTATATTTTAATAAAGCTTCATAACTTCAAATAAAAAATTCAATTAAAGCTTAAAGGGAAATATATTTTCTTCTATACTAAACCTTATAAAACTTGCAATTTCTGCAAAGTGATCTATCTCTATTTACCACTTACCAGCACACAACCCTTCTCATCTTTTCACATTAAACCATCTCACTTTTTTACAACGAATGAATAAACCAAAAACAAAAAACAATTTGAAAGAACAAAATCAAGAAAGAAAGAAGTATAATCTCTCTATCTTCTTGGTTTGAACTCCGAAATTGAAAAATCAAATAAAATAAATAATAATAATAATAATAATAATAATAAACACTCTTTTTTAGCTATATAACTTGGAAGATCTTGAGGTGGGTGGTTCACAATCTGGAAGATGATGAGTGAAATCTTTGTCAGCTTTCCTAACAAAGGCAAAATCTGTAGAAGAATTCACATTGAACGCTTAATAACGCCAATAAAACCAGAATCCAAGAAAATCTTACTATAACTCAACAAAATATTTAATCAGAAATATTGTTGTAGCAGAAGCAATACATCATCACCTTCATCAGTTAATATACAAGGATAGCATGTTAAATATCGAAGAAGTGAATCAGAGAGAGAGAGGGGGGAGTGAATGAGAGAGACAGAGAGAGAGAGAGGAGCAGGCGAGCGGCTGAGGGAGGAGAAGAAATGTAGGGGAAGAAGTTAGTGTTTATTAGGAAGTATTTATAGTCAATGGCACAAAGGTAAATAACTAGAAAACTATGGATATAATCGTAATAATACACCAGGGAGGGGATCCCCGTGGGGCAGATACCCCGTTCTTCGCCCCCGTCCCTGCCCCCGTGGGGGGAAAAATTGGAGATTTCCAGCCCTATTCGGATTAGGTCCCCGTCGAGGCCGTGGATTTTCTATTCTGTGAACATCCCTAATTTTAGATCTGACATGCATGATTGACACGTGATGCAAATAATATTTTATATTATTTTTAACATATTATTATACATATTATATTGTGATTAAATGACAAAAGACTGTTTATAGTTTGTTATGGGTTTTGGGTTTATTGCCTGAAAAAAAATATTTATATCCAATATATTCATAATACTTTACTATGAAAAAATAAGAAATAATATAGTTAATGGGATTCGAATTCAAGACATCTGGTGAATAACAAAACGAAGAATAAATTTTTTATCACTAAATCCCCACTCCACATTTGAATTATTTAAAACCCGTATACAATATATTTATAATATTTAATATAAAAAAATATGTAGTTGATAGGAATTGAACCCAAAACCTATAGCAAACTATAAACAATATTTTATCATTTAACCATAATCTTAATTATATGTGGAATAATATATTAAAAATAATATAAAATATTATCTGCACCACGTGTCAATCATGCATATCGGACCTAAAATCGTTATGACATGCAGCGATTTCAAATTTAACGTACAGATACTGAAACCACTATAAGTGACAACAATTTAAAAAAAAATTAATAATTTTCAAGCGTGAATTTCACAATTTGAAACTGTTATAGATGGCAGTGATTTTGAAAAAAACTTTAATTTTGTAATTAAATTTTGACGGATTTCATTTTTATAAATTTTTTAAATTATATTATTAGAAAAATGTCCCTAAATTAAATTTAAAAAATCTTTTATTTTTTCTTCCTAACTTTTGTTGTTTTTGCATAAATTTTTACAGTCGGATAACTCTAATCCTACTACTAATTATTATAGGGGTGAATAAAGTTTTTTATCGTTTACATCTTCATTGGCTGCAAAAAAAGAGCAAACCTTTTGTACCGCAACACTTAAATCACGGATTGTAAAATCATTTTTAACCATTTTCATGTTGAATGTTAACTATTTTATTCTCATGTATTCTCATTTGATAGATTAAAATGTAATAATAACACTCCAATTATGGGCCAAATTTGGAAATCGCAATTTAAAAAAGATTCAAAGCAAATAGTTTTTTTAATGTACACAAAACAAAAAATGAGTAGTTGAGTACCATTCAATTAGAAAGAGTGAATTGAATTGAATTTTCAAATTTGATTTCAATGAAATAAGATTGAGTTTTTCAATTTGGATAATTGATGTCAATTAAAACTTAATCATTTGAGGATAAATTGATTCGAACATTTTGAATTTGAAATTGAATTTAAATGAAACTAAATTTAAATAATTCAAATGAATTTGATAGTATAAGCAAAAAACACTGAAAATTCGGTTAATTACAAAATCGATCCGAAATTAAAATATTTTGTTCTTTTAACAGTTCGATTTTAGTTTTTATTTTTGAAATTTTCGATTTTTAGATACTAATTAACCATTAATATATGGCTAATTGATATATATATATATATATATATATATATATATATATATGCGTTAAATTTTTTTCTTAATTTCTCTCTAAAACTTACATAAAGTAATGATTTAAATTATATTTTAATAAAATTTTTATTTTCATATTTTTCGATAAAGTTTATATAATATTTTAAATTATATTTAAATTATGACATTTTTAATAAGTATATACAATAATATTTATATGAAATTATAATATTGACGAAAAATCTTGACCGGAGCTTGATACCTGCAAAAAAGGGTAAAAGATTTGTAGAGATTTACGAATATTCCGACGATTAAGTCAGTATTTTTTACTAGAAAAATCATAAAAAATAAAAAGAATCAAGTAAAAATATGAAAAAATCATCTTCGAGTAAATAACTGATTTAACTATTTATAGAATAAGAATTTGTATATATTTATAACTCTAAATGCCACAGAGTTTTTATATCAAAACTGAATTAACTTTATTATCATGTAATAACCGATTAACCTTTATATATGTTATTTTTTATTATATATATTATGTCTATATTTTATTTAATAATATTTAGTTACATTTTCTTATATTTTAACATTTAATTTTATCCAAAAATTTTCTTTGGCTTATGGTTAAGTATGCTAATTTCCAACAATACAAATCAAGTCTATTTTATAATATTAGCTATTTATTTGTTTATTTTGAATTACTATACACATTCAAAATTGAATTAAATTTTGGCTAATTTTTTTATAATTGATATTATAAAATTTAGCGGTTAATCGAAATTAATTGGTTAATCAAACAAAAATTGAAATGGATTACTGGTTAACAAAAAATAACGGATAAAAAATTAATATTAATAAACTAATTAACTTTTTTGCCAATAGATCGGTTAATCAGTTCACATCATCCCTAAAATTTGAATTTACATTTTATTTTTAATAAAATAATCTTAATTTAAATAATTCATTTTTAATGGAAATGGCTTCATCAATTAGATTTTAATTTATTTGCAAGTGTATCTGAATTAATTTATAATTCAATTAGTTATGAATTTTTTTTTAATTTTGATTTGAATATACATAATTGATTTTCAATTGAAATTTAAATTGATTCAATTACTGAAAATTGACTTTCAATTAAAAACATTGATTACTCAAATTGAAATGTAGTTAACTATACTTGCATGCATGTGTAAAATTAAATATACTAGTTTTGTGTATATTTGACCTTTTGATTGATTGTATCACACTAAAAAACCGTTACTTTTTTTATACTTTTTTTTTTCAATATTCATATTACTTGCGTATATATTTACTTATCATAAATTTCTTATTTTTTTTTTATAAATTTGTTAAATAGGTGTTAATCGATTTTGTCAATTGACTATTTTATGTTGTAATTTATATTATTTTAACTCGGCAGCTGGAAGTAGAAAATGAGTCAGAAAATATTTTTTGTTGGGTCAAACAAATATTTAATTTGAAGTTCAAATTAATCAATTTAACTTTTATTTAACAGATAACATTTATTTTTATGGCAAATTTGCCTTCCCATCGTAAAAAAAAAAATCAAATTGAATAAAAATTAAATTAAAATTAAAAAATTGTGTTAATTGATTCAATTTTAATTTCAACAGACTTCAATGTAAATCAATTCAAATTCATTTAAAAAATCACTTATGCAAACTGAAGCCAATTTGCAATAAAAATTAAATGCAAAATTCAAATTTCATTAAATTGATGCAAATTTAATTTGAATTGAATTTAATTAAAATCAATTAATACTATGAAATTGAAAATTAATTACTTTTATTTGAATATAATTTAAATTAAAAATTATAAAGGAGAATTGTGGCAAATTCAATTTCTATTAGATTCAATTAAACTTTTAAATCAATTGTACAAATTCATTTATATTTCTATCTCTATTTCCGCAGTCAAACCAAAAAAAAAAAAAATTCTAGCTCTTTTCTTCTCGCCATAAGAACAAAATTTCTCAAAATGCCCACGACCTTAGGGCCTTCGTTGATAGGTTTTTTGTTAGTGGACCTAGAGTCAGCTTCAACAAGGATGAACAAAAAAATTTACTAATATATGATATATTTTTAGATCTGTCAAATAAGTCGGATCAAATCGGAATAAATTTAATTAAAATGAATTGGTTGAAGATGTATTGAATTATAAATAGATCGGATTGGGTTACAATCAATCCGTTTGACCCGTTCTTATTTTTATAAGATCATTATAATTAGATGGACATTTAATGCAATAAACTTCTCAAACAACAAATTCAAATCAACCTATAAAAAAAATAAATTTGAATCGATTTTACAAGTAAAATAACAACTTTTATGCATTAATTTCAAATGAAAAAAAAATTATTGGATAGTAATAGTTCATTACTTATCAATAATAAGTAACACACTGAAAGATAAAATAAGATAAAACAACAGTATATTGTGTGAAATAAAAAGTAATGATAAATAATTTTATCCAAGGGTGTATTTGTTTGGTGGTATGATTTGATTCATTGATATATTGTTCTATAAGGAACAATGTTTGGCATCATGGTTTTTTTCATGGTATTGTAGTGTATGATTTTGGTTCATGATTCTTAAATTATGGATTTATCTAATTTTGAGAATTAATTTTTATAACCACCCACCTAACTAATATTAAATAAATATTTACTCCATTATTTTAGATATATTAATATTATTTTTGATAAAAAAAATAAAAAATATCTTAAAATATTAATAATTATGAAAATATTTATATATTTTTTAAATTAGAGGCTAATTACATCATTTTTACAATAAAATTATATAATGCCATACAGTTGAATCAAATAAAAAATATTATAAAATTATATACTATCATATAGTTTTTTTTAAATATCGTATCATTAAAATTTTATAATACTATATTGTATCATAAAATACTGTATATTAATAAATAATAGACTACCATCATCCAAATAGATCCTAATAAAATTTCCGTAGGCCACCACGTGAACCATTTTTTTTTGTCTTTGTTTGTGATGTAAAATATTTAAAAAAAAAAATTCTCTTTCTATCATTAAGTTTACCTTTTTAGTAGTAAAATTATATTAGTAGTAAGTTTACTCTCGTATAATATTAAAATTATCCTAGTAAAAAATTAATTAAAGTATTAACTATTTTGCTGACATTATACAAGAGTAAAATTAAAAATAATGTATGAAATATTATTTTTGCATTTATCAAATTGGTGGGATAATTTTTTTAAAGTGACAATTTAGTGAAATAGAGAGAATATACTTTTTATTCACTTTTATTTTTTTTATCTATATTAAAAAATTACAGTTTAACAGATCAATTTTGTTATGATTTTCATATTATATCTAATTTAAATATTATACGAGTAATTAAATGTTACTTTTTGATCATATGTGGAACTATTGGACTATTAAACCTCTAATATATAAATATTTCTTCTATTGAATATTAGGGATTCGGACAAGAAGGCGATGATGGGGAAATTTAATGAATCTGATTTCTTTGTTTTATTTTAAATAAAATAAATCCAAAACAAACTTGGGCTTAAGTAAATTGCTTACAGGGATGCAATTGAAAAATTAGGATAAGATCTTGGGCAAATTTTTATTAACTCTAAAACCATTCGCTCTTCTTTTCAGAAACCCAAGTGAACAGCAACAAGCTTCATCAATGGAGAACGGCGAAATTCCGGCTAATGCTAAAGGGAACGGCGAAATTCCAGACAACGCAAATGAAAGTATGATTTTTTCCCTGCCGTTTAGTCTTCTCTTTGTTTACCCTCACGAGATTGATTTCAGTTTCCTAAAACGAGTTACTCCTCCTCGTTCGTCTTCTTGTTTATTGTTATTTCTTTTTTGTGGATACAGATTGTCCTGGTACTCAATCAGAATCCGCTGGAAAATCCGATGCTTGCCAAGGATGCCCTAACCAAGAAGCTTGTGCTTCTGCACCTAAAGGCCCCGATCCTGGTGTGTCCCAATCCTATTATCGTCTTCCCCCTTCTTTTTTATTCTAAATTTTTTAATATCTTGATGATCCTTTAGAGAGAAGTCTATCAGCTTAATACAATCTCAAGTACTGGTTTAGGGCTCAATCTGCCTCTTGACTTTAATATGCACTTCATACCATCAGAAAAATGTTATCTTGTATTGATTTTTTCACTACTTGTTTTCAATGTAATAAATCTTTTGATAGTTCATTGGTGGCTTTGTTTCTAGTATTAATGCTCTTTTCAATATTAGTTACAGTTTTTCTTTTAGTTGTTTTTATTTCCAAGTAGGCTTTTTGATGGATCACAGTTTCAGCTATAGATTGCAGCTCTCGGACTTACCTTGTATTTGGTGAGAGAAAATTCAAGTTTGAGCATTTCTTGAGCTTACTACATTTACTAGAAGTAGTTGTTCTCCTCTGATACAGCCTTTCAGGACTGGTTAGGGAATTTGAAACAATTGTTGACTGTCGTACAAAGAAAGAGGGGTGATTAAAGTCTTAGGTTTGGATATTCAACTAATGTGATTGCAAGAATTTCTCAACGGAGAATTATGATCTGACTTAAATAAGCTTTGGGACAAATGTATTCTAGAAAACATCTTTGGCCTTTTTCCTTTAATTCTGTAGAGATATATTCATGGACATAAACAAATTTTCCAACCTTAATTTTTTATTTCAGTTCACTTGTGAAGCAATGTCATTTGATAGGATATTTAGCCGATGATACAAAATACGCATAATTGCTCTATTGATTTCATTTTTCTTCACAAGCATAATTAGGTATCTTGGCAAGTGAAATCGAACATCTGAAGATGGATTTTCTGTTGCAAACATGGTAATGCAAAGGATTGACTTGGATTTTTCTTCCTTGAAAACGTGTTTGGCTCTTGAAAGTGGGAAAGGAATTTTTTTAATCTAAATTATCCAGACTTACTCTGTTTAATTATGCTGCTTTCTTTGAAGACATATTGTATCATTCAAAATTTAGCTACTTATTCGATGTTATGTGCATTTGTTTTTGCAGATTTGGTCGCTATTGCGGAAAGGATGGCTACTGTGAAGCATAAGATATTGATTTTATCAGGGAAAGGTGGAGTTGGTAAGAGCACATTCTCTGCCCAGCTCTCATTTGCATTAGCAGCTATGGACTTCCAGGTTGGTCTAATGGACATTGATATTTGTGGACCAAGCATACCTAAAATGCTCGGTCTAGAAGGTCAAGACATTCACCAGAGCAACCTCGGTTGGTCTCCTGTCTATGTTGAGTCAAACCTTGGGGTAATGTCAATAGGGTTCATGCTCCCCAACCCTGACGAAGCTGTTATATGGAGGGGGCCTCGCAAGAATGGGCTCATCAAACAGTTTCTAAAGGATGTGTACTGGGGGGAGCTTGATTTTCTAGTGGTTGATGCGCCACCAGGGACCTCAGATGAGCATATCTCAATTGTCCAATTCCTTCAGGCTACTGGAATAGACGGTGCAATTATTGTGACCACTCCACAACAAGTCTCTCTAATTGATGTGCGTAAAGAAGTAAGTTTCTGTAAGAAAGTTGGAGTTGAGGTCCTTGGGGTGGTTGAGAATATGAGTGGCTTGTGCCAACCATTGACGGATTTTAAGTATATGAAGGTGACTGAGACTGGTGAACAACAAGATGTTACAAAAGAAGTTTTGGAGTATATGAGAGAGAAAGCTCCAGAATTGTTAAACTTGGTTGCTTCTAGTGAAGTATTTGACAGCAGTGGAGGTGGTGCGGTACAAATGTGCAGAGAGATGGGTGTGCCTTTTCTGGGGAAGGTACCCTTGGATCCACAACTTTGCAAGGCAGCTGAAGAAGGGAGGTCCTGCTTTGCTGATCAAAAGTGTGCAGTAAGTGCTCCTGCACTGAAAAATGTTTTAGAAAAATTGTTGGCAGTGAATAAGTGGAGTTAGCTCTAGTCTGCAGCAGATAAGTACAACGCGACACATTTATCTGCACCATTTGTGGGTGTTTTTTTTTTTATTTTTTTGGGTTAGATAGTTTATATTTTTCTTTTGCGGAGTCTTTTGTTTCAGTGTATGGATTTATTTTGAGTTGCATAAGTTAAGAGCAATGCTATCTCATCTATTAGGGATTCAGAGTCCACTACTTGGCACCTTATTGAACTTAGATTAAATTATTGATTGATTAGTCATCATAGGTGAGAAAATTAATAAAAAGATGATACAATAAGAACTAGAAATCTTTCTTGTCATCTCTTAAGAGCTGTGCAAGTTGAAGATATCATGCAATGTTTGAATGATGCCTCTTTTTCCCCTTCTATCATTTTATGTACGGTTTTGAATGAGCAAGAAACGAACTGCGAGAATCACTTTTCTTCTGAAAGTAGTGCCTAAATGAACCAATTCTCTTTCTAAAACACACTCATGTAATTATTTAGTTGGACCTTTACCAATTCTTGAGTTGCTATGTCATAATCCGCAACTATATTAACTCCTTGAATCATATTTCTGCTGATGATTTTCCACACAAAATTAAAAAGAGAACCAACTTTTTTCTCTTCAGAAAATATTACATCAAATTTCAACTTCTTGGACACCATGAGTAATTGAAAAATTTTGCCCTTATGAAATGCAGTAAGAGTTTATGTGAGATGCTCCCCACAAATTTGTTGTGGAATTTTCTCCACTGGATCTGTCAAAATTTGATCTAACACGCATCCAAATCTGACCGCACTTATAAATAGTTCAAACATAATTCAATCCGAACAATTAAGAAAAAATAGAGCTGAATTAGGATTGATATGCAGATCAATTCATCTTAATTTAATCGGGTTGGGTCACAATTTTCCATTTATATGACAACAACCGCGTGCTGTGACTGCTCCTCGGCGCTGCAGGGCTACCTTCTGTTCCTTATGCTGATTAATTTCTAACATTAATTACCCAACAGCTATGGCATGAGCATGACTAACTGCCCCAAAATAGCAAAACATGACACTGCAATATTAATTGTTTATCTGCCATAATTTTTAGTGGTCCTAAAGTTAGGAATATGCATGTCCATCCATATATAATATATTATTGACAATATTTATTTTTCCTTTTCATTTCTTACTTCCCAGCTATATATATGCTTATAAAAAAATTATATATATATATAGAAACTGAACCCTTTCTTAATTATAAAATATTAATGGGTGGATGATGAATCTTAAAATAATGTTAAAAAATAAGTAGAAATGTGTATAGAATTTAGAAGTTATACCAAGAAATATTCTAATTGAAATCTAATTATTGTAATGTTTAGTTACATTAATTATATATAAAATTGTTGTTTTTAGTAAAATTTATATAATAACCTACCATAACATACTCGATTTTAATTTCTAGGAATAGAAAACAGAAATTATTGTTGTAAAATATGTTGCAAACTTGTGTTTTGGTGCTTCTAAGCAAATTGCAATGGACTAATTATTAAAATAACTGATCGTTTAGAATCAAAATTTATAATTAATTTTTTAAGAAAATATAAATAAATTGCAATGGAATTTATAATTAATTTTTGAACTTCATTAATTAAAATTTATAATTAATTTTTTTAATAAAATATAAATAAATATAATAACAAATAATTTAATTTATTTATAAATTATAATTAATTCAAATATAAAAATAATAACAATAAATGAAATATTTTTAGCGACGAAATTTTGCGTCATGAAGTCCACGTAGCCTTTTCAATTTAAATTAACAGTTGACCGGTATTTAAAAATATTTATAAATTTAATGCTCGGATGGTAAAGCATTGAATTTTATTATAAATATTAAAAAGTACCCTGTGTTTAGGGGTGCTCACGGGGTGGGACGGGACAGGGGATTGCACCCCCACTCACTGGCCAACATAGGTCGGGGATTCCCTATCCCCACCCCCGATTCTATAATGGGGAGAAAATTCCTCCTGTTTCGTGGGAATTTTCGTCCTCCGAAAAATTAATTTTTTTAATTTTAAAATATAATATTTTATAAATAATTAAAATTAAAATATAACATTTAATAAATAAAAAATTTAAAATCAATCATAATTTAAATTAATATAAATTTTAACCATTCATAAATTTAAAATTAAGTAAAATTTAAAATTTAATAATTATAAAATTAAGTTATATTTTAATTTTAATTATTTATAAAATATCATATTTTAAAATTAAAAAAAAAATATTTTTTGCGGGATGAATACCTCATTTCCCATCCCGTGCCCGAAATACATATCAGGAATTTTATTTTTCCATGGAAAGAAAATTCGGGAATTTTTAGTCCCGAACGGGATGGATCCCCACTGGAATCGAGATTTTTTCATCCTGTAAACATCCCTAAATGTGTTGGAGTTTTTTTTTTTTTATAATTAATCCAAAAGAAAAAGAAAAAGAAAAAGAAAGAGTTATCTAATATTACTGTTTTAATGAAAGATTTGATGTTATGCAAAATGAACTTTTGGAAAGAAAACACACACGTGCATCATTTATCGAATAGACCAAAATTCGTTTTTGGATAAAAAGCTAAAAATTGAGTGGCCATTGCCTTCTTGATCATACTTTGCCTCTCTTATATTTACCAAAATGCAGCGACAAACTTCCCCAATGCCACCATTCTTCACGAGTAAATCTATCGTCTCCCCAATCCATGGCCACTCTCACCCTTCCTCTTTCTAATTCTTCTCTCATTACACCCGCTTCCAAATTCCCATTTTTTACTGCCAAATTCTTTGGCAGGGCTCATAAGGCGTCAACTTTCGCCATGGCTCAACTTCCTGCTTCCACTGCTACTGCTGCCAAGGTGGCCCCCGCCGTGATTGTCGGCGGCGGACGGGTCGGAAGAGCCTTGCAAGAAATGGGTAACGGTGAGGATTTGCTTGTGAAGAGAGGAGAGCCTGTTCCGCTTGATTTTGAGGGTCCCATTTTGGTTTGTACTAGAAATGATGATCTTGATGCTGTTCTTGAAGTTACCCCTAAATCCAGATGGAACGGTATGACTGCACCTGGTTATTTTGTGGATTAGAATTTAATATGAATATCTTAATCACTATTTTGTTGGATGGAATTATTACTAGGATTGCTTATCTAAGAGTTTCGAATTTTTTCCTTTTAAATGCACTTTGAGAAATTGGGAATTTTTTGGTTTTATGCATGCTATAGTTGGTGTTCGACAATGTAGCAGATTTGGTGTTCTTCCAGAATGGGATGCTGGAGCCATGGTTTGAAAGTAAAGGTCTTGGAGATGCAGACCAAGTACTTGCATATTTTGCTGTTGCAAAGCTTGGAGAACCTCCACTTGATGGAAAGACTGATACTAATCCTGAAGGATTGACTGCAGCTTGTGGAAAATGGGCTTCAGCTGTGGCTGCAAGATTACATGCTGGAGGCCTATCTTGCAAGGTGAAAAGAGAATTTTTTTATATTCATTGTATTGAAACTAGTTTGATGGATTTTAGTTTGTAATTGAGGTTTGATTGGGTTGATATGAGTAAGGGAGGCTGGTATTGGAGTATCAACTTTGAGCTGAATTTTATTTGCAGTGGAACTCTGAAGCATTAATGGAACTCACTATTGAGTTAATTATTTAGTCTTTTGATATACTTTCTTTATTCGTGAAGTAAAAAGCCATGATATTTAGTCAATCACATTAACATGTCTTCTCAATGTGAACCAAGTCCTTGACAAAGAAGCTTTTCAGAAGCAAATGTTGGAGAAGCTGATTTGGATTTCAGCATTCATGCTTGTTGGTGCTCGTCATCCAGGGGCAACTGTTGGTGTTGTGGAGAAGGAATACCGCTCTGAGGTAATGCTGCCTATGTTTGCAAAGCATAGCATTGGTATATTGCATACCTCTGCATTCGCTATACTAAGTAAAACTGAAAATAACACATTTGTGATTGAAGTGCCTTTACTGCAAAAAACCTGCTTTACAAAATGTTTTAAACTCCATCTTCAATTGAGTGGTTCTTCTTTGTGATCATATTCCTTGTAGGCATTACCGTATTTGGATGATGTCTTATGTTACAACTTAAAAGATGATTTTGGTGTTTCATTCTACTAATTTTTTTTTTTTTTTTATCTTTTTGTTATTTGAGATTAGTATTCCAAAGATATATTAGTATTCCAAAGAAGGATGAAATTATTTTTTGGAAGTTTTTCAAGGACACTACCTGTAAGGAACTTGGCTTTCTGTCATAGGCATGATCATTTTTTTTCCTCTATAAAACATTATAGCTAGTTAATAGCATGCCACACAGCAGATGGCTCTATCAAACGCTATTTATTATGCCGGTTTAATGAAAATTATGATAGTTATATGTAGAGGCCCAATAACTGTTAACTGCTTGTTCATATGCTGTTTTGAAGTATCAAATTTGTTGGATTTGGGCAATATCAATTTTGCTAACTAATCAAGTGCATAAAAAAAATTGGCTTGTTTAAACACCATGCTTCATATTCTTGATGATAAACTAATAAAAGGTAGCTTTCTTTTCTGTTTAGTGTTTTCTTTACCAGTAGATGTCTGATGTTAGAATTCTTCATTTCTCTTACTAATGGAACTTGCAGGCATAAGATATGTCCTTAAACCAGTATGTTAATGTCCCTTGTTTCTGGACACAACTTTCTAGCATGTCCAACTTGTACTGGTTCAAGTTGGGTTTTAGCTGGTATTTCCTCGTCTGATAATCCATCTACCAATTAGTTTGGTCAATTGTGGGTTGGTGGAACCTTTTTTGTCCAATCATTCTACCTTTAAAATATCACATAAGTTTTAGCAGTGGATTTACATAATATCTTGATGCTGATTTGTTTTATTTTATCTTAAGGTGTCGAGCCTTATTGCAGAACTGGCATCTGCAGCAGCTGCAGAAAAAGGATTAGTATTTGAGGAAGCTATGGAGGAAAGGTTATGTGCTTACTCAAGGGCAGTTGCACACTTCCCAACAGCCGTTAAAGAGGTGAAGTTGTTATTCCAATATAGATCCCAGTTCCATGTTGCTTGTTAAGTCGACTATCTCATACCAAATATTTTAATGATTTGCAGTTCAAATGGAGGAATGGGTGGTTCTATTCTCTTTCTCAGAAAGCAATTAGTGAAGGGAAGCCTGATCCTTGTCCTCTGCATACAGCTTGGCTCAAGGAGTTGAAAGTTGTGTAGATTGCCCACGTTAACTATATCTATGAATCGGATTATATCTGTTGAATATTATGAGTATCTTTGTGACAAGTAAAGGAGAAGAGGAAAGACATTTTGGGGTGCTATCTTTGAAATCATAAAATCATGTTAACTTTGTAAAGAATTAGTAAGAAAATCTCATTTAGGTTCCCTATGAGACTATTAATGTCTCCACAATTGAGGTTTCATTTATTTGATAATGGAATACTTTCGGGTACTTACAAGATTATTAGCTATAGCGAGTAAAATTTCCATTTCTGAGCCTCTAATTAAATCAGAATTCTTCTCAATAAACTAATTCTATAAATAGAAGAATTGAGAAGCGAAATTGTTTGGTATTAGGCTCACATTGCAGGGTATTGTGGTGGGAAGGCGTTAGGCCAAGGGCGTCTCACTCAAGGAATAAACTCGAGAGCAAAAGGGTGTCTCTTGGCTATGCTGTAGTCTGTAGTAGAAGCCATTGCCTAAATAAAGGTTGAGTTTATGCAATTGGCATAAAAACAATTGAAAGAGAAGCTATTCCGGTTTCAAAAAAAGGATCTATTTGTTAAATGTGTGAAGGAAGCGTGCGCGGTATCTTTTGCTGGAGTTAGGTTAATGGGTTTAAAAGAGTGCTTGACCTTTACTGGTTTATTTTGCATGATTCATTGGTCGTAATGGACAAACTTGAGCATTACCATCATGCAGCTCCAGCTAAAAGGTAAACCACTTAAATACATTGTGCGATTAGAACTAGCTTTTTTATCTCATGAACAATACATGTTTTAAACATACCCATGGAACTCATATTTGTTCAAACCAAGCCCTTCAAATTTTATTTTGTCAAACCCTTCAATTTATATTTTGTCCGATGACACTGTTCACTTCATCAATTAATACTGTCTCTTTTAGGGATGATCACGGGGCGGGAATTTCTCGACGGAAACCCACCCCGTTCGGGATGAAAAATTCCCAAAATTTTCCACCGCGGGAATGAAAATGGGGAAAAAAAAATCTCTGTCCTAGAATCAGAGACAGGAACAGAAAATAGGGTATCCGTCCTAAAAAAATCCCTACCCAGCAAAAAATATATTTTTTTATTTTAAAATATAATATTTTATAAATAATTAAAATTAAAATATAATTTAATTTTATAATTATTAAATTTTAAATTATACTTAATTTTAAATTATTATTAATTTTAAATTTTTTACTTATTAAATATTATATTTTAATTTTAATTATTTATAAAATATTATATTTTAAAATTAAAAAAAAAATCGACAAACGAAGATTCCCGCGGAACGGGGACGGAGAAAATTTCCTCCTCGATATTGGTGGCGAGGGCGAGGAATTCCCACCACTGGCAGGAGAGTGGGTGGGGGAGAATTCCCCAACCCCACTCCACTCCGTGATCACCCTAGTCTCTTTTTGATTGGCATATCTTTTTGTTAGAATATGGATGTGCTTGATTGGTAAAATAGGGCAATTGATCACAAGCGAGAAATAAATTTGGGCAATTAACGAACTTAAACAATTTGCATATTAGGGAAGACCAGAATGTCATTTATCAAGCATAATATACACCACCAACATTTATTTAATAAGAATTGGCTACACAAGCAGAAGTCGCCAATAATTGCCATTTATTCAAAAACTGAATCGGCAGGACACGTCTAAGGTACATCCACACACTAGCATTTCTCCACTAGCTTATCGGCTGTGGCAAATGTGGGAGCTATATCCACAGGCACCTGAAACACACGGCACCAGGTTAAGGATACTGCTAGCATCAACAAGACAATTAATTAGTAGCATGCTATAATTGATCACTAAAAATTAAGTGTCTTAATGGCATACTGCAAAACTAAAACATAACGTTGCTATCATCCTCGTTATAGTCAAAAGTTTTGTTGCGGAATGAATGGCAAAAGTTTTGACAAATTTCATTTTGGCTTAAAGTGTAAATTTGTCCCTTAATATTCGATAAAAAATGCAAATTTACACTTAATATTTCAATCGGTGCAATATTGCCCTCTATGTTTTAAAATTGAAGGAATTTTACCCCTCTTTTAATAGACTTTTGACATGTAGTATTCAATCAATTAGACGTGGTACAAGAGGGATAAATTTTTTTCAATTTTAAAACATAGAGGGTAATATTGCACTGATCAAAACATCAAGGGTAAATCTGCACTTTTTGTCAAACATTAGGCACAAATTTACACTTTAAGCCAAAATGAAATTTGTCAAAACTTTTGCCATTCATTCCACAAAATTTTTGACTATAATTCTAATCCAAACATTCGGTGGAGCAATTTTAATCAGGTAGAAAATCGACATACCGTCAATCTCAATGTTTCTTGACCAGAATTAGAATATGGATATGTTCCACATAAAATAATAAAGTAAGAATATTCAATGTCACTAGTAACTAGCATATAAAATTTGATTGTTTCCATCAACTTGTCAATAAAAAGAAGCATGTTATATAAAGAAAGTATTAGATAAACCAATATGCATAAGCGGGTATCAGTTTTGTAACTTATACCTGAACAGTATCTAATTTCTGCAGTGCAAGTCTCAACGGCTCTGTCACTGCACAATATTTCTCAAGCAGTGAACTGGCAGCAGCTTTGTCTCCTTTTGCTTGTATAGTTAGTATCTCCGTACTAAGGCCTTCAACTGCCTCTTCGACCTTTCGAATGAAAACAACATTCATGACATTGTTACTTCAACCAATGAAATTTAATTTCCAGGAATGTCGGGGCTGGCTATACCTTAGCAAAATCAACTGAGAATTTCTCATCAGAGTGCAAAATGAAGGCTTCTTTCTCATATAACCAATTGAACTGCAATGCTTGGCCTTTTCTGATGTTTTTCAATAGATATAGAGTGATCAGCAAAACTGACACCCACATGATAAAGGAAATCAATAGTTGGCTTACCCATGAGCTTCTGTTAAACCAAATCGAACTGAGCGAAAGCATCCCGCCAGAAAAGAGACGTACATAGACTTGACCAAACTCTCTGAGAGCAAACCCTGTACTCCTCAAATGCGCACGCACAAAAAAGATGGACAAAAAAGAATAACCAAGAGAGAGAATCTAAATTACCAAGTTCTTAAGATTATTGCATTTCCTAGATTGCACAAACAAGCATCTATGAGAGGTGGCAAGTATTTACTTCGCCTAATTTGAATAAAACATTATATAACCCAAACTCAGGAAAAAAATTCCCCAAAATTTAAGGCCTTAAAGCAACCTGTTTAACTTCATCCACTTGGGTTGACCTACTCCAAATAACTTGAATGTGTCAAAACTTTTTCTTCAAAGCAAGAGTAGAAAGGGGGATTTGAATCTTGTGTTAAAATTATGAGTTTGAATGTTAAAATTTATTACTCTGGCAAACTTAGTAAAGGAAGAGTAAAAAAAAGGTATTATATTGTAATAGAGGAAGAATAAAGTGAAAAAATTTGTGAAGTAAAAAATGATCAATGCAAGTAATCTGGAAAGTTAAGTTGACAACTTCATTGAAACAAAAATAGCTGTCAAGATATTTGATTTCAAGGAAAAAAAAAAAGAATATTGAAATAGCAAAAAGAGAAACATTAATACACCAAATATATAAATATTCTGTTGAAAAAGCAATAATCTTTTTATATTAGAAAGTTCACAAATCTATTCAGCAAATGGCTTGTCTCAAACTTGAGATCGATGGGTGAAAAATTTTGAACTGAAATCCTACTCGATAAATAACATGAAGATGATCCTCATCTGCACAACTCACTTTGAGATGATTCTCTAATAACAGTTACTTTGAAAGAAAAAATTAGTGCATTATTTTTTAAGAATAACAATTACTTAGGAATATGCATTTCCTGACTTCTAGAAAGAATAAAAATGTATCTATATATTCAGCACATATGGAACAAAAAGTTGCATGGAAAATGTGTCCATCCTAGCTGTTTGGCTACTCACTGTAAAACTTGATTACTTCATGCATTGCAGATCTCCTGTTGGAATGACTCCAAGTTCATTATAAAAAACATTTAATATCTCCGCTCCACATGCAGTAGTGTTCAAATATATTAAGTTACTGACCTGCTGGATCAAGAATCTGAGTGCCCAAAGACCAACTATATCTGCTTTTGCTTCTTCCAGAGCTGAGTGGAGTTCTTGCAGCTCCTGTATCAGCAAAGCACGGAAAAATTAAAGATGATTCTAGTGTCAGACTGTAAAATCTCGAACAAAATTATAAATCAAGTTCAAGCCTTGTTTCTTTGCCTTCTCATTAGCAGGTAACTAGGTTTAAACAGTATCAATGTATATATGTATAGATTTGAAATAGGTTGGCTTTCCTTGTATAGTCTAGCTAATTTCTAGGCTTTCCTTGTATAGTCTAGCTAATTTCTAGGCTAAAATATGTTAATTTCCTTCTTGATCTCTAATGACTTGTATATATTCTGAAATTTTTTTCAATGAAAGGCAAGCTTTTCATCATAAACTTTGATATGGTATCAGAGACAATTTGGCTGTTTTGAGCGTTTTTTTTTTTAGGCAGTAAATTCTAGATTTTGGTTTTCTTTGGGTCACTGTTCTTTGTGTCTGTCGAGATCTCACCGCCCATCAGGAAGGTAGCGCAGGGTCTTTTCTGGCCTGTTCCCCAAGTCCGATGACCGGGTGTTGAGCGAGTGTAGCTCACGCGTTGTCTGAAGCTCTCGGTGTACTGTTCACGCGCAAGCAAGTGGTGGTGCGTGGAGGCACGTGCGGCAGCCGTTTCTTCTCCGACGTCGCAAACCTTTTTCCGGTGGTTCTCCGGTGTTGATTTGGCCATCCGACTTTGTTAGAAGGGTGGACAATGCATTTGCTTCTGGTTTTGGTTCGGGTTGCTGCTTCTGGTTTTGGTTCGGGTTGCTGCTTCTGGTTTTGGTTAGTTAACTTGCAATTTTTCTTGGTTCAGTCATTTTTTTTCTTTCACAATATGTCTTCTTCCGAGATTTTGGGTATTAGATTCACAGGAAAGAATTATGCTGCATGGGAGTTTCAGTTCAGAATGTTCCTGAAGGGAAAGGAGCTTTGGGGACACATTGACGGGTCTTCACCTGCTCCAGCAGATGGGACAGGACGAAATGATTGGGAGACAAAAAATGCCAAGGTTGCTTCTTGGATCATTGGTTCTATTGAAGCTCATCTGGTGAATAATTTGCGTTCCTTTACTACTGCCAAAGAAATGTGGGATTATCTTAAGAGAATATACCATCAAGATAATACAGCTCGTCGATTTCAATTGGAACTTGAGCTTAGCAACTTTAGTCAAGGTAATTTTTCTATTGAGCAGTATTATTCTGGATTTTTGAATTTATGGAGTGAGTATTCTGGTATTATTTATGCAAAGGTTCCTAGAGAGGTTTTAACCGGTCTTCAAGCAATTCATGAAGAAAGTCGGCGTGATCAGTTCTTGATGAAATTAAGACCAGAATTTGAAGTTACTCAAGCTGGATTGCTGAATAGAAATCCGGTTCCATCATTGGATGTGTGTTTTGGTGAATTATTGCGTGAGGAGCAGAGGTTGGCTATACAGGCTGTTATTGGTGCATCTAGGGAGTCATCTGAAATTGTCAATGTTGCTTATACTGCTCAAGGAACGAACCGTGGAAAGGGACAGGTGCAGTGCTTTAGTTGCAAAGAGTATGGGCATATTGCTCGTAATTGCAGGAAGAAATTCTACAATTATTTTAAGCAGACTGGACACATTATAAAAGATTGTCCTACTCGTCCAGAAAATCGAAGAATTCGAGGCTTACAAGCTGTTGTTCCAGCCAGTAGCTGTGATTTTCCACCACCTACACCATCTCCCAATGCTATACCTACCATTAATCAGTCTACTGTTACTCCAGAAATGGTACAACAGATGATTTTATCAGCATTCTCTGCTTTTAATCTTCAGGGGCAAGGTAAAAATGTTTTTTCTCCTTGGCTTGTTGATTCAGGTGCATCTAATCATATGACTGGGTCTTCTCATTTGCTACAAAATCTTCAAAAATATAATGCCACACAAAATATTCAGATTGCTAATGGAAATGACCTTCCTATTACTGCCATTGGTGATATTGGACCTTCTTTTCGTAATGTGTTTGTTTCTCCTGAATTGTCTACTAATTTGATTTCGTTTGGTCAAATGGTGGAAAATAACTATAATGTAAACTTCTCTCGTGGTGGTTGTCTTGTGCAGGATCAGGTGTCGGGGAAGGTGATTGCGAGGGGGCCTAAAGTGGGCAGATTGTTTCCATTGCAGTTTACTGTTCCTAGTACTTTGTCTTTAGTTTCTAATATTGTTGACAATAAGGCTGAAGTTTGACATAAACGGTTAGGCCATCCGAATAATGTTATTTTGAATAAGTTAATGAAACGTGGTTTTCTTGGGAATAAAGTTCAGTCTTCTGGTCATATATTATCTCTTGATTGTTCTACTTGTAAATTGGAAAAAAGTAAGACATTGCCTTTTCCAGCTTGTGGTAGTCGTGCTGATACTTGTTTTGCAGTTATACATAGTGATGTTTGGGGTATTACTCCTGTAATTTCACATGGGCAGCATAAATATTTTGTTACATTCATTGATGACTACAGCCGTTTCACTTGGATATATTTTTTGCATTCCAAAGCTGAGGTGCTAACTGCATTTCGCGCTTTTATGGCTTATGTTGAGACATAGTTTTCTACCTGCGTAAGAGTTTTACGATCAGACAATGGTGGGAAATATATGTCACATGATTTTTAGGGTTTCTTGCAACAAAAAGGTATTCTATTTCAGCGATCATGTCCTTACACTCCTCAACAAAATGGGTTGGCTGAGCGGAAGAACCATCACTTGTTAGATATGGTTCGCACATTGCTTCTGCAGTCTTCAGTTCCATCTAAATTTTGGGTGGAAGCTTTGGCTACTGCAGTCTTCAGTTCCATCTAAATTTTGGGTGAAAGCTTTGGCTACTGCAGTCTATTTAATCAATCGTCTTCCTTCTCAGCAGTTGAATTTTGATTCCCCTTATTATCGTCTATTTCGCAGGCACCCTGATTATCATACATTGCGCACATTTGGTTGTATTTGTTTTGTTCACTTGCCTCCTCATGAGCGTCACAAGCTAATAGCTCAATCTGTTCGGTGTGCTTTTATGGGTTATAGTACTGCTCACAAGGGATTTCTATGCTATGATGCTGTTGCTAATCGCATGCGTGTTTCTAAAAATGTGATTTTCTTTGAACATGAATACTACTTTCAACAACATGTTTCTCCTTCGGAATGTGTTTTTCTACCTCACTTTGATGGCACCTCTCGCTCAATTGAACGTTTTCGGCTGGGAATGGTCTATTAGTGACGACAGCCCCCTCCATCATCACACGTTCTTCCCGACCCTGATCCGTTGCCATCTTCAGTGACCACTAGAAGAAGTACTCGTGTTCGTCGGCCTCCAGATAGGTATGGTTTCTCTGCCACATTATCTCATGCTACAGTTCCTACTTCTTATTCTCAGGTAGCTAAACAAGCATGTTGGGTCAAAGCCATGCAAGAAGAACTCCAGGTTCTTCAGGAGAATCATACATGGGATCTTATTCCTTATCCTGCTGGAATTAAGCCCATTGGTTGTAAATGGGTATACTCAATTAAGCTAAGATCTGATGGCTCACTTGACCGATATAAAGCAAGGTTGGTCGCTTTTGGTAATAGGCAAGAGTATGGACTAGACTATGAGGAGACATTTGCTCCTGTTGCCAAGATGACGACTGTGCGACTCATTTTTGCTATTTCTGCTTCAAAGGGGTGGCCCTTACGACAGATGGATGTGAAAAATGCCTTTTTGCATGGAGATCTTCAGGAAGATGTATACATGACGCCACCATTTGGATTGTTTTCTACTCCCTCTTCAGATGTCTGTAAGTTAAAGAGGTCACTCTATGGTTTGAAACAGGCTCCTCGGGCCTGGTTTAATAAATTTTGTGCTGCTCTTCTTAGTTTCTCTTTTGTTCAGAGTCAGTATGATTCTTCCTTGTTCCTGTGCAAAACTTCTAAGGGAATTGTCTTGCTTTTGGTATATGTCGATGACATTGTTATTATTGGGGATGATTCTGACTTGATTTCTCAGCTTCAGGAGCGCCTTCAAGGTGCCTTTCATATGAAAGATTTGGGTCCTTTACACCATTTTTTGGGCCTTGAAGTATGTTCTAACACGGCTGGTATTTTTTTGCATCAACATAAGTATACTCAAGAGCTGATTTCTTTGGCCGGTCTTCAGGATGGTCGTCCTGTTCATACTTCTTTGGAAGTGAATGTTAAATATTGTCGTGTTGAGGGTGATTTTCTTTCTGATCCTTCTTTGTATAGACGCCTCGTCGGCAGTCTAAACTATCTGACTATTACTCGTCCAAACATTTCTTTTGTTGTTCAACAGGTTAGTCAATTTATGCAAGCACCCAGACATCTTCATCTAGCTGTTGTCCGTCGCATCATCCATTATTTACATGGTACTTCCACACGAGGTTTGTTTTTTCCAGTTGACTCTCCAATCCGTCTTGTTGCTTATAGTGATGCTGATTGGGCTGGGTGCTTGGATACTCGACGATCCATTACTGGTTGGTGCATGTTTCTTGGTTCATCACTGATTTCTTGGAAAAGCAAGAAGCAAGATCGTGTATCTAAGTCCTCCACTTAGTCTGAATATAGAGCTATGTCCTCTGCTTGTTCAGAAATCCTTTGGCTTCGAGGACTTTTGGCTGAGCTTGGCTTCTGCCAAGCTAATCCTACACCTCTCCATGCTGATAATACTAGTGCTATTCAGATTACAGCTAATCCAGTATTTCATGAGCGTACAAAGCATATTGAAGTGGATTGTCACTCTATTCGTGAGGCATATGATTCCCATGTCATTTCTCTACCACATATCACTACGGAGCATCAGACTGCAGATGTGTTTACTAAGGCTTTTTCTAGTGGTCGACATCAGTTTCTTATTAACAAATTGATGCTTCTGGATCGCCCAGCATCAATTTGAGGGAGGATATCAGTGTATATATGTATAGATTTGAAATAGATTGGCTTTCCTTGTATAGTCTAGCTAATTTCTAGGCTTTCCTTATATAGTTTAGCTAATTTCTAGGCTAAAATATGTTAGTTTCCTTCTTGATCTCTAATGACTTGTATATATTCTGAGATTTTCTTCAATGAAAGGCAAGCTTTTCATCATAAACTTTGATAAACAGTACCAATACTAGCTGTTGAAAATAAGAAACTGCCATATGGTATGTTTATTTATGAAAACAAAATTTTCTCTGTAGTTTGCTTTTATAACTAAAGGCTGAATTATCTTATGAAAGAATATGCCATCTAAAGTTAAACCCTAGAAATCTGTAAATGATACAGAGATAGCACAAAGTCATGCAACGAACCTTTCTCACTGTGGATGTTTGGCCATTTGGAAGTATTATAGTATGGGGGCCAATACCATGGACGCATTCATGACATATGGTATGAGTAAAAAAGGAATCAAAATCCACAAGCGCTGTTTGTTCCTTAGAAATACACACATCAGCTATAGGCTTCAGAATATACTTGAACCTGGGATAAAATTTTTCATACCCAAGTTACATCATTTAAAAAAGCAACAAAAAAAGCAAGAAATAGTGACAACATAAGCTTTCAGGAAAGAACTTGTACTTGGCCTCAGAAATATTCTTAAGCATGACCATTGAAGTTCCTCTATCTTTTACTAAACGCTCATCGTTGGGCAAATTGAAAGCAACAGTTTGAGGACCCTTGACATCCTGATGCAAAATGAAAAGCTGTTAGCCTCAATAAAAGATGCAGATAAAATAGTTTTAATATATAATTCTGCAAACTCACCCTGAATTGTAGAGAAGTTGGATGACACGAATAGGAGCAGCACTAACACTGGTTGATTTATAAGCATTGTCCATTGGAAGATTTTGTTCCAAAACCTGAACGTACACTCTTTCATAAAAAAGATTGACATACAAAGTATATAAAAAGTGTGTATAAAAGGATAGACAAAGAAAGAATGATTAAGGGTGGCTGTAGATAATTCCATGTACCTGCAGATTATTGCCAAATAGTTTAAGTTGAGATGTTGCTTTATCATCCCGGACTCCAATGAATGTTTCAAATGTAGCCTGAGATTTAAAAAAAAAAAAAAGCAACCCATGAGCAATTTAATACAACTAAGGAAGATTACAAAAATTAAAAGAAAAAGGGCATACAGTAACATATTACAACTAAAGAACAAAGAGAAATGCATAAGCAAATCTCTGTACCATCAAAGAAAACACAAGAAATAAATAGGTCTATATACATTGAAAATGCACTAGCAATCTTGTCAGTAGCTAACAAAGCACATATATGCAATAAATAGGTTCGCACGCATACATTGAAATGTACAAGCAATCTTGTCAATAGCTAACAAAGCACACACATACAAGGATGGGGCATCATCTTGGTTCTTGTAAAACTTAAGCTTGAACTTTCGTTCACATATCCATATTTCAGTAACTGGTGAAGGCAACCATGCAAAATAGGCAGGAAAATGCCGGAAGAAAATTGAAAATTAGCCAAAATGTCAGCTCCTATGAATCAAACCAGTTCAAAGCATCAATATATAATGGGCCTGAACCTTGGATAGGCAGGCAAACTGTTTACGAGTGCTGAATACAAAGAGATAAAGAATGCTACTATACTAAAATAAATAAACAAATCAGAGCCTACTTTTCATGAAAAAATTAATCCAAATTTCATCTGAAATGTGCTTCTTCAGAAACATCATATTTTACAACACCAATTTACATATGTTAAATTTTTTGCAGTTAGAATCAGATGGTGAAATGTGAAATATATAAATCATATATTCCTAATTAGAAGCAATTAACATCTAAATTATATCCAAAAATATCCAAATATGTTATGTACCTCCAGTTCATTGATAACCTCAGGTTTGATATCCAGTGAGATTAAAATGGTATATAACAAATACATGCTTTATAAAATCATTACCTTGTATCCAAAAAGTGCATCTTCATATGTCTCATATGGACCAATAGTTATATCCAGCTTAGAGTCCTACACCAAGATGAGAACAGATGAATATAGGGTTATCATACTTGGCTTAGAATCCTACACCAAAACTAGAACAGATGAATAAATGGCCACCAGACTTTGATATGCGAAATGCATAAGCAGCCGTTGAAACAGGAGGATAAACCCACAAGGTTAAATAATAAAAATCTTTTCAATCTTATTACTGTGTGCTCATTTTAATTTTTTTTTTTTTATCAAGACAGCTTAACAGATGCAAAAATCCACACACAAGCAAGCTTAACAACTACAAATTAATGCAAGTGGATGATTGGAATACTTTCTCTCATTTGAAAATTCTATTAGAGGTTAAAATAAGCTTTGGCCCCCAAAACTGGTAAGATTGCTACATAGCATATATTATAATTCCAAAAATTACAAGTGGATTCTCATTGTGGCTCCCAAACATTGTAAAATACAAATAGAGCACATATTAAAACTTCAAAATTGAACTCAAGCTCTTATTTTGGTCTCCAAACTTTTTTTTTTTAAATTCAATCTCTCCAAGATAATGAACTTGCACACTTAATTTGATTAGAAAACTAGAAATATACATTTGTCAATTAACATGTATAAAGTTGAATGAATAATTAACTAACTATTTTTTTTTTACATGATAAAACCAACTAGTGATCACCAACAAGTCCCAATTAATCTCCCTTGTTTCCTAATTCTAGTATTCTTTTCTTTCCTAAAAATCGCTCAAAGGTTCAACGCGACCTGAAGTTTTTGACAATAACTGATTTTGCAAAGATCTAATTTTGACATTTATAGCTCTACAGTCCAGAACCAGTAAATTTCAATTTTCTATGTAATTATTATTCATAGAATGGTTTGACCTCAAAATTCTGGCCTTGTTTTTAGGCTATAAAAAACCTGATAATAGTGTAGCTATTTCTACTCAAAAGCTTCCAAGCTATATGTGAGTTCCCACAAATGGAAAAGTAAATGGCGACTATCTTCCAAAAGGTGTGCCTGTCACTATGTACCTGAATCCATTACTATGTACAACCATGAACATTCTCACAAATGACAAAGCAAAGAATTGGTACTGACCAATTCCATCCAAGCTATATCTGACTCGTAGTAGTCATTAGAGAGAAATGCATCAGCTTTGCTATGTAGTAACCTCTTCAAGCTTCAGAGAACAAAAATATCAGTGAGGAGGACAGAATAACACACAATGTCAATACATGAACTGCCAAAAACAAAATTTTAGCAAACCATATACCTAAGTGTACTAGCAAAATCCCCAGCTTTGTGCAATAGATCAGCAGCTACTTTGAGAAAGGAATTATACTCTTTAGAGTAAGGCACAATAAAGAGATCGTCTGTATCCTCCAATTGATTTGTAGCATCAGCTGCATGATTTGACAAAGAAGAGTCTGATTCAGATTCACTGTGCCTTCTGATAACAGTAAAATAACCAGTTGCATCACGTTGTTGAGCCTCTGACAAAGTATCCTTCCATAATTCGAATTCCTATGCAACAAGAGAAACATTCGAGTCTGAATATTGGATGTAAAAAGAAGAGATCATGATTCATGATCAGCGCATAAAACAGTGGCAATGTCACTATTATTGGATCTTAAGAAATATTGTCTCTGGAGCAGGATGAACCTCCCCTACAATACCTTTTTGTCCATGTCTGGTGGATAAAAATTTGCTCCAGGAGGCATTGGTATAGGAAATGCTGCTTTGTATTCCAGACCCTTCCATCCATTAATGGGCTTTGTGGCATTAGGAAGCAACTTTATCGCTGAATCTCTTGTTGTTAAAAATGCCTTATTTTCATCAAGAGAGGACCTGTTGAAGGAGAATGAATAAGTGACATATTTCTTTTCAAATGTTGTTCATCAAAAAATAAGCTTCAGAGGAAAGATGTCAAATCTGGAAACTAATATGGATGCTTGGTTCAAATATAAGTATCAACATCAGATGAGAAGCAGTCATTCTCTGCCATCAGAAATTACATTAAAAAAATGATTTGACCACAAAATAACATGGAAAAGTCAGAAACATTCAAAGGAATAGTCGTGTTATTATTGAAACAGTGACTTTGAAATAATACTACCCTATTTCTGAAATTTTTACTCAATTATTTTAAGAAGCTAGCATTTAGTACTCAAGGGAATTGAACCTAGCATCAACTACTTCATTAGCCTCACCTTTAATACTAGGACAAGGCACTAATTGATCCAATTCTTTTTAACAGCTAGTCATTCGATATTTATTTATTTAAAAGGGTATATGTGAAAGCATATGATATCATGTCAGCTAGACTAGATATGACAGAAAGAAGAAAGGAAAAGGAAATTGCTAAGAGAGAGAATGTCAGGAAATAAATGATCAAAAGTGTCATCAAGTCTCTCCAACTGAAAGATGTGGTCCATCCAGATGATCCATAATTTCACCAGATAAGTCATTCATTTCCAGCAACACTCCTCTCAATGCCTAAGCTCTTGCCAGTGTATCATGTTGATAGATGAATTTTAGGCAAGTTGTGCCTAGTAAGTCAGACTCAATAGAAAAATCATTAATTTTTGGAATTCATGGGAAGGAGAGAAATTTGGGGAAAACAAATTGGAAATCCTGCAGCAATGTACAATTTTTTTTCCGGTGATTTGTGATACTTGGTATTTCAGAAAGAATGGCCACATCTTGAAGAGGGTGTCGCATTTTCATCCATTATCTCTTCCTTCTTCCTTCATAAATCTTCTCTTATCAATAATAATAAAGAAAAACCTCTTAATGTTTCTGTGGGTCACGAGTATCCAGTATGTCATTTTTAATGAACTAAATACGTCTATGCCACATATTGCATCTGCAATCAACTTCATTGGAGCTAGTACTAGCAGTAGCAAACAACTAATGTAGTCAAGACTTTATGTAAGGGATACATCTTGGCTTTTACGAATTAAGTTATGATGGCTTTCCTCACTTATTAGTTATGAGTTATGAGACTGGACACAAGCACATATATGTGCGGAAAGCTCAAAGAAAAAGCTAAAGACTTACCATGGGCTTTTATTAATCAAATAATACATCCATTTGAGCTTGTCTAATTCAGATGCATCAGCATGCTTTTTCAACCAATCCCTAAGAGCTGGATTGCTATACCAAACCTGATTAACAGAAAAAGAATAGAATGAGACACCAGTGACAATTAAATTTTCTCTGAAAGGGACAATGTATTGCTTACTCAGTTTTTGCAAAAAATTAGTAAAAGTGAAATTCTTAAGAAAGAAGAAAACATGTAAAGTTATAAAATGACAAAATTCATATATTTGAGTTAATAATAGCAATGTTTTCTTTAGAGAACGCTTACTATGACTTGTTAACAATTCATAATAATAAACTAACTACACTAACTTTTAGCATTTAAAACGCAACTCAAAATCATTTTGCAAGATAGAATAACATACGGTATTCCTTTTCCCAAGGACAATGCAGTACAGTTACATTGCAGAACTAAGATTTTATCTTGTAAGTTCATTCTGAGAAAGTTGCATCATTATTTCCCAAGAATCCTCAAGTAATTAAGCAATTTAAATGGTAGATTTCAAATGCAGAGCTTTTTATTGAGTTTATGAGAAACACCACTACGTTAAAACAAAGGTATTCTCTTTCTCATGGTGTCTGCAGTAATTCTCTCCATCCCTCCATCTTGCAAAGTCCCCCAAAAAACAATCTACCTTTCTGCCCATGCCTATGCACAAACAAAAATACATAGGTTTAAAGACCTGCAGGTAAAAGATTTCATCCACAACTTTCGCAGCTTTAATAAGTAAACCCAGCGCTTTCCTGTCTCCATCTGATAGGTCTGTCAACTGCAGAAAGTAGGAAAAGAATATTTTTAATTAATAGTTATATATAAAACCCCGCAATCAAAGGAAAACAAAGCGAAAAGAAAAAAGAAAGTACATTAATGATAACCGGATCAGTAGCATTATCTTAGAATGATAAAAAGTTTTAGATGGAATAAATCAACAAGTATCCAACTTAAATCTAGTACACCTCAAAGCATTTCGTCAATCTGATAAACAAAAGTGCAATGAAGTAAGGTTCACAGAAGATGAAGGAAATAAGCCACCCCAGAAGCTTATGTCCAGCTGCAAATCAAGTAATTAAAACTTCAAAAGTAATGTTTAGATCGATCATAAACACACATGTACAACCTTCGCATTAGTATGCGATTATTATAGACACCTTTTGAAAAAATTATAATTCTTTCATATTCATCTTTGGTCTCGACCTAATCAGCAACGGTTCCTCAACTTACATAAATCTCAAACAAGTTCAGAAATTAGTACAATCTCTTGTGCTGAATAGTTCTTTTTTCTTAACATAATGATTTCTTCAAACATGAAATTTAAAATCCCTCAGTATTTCATGATCAATAACCGTCTCTCCATTTTTGGAAAAAATAAGGCTTCTTAATCATTTCATTTTTAATGTTTAGACACATGAAGTGATTGGATTTCTACCCATTTAAAAGAAAAGTGGAAACAAGTCAGCAACAGGCATGTTAACAGTCACAGTAGCATAATATCAACAAGGAAAAAATAAGTAAATAATTAATGGATTTCTACCTATTAAAAGCAAAGTGGAAAACAAGTCAGCAACAGGCAAGTTAATAGTCACAGTAGCATAATATCAGCAAGGAAAATAATGGACCGGCAATATATCAATAAGCGACTGCAATCCCAAATTTGACTGACATTGAAATCTTTAAACATCAATCAAATAGATTTTATAGCAAATATGGCATTTCAAAGATTTGCAGTAAATAAAAAGAGAAAGGGGACAACCTCCACATTGAGAGAAACAGGAGCATATTGACTGAGCTGCTTTTGTAGAGTCAAACTCCGTGCTGCAGTGTCTTCATTGTACCTATGGTAGATCATATATAATATGTAGGAAAACTAATTTGTTTATAGTTACTCCATTGATAAAAGATGCAAAAATTTGACCACAAAAAATACTGTTTACCATACCTTTGCTTAATTATGTCAAAGAGTTGACCATATTGTCCACTTATGTCATAAGGGACATATTCAGGATGTTCTTTGGCAAGTAAGCTTCTGTATTCCTCATAGGAAATATATTTGACAGCAGATACTTCTGTTTCCTAGCAAAAGATAAAACATGAACATGGATTCAGATTCTTACAACTGTCCAATGTCATGCAAAATACAGTTTGTAGCTATAAAGCTCAATTTTCCATATTATCAAACACAATTAGCTGGAAAAGCTTGGCCTTTTAAAATTCCTAAGACCAATTTCAATAGGCCCAACCTCTGAAAGTCCATGAAAAACAAAAGCCACAAGTTATTGAAATCCATGCCAAGGAAAGCAGAGGTAACTGTTATTAGCGAAGGCATAATAAAAAACTACTCATGTTGCTTTAGCTTAGAAAGACACATTTTGAACTACATCAACCTTTGATTTGGGTTAATACATGACTTAGCCCAAACTGTCACTATTAACAGATTACCCCCTGTACTAGTCGAATGTCAGAATCCTCCTAAAGTTATTAAAAATGTCACATGACCCCTTATGGGGACAAGTGACAAATCACGAAGAGTGCATAAAAATCATATGCATGTTGTACATGAATAGTGATAAGGGAATAATATGACATTTTTAATAATATAGGAAGATATTACTTACACTTTAACAAATTCAGTGGATATTCTGGTAATTGTTAAGTTCAAAAAATAATCTGCTAAACAGTGATAGTGTTACAATCCCACATCGGCTAACTATATGAGTAGTTAGTGGCTTATAAGTGTGATGGGCACCCACCACTACTAGGAATTCCTTTTGGTGGAACAAGGGGCCTTCACACTTATGGGTCTAACATTGCCGTTCTCTATCAATTGGTCCGACCTGCCGGATACTGAGAAAGCAAGGGAAGAAAACATGGAAACTCGTTTGCAATCAGTTAATGGCCGATTGGAGGAGACTGAAAACAGGATGAATGGCCTAGAAGCATATATGAAGGAAATCACACGATCCATTGCCGAGCTTCAATCCTCTTTCACAGGCTACCAAGCAGAAAAGAAAAAAGAAGACGCGGAGTTTAAGGATCAGGTCTGCAGGTGGATGAGAAGTTCTGATAAACAAACTGTGCAAACTGAATCTTATGACTCTCAAGAAGCATCCGTTCTGGATAGGAGTGAGCAACAGCAGGGTTAGGGATCAATGCCACGCCTGAACTACCACCTCAATCCCAACCATTTCACAGATCCATTGACGTCTGTACGAAAAGTTAAGTTGCCAATGTTTAATGGAACTGATCCTCGCGGTTGGGTGATGAGAATGGAGACTTATTGCCGCATCACTCAGATTCCACCAGAAATGAGCGTGAATCTGGCTGAGTTGTGCATGGAAGGGGCCACGATCAACTGGTTCACTATGTTATTGGATATAACTCCGACACTAACTTGGGAGCATCTTAAGCGAGAGATTATGAGAAGATATGGAGGACTGTACTCTTCAAGCCCATTTGAAGCATTGGCAGATCTGAAACAGGAAGGTAGCGTCGAAGACTTCATCGAAGCTTTTGAAATGGTGGCAGCGACAGCTCCCGGCTTGCCTGAATCGCAGTATGTAGGGTATTTCGTCAGTGGATTGAAGGAAGAACTTAAAGGGTGGGTTAAGGTGCACCAACCAGGAGATCGGGTTGAAGCTATGAGACTGGCTCGATCCATTGAAGTTTCTCTGAACTATGGCCGACAGAAGCTTGGGTATTTGAAGGGGACACCGCATTCAGGGAAGGAGAGGGATGGACCATACAGGCTCAATGTAACTGCTGGATCGGGAGGAGGGTTGAGCAGAGTTGGATCTCCTCATTTCCAGCCCAATTCCTTTCTTGGGCCCAACCAAGGCAAATATCCAAATCTTCATCAAAACAACCCACCAACACTACAATCCCGATACAATGATTCCAGCCATTGGGGAGGCAAACGGCAAGGATTCCGGCAAATGACCAAGACGGAATGGGAGGAACGCCGGAGAAAGGGGTTATGTTTTCAGTATGGCCAGCACTATTCACCCCAACATAGATGCCCAAAAGCTCAACTGAAGGTGATGTTGTTGGGAGAGGGTGAAGAGCGGGACGAAGATGAAGAATTCTTTGAAGTGGAAAATGAGGAGGAAGACAACTCCGCTGATGGGGAATGCAAGGCACTGGATCTGTCCGGTTTTCACCATCATACCGGAACGTTGGCTGGAAATGGTGGGGATTTGAGTACCATCAAACTGTTGGGGACAACCAACGGCATTCCAACGACAATGCTGGTGGATAGCGGCGCCACTCACAATTTCGTCTCCTCACAGTTGGTGTCGGCACTGGATTTTCCGGTAAGTCCTATTAAAACTCTACAAATCAGGTTAGGGGATGGGAATCTGATTGGGGTAAATAAAAAATGCACTGGGATCTCAATCCAGATAGGGGCATATTCTTGTTGTCTTGATGCTTTGGTGACCGATTTGGGTGGGTTAGACTTGATATTGGGAGTGGAATGGCTGAGTATTTTAGGAGATGTAACAGCAAATTGGGCATTAGGATCGCTGAAGTTTGTGCACCATGGTAAACTTGTGGAGCTCAGCAGAATTCCCAGGGAGCAGGGGACGCTGCAACCCTTGCAAACTTGGGTACAGGGTTATCTGCACCAGTTCTCCACCGAGACTAAAGGGCCCTCTCATACCTTGCTTCCCAAATTAGACCATCTACCCTATTCCCAGGGGCAGCAAATGCGTGCTTTGTTTTCCAAGTATGAGTGTGTTTTTGATGAAATCAGGGGGTTACCACCTAAGCGAAAGGTAGAGCATTCCATTACCCTTCAACCCGAACAGGGCCCTGTCTGTGTAAGGCCATATCGGTATCCCCACCATCACAAGGCAGAGATTCAAAGGCAGGTGAGTGACATGCTTGACCAAGGATTTATAAGGCACAGTCAGAGTTCTTTTTCAAGCCCGGTCATCTTAGTTAAGAAGAAAGATGAGACATGGCGAATGTGCGTCGATTATCGAGCACTCAATAAAGTCACAGTGCCGGACAAGTATCCTATTCCGGTAATTGAGTTGTTTGATGAATTGGGAGGGACAGTTTATTTCACCAAACTTGATCTCAAGTCGGGATACCATCAAATCCGGATCCGGGAGTCAGACATTGAGAAAACGGCTTTCCGAACTCATGATGGCTACTACGAGTTCTTGGTGATGCCTTTCGGATTGACCAACGCACCCGCTACATTTCAGTCCGCCATGAATAACATATTCCGACCATTGCTTCGAAAGGGTGTCTTGGTGTTTTTTGACGACATCCTTATTTACAGCCGCACATGGGCTGAACACCTGCAGCATGTGGAGTTGGTCCTCGATATTCTGGCAACACACCATTTTGTTGTCAACAGCAAGAAGTGCAGTTTTGGGCAGCAGACAGTTGAGTATTTGGGCCATGTAATTAATGGCAAAGGGGTTTCCGTCGACTCCAGCAAGGTGGAAACAGTGAGGAACTGGCCTATTCCCACAACGGTCAAAGGCGTGCGAGGTTTTTTGGGTCTCACGGGGTATTACCGGAAATTCATTGAAGGATATGGGAAGCTAGCCAAGCCACTAACCGAGTTGACTAAGAAGGACGGGTTTAAATGGAATCCAGCAGCCCAGCAAGCTTTTAATGTCCTTAAGCATAAGCTCACATCAGCCCCCTTATTAGCCTTGCCGGATTTTACCAAACCCTTTGAGCTTGAATGCGATGCATCGGGAGGGGGAATAGGAGCTGTCCTCATGCAGGAACGACGCCCCATCGCTTATTTCAGTAAGGCTTTGTCGCCACAAAACCTCATCAAGTCCGCATATGAAAAGGAAATCATGGCCATTGTTTTGGCTATCCGCCATTGGCGTCCATACTTGATAGGACATTCCTTCATAGTATACACGGATCAGCAAAGCATTCGCCAATTGATGCACCAACGGATCACCACCATGGATCAACAAAACTGGATTGCCAAGTTAATGGGTTACCGGTTTGAAGTGAGATACAAGCCGGGAAAAGACAACCGCGCTGCTGATGCTTTATCTAGAGTCACGGGTACAGCAGGGGAGTTGCAGGCTGTATCTGTCATGCCTCAATGGGTAGATGAACCTGCTTTGAACCATGGGATTGACAAGGACCCGCAGTTACAAAAAATAATGGCAGATTTGCAACGGGATTCTCACTCTCACCCAGGCTTTGTCGTGCGCCAAGGTACTCTCTATTTCAAGAATCGCTTAGTTATTCCTGCATCTTCCGATTGGATTCCAACTCTTTTAGCTGAGTTCCACTCAAGCCCCTTTGGAGGACATTCCAGCTATTATAGAACTTATAGGCGGTTGGCTGCTCTCTTCTATTGGGTGGGTATGACTAAAACAGTACAGTGATTTGTCCAGTCATGTGATGTGTGTCAACGATTCAAAGCTTCCACTTTAGCTCCTGGGGGTTTATTACAGCCCCTAGATGTTCCTGAACAGATTTGGGAAGATATATCTATGGACTTCATCACGGGGTTGCCACGATCCAAGGGATTTGATACCATTTGGGTGGTAGTGGACCGATTATCTAAATATGCTCACTTTATCCTATTGAAACACCCATTTACAGCTAGATCTTTGGCTGAAGTGTTCCTTCGGGAGGTTATCCGCATTCATGGGTTACCGAAGTCCATTCTCAGTGATCGAGACCCCTTGTTTGTCAGCCGGTTTTGGCAAGAAATTTTCAAGCTGCAGGGAACTCAACTCAAGTTTAGTTCAGCCTATCATCCACAAACTGATGGCCAAACGGAAGTGGTGAACCGATGTGTTGAAACCTACTTGCGCTGTTTTGCTACCGATCAACCTAAAACATGGGCATCTTGGTTGGCATGGGCAGAATTCTGGTACAATTCTAACTACCACGTGTCAATCAACACCACTCCTTTTGAGGTGGTTTATGGATGCAAGGCACCAACGGTTTTCCAATTCGTTCCCGGAGAGATCCAAGTAGCAGCAGTGGGACGAGAATTAGTGGACCGAGATGAAGCCTTACGACAATTGAAAGCCCATCTAGCTCGAGCCCAATCTCAGATGAAGAGTGCAGCAGATCAGCACCGTAGACAAGTGGAGTTCCAAGAGGGAGCATCAGTTTATGTGAAACTACAGCCTCATCGTCAGCACTCGGTGACTGCCAGGATCACTCCCAAGCTGGCTCCCCGATTCTATGGTCCTTTTACTATACTTCAGCGTCTTGGGCCAGTTGCTTACAAGCTGGACTTGCCCCCGGGAGCAAAGATCCACCCGGTTTTCCATGTATCATTACTGAAGAAAGCCTTTGGTCCGGTTCCAGCAGTGTCATCTCTTCCAGCAGGAATGGAGTCGGACGAGGTAACTTTCCCTACCCCTCTCTGTATTTTAGCTAAGCGTACCATCTCCAAGTATGGGGAAACTACTCCTCAATGGCTGATTCAATGGAGTGAGGGAGGCCTGGACAATGCAACATGGGAGGATGAATTCGTCATTAGAAATCAATTTCCTACTTGCTGCCTTGAGGACAAGACAGCTTCCCCACCCGGTGGCATTGATGGAGAAGGTGCTGCTCGAGAAGAGACCCAGGCCCATAGGCCCACAACTTGGCAAGTTTACACCAGGCGATCCAACAAGAAGGCTGGAAGAGGAGAGGGAGCTGAGTTGGCAGCAGTTGGTTATAAATAGCAAGTGTTTTTGAAATGTAAAGGAGGAGAGAATTTAATTAGCACAATTTAGGTGTGAGGAGGGAAGGAAGAAGGCAGAGTGTTTGGCTGCCCTTCCTGGAGGAGGCCCTTATTTTGTTACTGTTCTTTCCGTTGTATTGTCCATTTTCTGTTTCTCTTTATCTTTGAACTATCTGTGTATTGAATCTCTCATTACCGGAAATACAAAGTTCATTCCATTTGAATCAAGTGGAGATTGTTGTTAGTTCATTATCATTTTTCTTATCAATTGGTCCGACCTGCCGGATCCGCGGCCCAGGAGAGGAACCTCAAGGGAGAAGCCGCCAAGTGGGTGTGGCCCAGGAGAGGAACCCAGAAGGGAGAAGCTGCCAAGTGGGTGTGACCCAGGAGAGGAACCCTTAGGGAGAAGCCGCCAGTGGGTGACAAGCCGTCGGGACGTCGGCTATTGAAGGAGGGGGTAATGTTACAATCCCACATCGGCTAACTATATGAGTAGTTAGTGGCTTATAAGTGTGATGGGCACCCACCATTACTAGGAATTCCTTTTGGTGGAACAAGGGGCCTTCACACTTATGGGTCTAACATTGCCGTTCTCTATCAGATAGTTTGGGAAAAAATCATATATTCCCTTTGATTTTTATGTTGGGATAAGATGTTACAACTTCAGGCCCAATAAAACCATATCAACACAAACAACTCTCTAGTGATAAAATGGGTACAACCTAACAAGTTATGCAAAATAAGAATTTGCAACAAGGATGACCTGTGATCATATTAGAACATCAAATCAAACTTAAATTATCAAGTCTAGAGAGACTCTCACCATACATGAAGTCAAAGCAAATTCTGTACACACAAATTTGGTTTTTTTGGCTAACAATGGACTATATCCAATGTATATTTACCAAGTGCATTAGGATTTTTATTAAAGATAATCATTAATTACTGACCTGAAGAGTAAATGCCTCAAGAGGAATTGGATCCACCGTTGTTACAAGATACACATCATTGTATTCATTATTGATATACTTGCCATCATTTATGACGCTGCATAACAAGTTAACAGCAATTAACACAAGGCACAAAGGAGGGGGATTGAAGGAAAGCAGTTAGTATACTTAAACACAGTATTAGATTGTTATAAGACAAGCAACTATGCAAAACAACCTTAACAAGGAATCTTAATGGGCATGCCATTGATTGTCCACTGTAATACGTTTGGCCGTCACCCGCAAATAAGTGAGCTGAAGGACACTTAAACAATGTATTCCCCAATGCCCAAAAATTTGGAAAGACAAATATTTGATGTTGTAAAAGACAACTGCAAATGTACTTGATATAAAATGCAGAATCAAAGATTGTAGACTCTGCTTCATTTTATTTTGGAGCTCTCATAATTAATATTTCAAATTTATGCACTCGCACAAGGCTGTGGAGCTAAGAACCAGCCCATCAGCAGCCAACACTGCCAAAATAAAATTTTCAGTATTAAGTGAAAGAATGAAAAAAGGCTTTCACTAACCACTCTTGAAGAAAAACGAATATCAACTCAAATGCATCCGCTGGAAGGTCAACACCTAGTTCTTCATGAAGCTCTCTCCTGAATTTGAGCAAAAAAAGGTTCCACCATGAAGCAACACTCACATAAAACAGTTAAATTGAATACTAAAACCACCGAAATGACAAATACAATATATTCTCTAACAGCACAGAGATCTCCTGCAGAATTAGAAGCAGCAAAAAACGGTCCACACTTCAAACCTGGCAGTTACAAGTGATGCATCACCAGCAGAAATGTGGCCAGCACTAGATATATCCCAAAGCCCGGGCCACGAATCCTTGGAGTCAGCTCGCCGTTGAAGAAGCAATTCTTGCGTACTTTCAGCATAAATCCAAACATGAACAGCTCTGTGATAATCTCCGTCCCGATGAACGCCTCCCCTATAGCAGCACCAAAAATCAAGTTGACCCAATCCAAAAAATATAGAGTAAGCTACAGCTACATTGCGATTGATTGCTTCTCTAATAGCAACGCAAGTACAGCAAGTTTAACATCACTAACAAACGGAAAATATTTTAAAGTCCGTAATTTCATCGCTTTTCTCGTCGGCCAAAGAAAAACGCTATAAATATAATGAAAAATAATTGCGCAAAGAAAAAGTCGACTATAGTGAAATTAGAGAAAAAAAAAATGCGCCAAAACCGCGTGGGTTAGGATGAGGGTAGAGAGTGAAAACTTGCCTGGGCTTGGAAATGCCGGTTTTCTCACCGTTTTTAGTAAGAACGTCGAGTTGTTCTTCTTGCAGTATGGAAGCTGTGGCCGCCATTTTCTTCTTTTCAATTGCCCTCGTATCTTCCCCTATCTCCTTGAGTCTCTGCTTTGGAGAAAAGAAAGAAGTTCGGGCTCTGTTCTTTTACTTGTATATATTATATACTTTTCCTTTGTCTCCAAATCCATCCAATACATCAAACTAATTTGCTACTTGGATGGAATTAATTAGTATAGAACCTTATTTTTCAAATGCAAAATTCATTTTAAAATTTTTGATGTAGTTAATTTACTATGTATGGATAGGATTCGAGTTTAACTTTTTCGGTACCAGTTATCCGATTTCAAGTACAAATAATGCAATATTTTAATTATTTTTAATGGATATTAATTTTTATGATAATTATATTTAATTTGATTTATTTTTATATTTGAATTTAATATAATTTGTCTCGATATTTATGCATATAATTTTATTATAAATTTATTATTCATATTTATTTTAATTTTATGTTTTTTTTTAAATATTGATAAATGGATATCGAATAGTATAGGTATATTAGTAATCAGAATTGAAATAGGTACGAATAGTATAATTTTAAGTTTAAATGAATATGGATAGTATCGAATATTGATAATTTATATAGATATCCTACCCATTGCCAACCCCAACAATGAACGAATTATTTGTCGATATAAGTAAATGGATAAAACGAAAAGCTAATTATGGGATTCAATACACTTTTCTTATCAGTGGCATCAACATTTCCATACCGTTACATTTCTAGCAAAATTATTAGTCAAGCCATGGAAGCCGGTTGTGCAATCGCAAAAGTGCCATATCTAAATTCGAATTTGATTTCCTATATATTGATGACAAGCTCGAGATGTCGAACCTAAAAATCCAAGGATGATCTGCAAAATGTAGAAAAAATTGGTGAATTTTTTACTAGAAAATTTCCGACTATCAAATTAAAAAATCTAATAATTGAGATGTATTTTGTTGGAAAAGATCAAAAGTCCAAAACTCTTTTACCTGATTTTTCCCTTTTATATGTTTTCTGCCCATTTTGTGTGGGTAGTGGGACAAAATCCCACTACTTTCAGCCATTTCTTTCACTTCTCCTAGTTTTGGGGGAGATATGGGGATGAATAACCATTTCTTCCCATTGTGGCGGTTACTCTTTCAATTATTGATCGGGCTTTGGATGAACTCTTTGGTGTCTGCCTATTTCGAACTCTTGGTTAGTGCAGGTTTGTCTGATATCTGTTAGCTTACCTAGTTTCTTTGCAAAATAGGTCGGGTCTTAGCTAAACCATGTTATCATAAGTCGTTCCCCCCTCTTAGTGTGAAACATTTATGTCCACTCCTTATTTTCTATCTTATGGTGATAATAGGGCTAACGTCCCGATTCCTGTTGAGATATTTAATAGGGGTAGTCATTGTTCTCTGGTTTTTTGTGCAACAGTGGCTACTTACCGCATAAAGCATTTCGGTTCCTGTGCTTTGTCATAATGATGAGACCGATCACACGGATCGTTTGCCGTGTCTACAGCAAGGGATGAGCTTCACCTTCTTATATAAGCTTTATTCCCCATTCATTTTTCACTTTTTCGTTTTTGTGTTTGTTTCTCCTTTTTCTTCTTCTTTCTTTGGAAAGTTCTATGGTAGCTTTGGTGTATTAAGGCTCGCAGCTTCTTCGAAGTTCCTTGCTTTTACCAGGTTTGTTCTATATTTCTTCTCTTTTCTTTTCGCTGCAATGAGCGCTTTTGAAGATTCTAGTGAAAGAGTGGGGGAAGGTGAGGGGTCCTCGATTGACAGTGCTTCGAGTTTCAGTGGGGGCTCGACCTCCTATGAAAAGGTTTGTCCTTTCGAATTTGGGTAATACTTCACCCTACCTAAGCCCAGAAGAATGGCTCGATGTCTGCCGGGGGTAGGCAACACCTATTCCAAAGTGAGAGAAGATGAGCTTCCCATTTTACTCGGCAAAGTGACCTCTTCTAACAAATATGTTGTTAGTAAGCATATCTCCTCCCAGTAGGCAAATATCAAGTTTACAAATAAGCGAAAAATTATGATATATGAGGTGCAACTAGAAGCTGGGGTTTGCCTTCCATTGATGAGATTTGAGGTAGAGGTGTTGAACTATTATGATATATCAATTGGGCAGCTTCATCCTAATGTTTAACGCTTACTGTCCGCCCTTCAGATCTGGTTGGTAAACCATGACATAGATTTAACTCTAAAACTCTTTTGAGCTACACATGTAGTCTATCTTCGTGCTAGGATAGAGGATTATAATTATATACAAGCTCGGGCAGGATCTGGCACCTTCTGCAGGAACCTGGACTCACTCAAGAAATGGAAAGATCATTTATTCCTCTTGCAGAGTTTGCGTAAGGATTTTCCTGTCCAAACTACATGGAATCGGTTTACTAACTGTAACGACAACGGTTTGTGGTTGTCAGAAGAGAAGGAGCTAATTTTAGCTCGATGGAGAGAACTTGCTAAAGATAAGTGGAATATCCGAAACTTGCTCGATCCTTACGATTTTGAGTTGGCCTTTTGGAAGAAGAAAGGTAGCTTTCTAATTATTTGCTAAGTGTCACTGATGCTATTTTTAATCTTCTTCTTTTTTGTAGCTATGAAGAAGGGAAACCGACCAAGTACGGCCAAGATAATAAGGGCTAAGAGATAGAAAACTATCGAGGCTACTGCTAATGCTTTGCCTGCAATGCCTGAGGTGGTGTTTGCTCCCCCTGCAAAAGATGCTCGGACTCCTACTGTCCTAGAGATAACAGATGAGCAAACATCAGGAGGAGCCTCAAGTCGTCAAGTGATTGAGCTTAAGCTAAACTCACCGCCCTTAAGCGCAACAGAAGTGGTAGCTGAAGTGGAGTGGTCTGATGGGAAAGATGAAAAAAATCTTCGGACTTTGATTGCTGAGGTCACCGACTTCTAAGAGAAGCAGGGGAGCAAATATTCTAAGACAAATGATGACTTTAACACTTTCGCGCACATAGGTACTGAGCGAAGTGTTTCCTCTGAGTAGTTATCTTTTGCTTTGAAGAAACACCAAGTAGAGGTATGTATGTTTTTGCATCTTGCTTATTATCGCCCTCTTCTGACTCTTTCCTGCTTTTTATGTGTTATTTAAAGGGGCCAATGTTGATCGGTTCCATGATTGCGAGGATGAACACTTTGATTTCGAAGTGGCGACGGGCATAATCTAACATCGGTAGTCTTCGATTCCAACTAAATGAGGTTACATTTAAGGTATTGCTGTTGAGAAGATGACCGAGTAGAAGGCGAGTAAAGTTATTAAGCTAGAGGCGTCTTTGGCACGAGAGAAGGAGAACAACCAAGCCCTCAAGATCGAGCTGGATAAGGCCAAGATTAGAGAGGTGAAGTTAGAGAAGAAGTCCTCTGAACGAGAGGAGAATGAAGCGGACCTACTGGGCGAGAAGTGTTAAGCCTTTAGAGCCAACCTTTTTGTTGCTGTAAAAGGGAAGTAACCCGAGTTAGATTTATCTTTTCTGGATGGTATGTGTCCGAATGAGAACTAGCTCATTTTGTAAAAGAATTTTCTCTTTTACTGAAAGATTGACTATATTTTGTTTTTCATTCGCATTTGTTTTCTTTTTTAGGATTATCAAGCTGTTCGTGTAGGATACTTGGGAATGATATTATTTAAGCAAATATATTCGGTGAGCTTCACTAGCTTTTATAACCAATATGTTTGCATATCAGATGTAGGCTTGTGTTTGTTTGATCAATTTGCCTTAGAAATAGATATGATAAATGACTTGTCTTTGGCAATAACGTCGAGAAGTCATAATAAGCTGTTATAGCAATTATGTTGAACATATTTGAAGCAAAGTACTTAGCGTGTAACAAATTGAATTAAACTCCATAGAATGAATAACTATTATTGAATTTGTTATCCATTACAAATATCAACAAACTTAAAAATGCAGTAGAGCTATTTTGGTGATAATGCCGAACAAAAGGAATTACAAAATAAAACTGAAGTGGCAATAATAATACTGAGCTAATTTAGCATAGGAAAGCAATATGATAACCAGGTTGGCCATGATGTCAAGCTACTAGTAGTATAGCTTCAAGCTTGAAACATTTCATAAATGTGGTAGTACTTTGCTAGTGAGGTCTTCGAGCCTATATACGCTGCCTTTGATAACTTTTCACATCATGTATAGTCCTTCCTAGTTTGGGTCTAGTTTGCCTACTCCTGCTATTGTTTGGGTGGCCACCACCTTTTTCAGGATTAACTACCCAGCGCGAAAAGACTTCGATTTTACCTTGCTATCATGGCATGCTGCCATGTGCTGCTTATATGCCGCTAGCTGAACTTGGGTGAGCTCCATTTTTTCTTTTAATTGATCTAAGCTGTAAAGCAGATCGACCTCATTATCACTATTGTACTGAAAAATTGTGTGCTTGGGACTCCTATCTCACAAGGAATAACTGCCTCTGTCTCGTAAGTTTGAGTAAACAGTGCCACTCCTATTTTCGCTCGGAAGAAAATATTGTTAAGCTCATCGATCCATAGTCCTTTCGCTACATCTAGCCATTTATTAAGTTTGGATAGGATAGTTATATTGGTTACTTCAATCATGCCGTTAGATTAGGGATGATAGACTGAGGTGAAGCACAACTAAATGTTAAACTTTGAGCAAAATGCCTTGAAAGCTCGATAATTAAACTATTTACCATTATCTGAGATGATGAAGTGTGGTATTTCAAATCTGGTAAGCACGTTCTTATATAAGAACTTAATGATGTTTGCTGGAATGATAGCGGCAAGGGGCTCGACCTCTACCCATTTGGTGAAATGGTCGATGGCAACTACTAGAAATTTTTACTGACCCGTTCCTTAGAGAAAAGACCCAGCATGCCAATCCCCCATTGGGCAAAGGGCCATGGGCTATGGATTGGTTTCTGCTAAGCTGAACTTTGATGCATAATGTTGGAAAATTTCTGGCATTTGTCACACTTTCGGACTAAGCCCTTAGCATCTGCCTCCATTGTTGGCTAATAATATCTCTATATAAGTGCTTTCCGAGAAATTGCTTGTGCCCCTTCATAGGTCCCATAAATCCTTTCATGAATCTCCCTCAGGATGTAATCTTCTTCTTCCGTGCTTAGGTATAGAATCCAGGGACTTGAAAGATCGTTTGTATAGCATCTCGTCCAGTACGGCATATAAGCTTGACTTTTGAACTATCTTTTAGGCTTGCACCTGATCCTCTGGCAGAGTTCCTGAGGTCAAGTATGATAAATGGGGAGACATCACCCATCCATTGGCTTTTGCACCTAGATCTGATAAATTTCATAAGTTTGCTATAAAATTATCACATAAAGGATGTTTGTGGTTTGTACCGAGCTGTTCATAGAAACTTATTTTGCAAAGATATCAGCTCCTGGTTCTTTATCTAGGGTATATGTGTGATTGAACAAGTACTTTCAACCCCTTTAAGTCCAGCTAAGAGGACAAACGTCAATTCTTTATACTGGATCATGGAGCCTTCTTTAATCTCGAACTTTTCCATCAGCTGACTGATAACTAGCTGTGAATCCAAAAATATCTCAAGTGTGTAGGGTTTTACCTCGATCACCAACTGTAACCTGAACACATAAGGCTTCATACTCTGCAACATTGTTGGAGGCTAGGAAAGCTAAATGTGCCCTAGCTTTGGTGCAGATCTTTCCTCAGCATATCAGTATGGCTCTGACTCCTGGCCTTTTTGAGCAAACAATGCCATCAACATTCAGTTTCCATGAACTTTTTGTTGGTTCGAGAGATGGTGTGTGCAATTTTGCAATAAAATCTACCAAGATCTATGCCTTTATTGCTAGGTGTGATTTGTATCTCACGTCAAACTTCCCTAGATGGGCCACCCACTCTGTTAATCTCTTCGAGGCTTCAGGTCTCTGTAACGCCTTTTGTAAGCTCGAATTAGTATATACCATGATGGTGTGAGCTTGGAAGTATAGTTGTAGCTTTACGGTGGTAGTGACTAGTGCAAAACCCAATTGGTCCAGGATGGGATAATTTAGCTCGGCACTCAAAGGACTTTACTTGTATAATAGATCGAGAACTACTGGCTACCCTCTTTTCGAACTAATACCGAGCCTATTGCTTCTTCTTAAATAGCTAGGTAAATGTACAGGAATTCACATATCCGTGAGCTGTTGAGCAACATTGGGTTTGTGAGAAACTACTTTTAAAGCTTTAAAAGCTTACTGGCACTTCTCCATCCACTTGAAACCTTTCACTGTCTTGACTGCTTAATAAAAAGGCAAACATCACTTGGCCGAACATGAGATGAAACTTTCTAAAGCTGTTATTCTGCCATTGAGTTTTTAGACATCTCATACTGTTTTAGGGGGTTTCATATCCAAGATTGCCCTGATTTTCTCTGGGTTGGCTTCTATCTCGCGCTTTGATATCATGAATCCAAGAAACTTCGTCAAATGCATACCAAAGGTTCACTTTTCTGGTTTCAACTGTAGACCTACTTTTCTAAGAGTTAGGAAATTTTCTCTGAGCTCAATAGTTAAATTCACTGTTGTTCTGCTCTTGACCATCATATTTTCTGCATAAATTTCCATATTTTTGTCCAACTGGTTGGCAAAGAGCTGGTTCACCAATCTTTGGTAGGTCACCTCTGCATTCTTTAGTCCAAAGGGCATAACACCATAGAAATATGTACCTCGATGAGTGATGAAGGCATTTTTTTCTTCATCTACCAGATTTATTGGGATCTGACGGTAGCCATTTGATGTATCCAGAAATGCATACTCTATAAAATCGGCTGTAGAATCTATCAGGAGATCCATGTTTAGCAAATAATAGTTGTCTTTTAGGCATGCCTTATTTAGATCGATGAAGTCTGCACACATTCGCCACATTTTGCTAACTTTCTTCACAAGTACGATATTGGCCGACCAGTCCGAATAAAAGATCTCCCTGATGAAACTGCTTTCTAGCAAAATATTATTCTCCTTCTTCATAGCCAATTGGCATTCTGGGGTATGATTCCTCTTCTTCTACTTTACTAGTTTATACTCTAGTCAAATGTTCAGGGAATGGCTTATCAATTCTTTTGAGATGCCCTTAATGTCTGAGGGTTGCCTTACCACGTCTATAATTCTTTTAGTACTAAGAGGTGGGCTTCCCTATTTAAGCCTTTCTTGCTAGTTGACATCTGTATACACTTCCCCAGGACTAGCTCAACCACTTGTAGGAGTTCTTCTGGTTCAGCTTTTTTGATCTTCTCTGTCTGAAGTATCCATAATTTCAAGCGATAAGGCTTTATTAGCCTCTTTTAATATGATCAAGTATATCTCTCGAGCTGCTTTTTGGTTTCCCCTTAGCATAGCTATTCCATTTTTCGTCAGGATCTTAAGTATCAAGTTCTGTATAGATATATAAGCATTGATTGCAACCAGCAAAGGCCATCAAAAAATCACATTATATGATAAGGGAATATTAACTATCATAAAATCTGCTTGGCATGTTCAAACCGTTGCATCATCTTCCAGCAGAATGTCAGGTTTGCTAAGCTTTTCACTTTAACAGATTGGCCAGAAAGGCCGATGAGGGGAATATTGATTTCCTACAAGAGATTCTTTGACAGCCCAATGCTTTGTATGCCTGTAACTCGATTAGGTTGATCGCACTTCCTGTGTTTATCAATATTCATTAGACCAGGAACTCTTGGATGATTGCTTCCACCACTAACGCATTTGTATGTGGTTGCCGAACATGGGACTCATCGATCACTAAGAATTAAACCATATATAGGGAAGTATGTGTACTAGGCTGGATGGAAAGCACCTCTCTAGCCTTTATTTTCCTCGAATCATTGCACTGCCATCCTCTTGCTATCACATGGATGAATCCTGCAGGGGCTTTCTTGCTCGAGCTAACTTGGCTTTTGCCCAGTGGAGGTATGGGTGATCTATGCCTCTTTCCTCTATCCTCCTATTTCACAAACTGCAATAGGGTACCCTTAGGCACCAAGTGCTTGATTTCCCTCTTGAGTTGAATACATTCTTCTGTCACATGTCCTTTATCCCTGTGGAAGGCACAATAGGGGCTTTGGTCTCTATTTGGGCATCTTCTCATTGATCTTAGCCAATTAATCTATCTATTCTGCTTCATCCATCCTAGGATCTATTCTCTGGTAATATTGAGGGGCATGAATCTTTCTTCTTTCGTATCTTTTGATTGAGGGGTGGTGATCATGTAAGTTTTATAGGATGAGCTGCTTCCCTTATATGATAGGGAATCAGTCCGATTGCCATTTCTTCTATCCCGTACTGATCTACCTATTTCTTCCTTTTCTTTTTCCACGTTTGAATCTTTATGCACACTTTTCCATAAGCGTTAAACCTCATCCATCTAAATATACTTGTGAGCTTGGGATATAAGCTTGGTGAAATCATTATGAGGCTTTTTACCCAAAGAGTCGTTAAAATTTTGGCACCTCGTATTTCTAATCATCGCATTAATTGCTACCTCCAAATTAAGATTTTGTATGTTTATTGCTACTACATTGAACCTTTTGACATAAGCTCGTAAAGGCTCCCTCTTCTCCTGTTAGACTTGGTTCAGATTAACTGATACCTTATTTGGCTGGATTGCTGCCATGAACTTCACGATGAACATATTGCTGAATTACTCGAAGCTTTCAATGGAATGTTTAGAAGGTTGTGAAACCAAATCTAAATCGAGTCCATCAATGTTTATGGGAAGATCTTGCACAGTACGGTATCATCTGCTGTTAAAACTAGTATGATATGTTAGAATTGGTCTATGTGGGCTCTAGGGTTAGCATTGCCATTGTATTTTGGTAGGTTGGAGAGGTAAATTTTGGGAAAAAGGGCTATTAGGATTTCTCTAGAGAGTGAAAAACGGAAGCTACATTGGTATTACAGAGTATTTCGATTTTGATATCTTAACATGTGATCTTCAAGGAGTCTTTCAAACTATTCGGTTGTTAGGATGACGGTGGACTTATGTGCTGAGGAAACCATAGGGGAAAAAGGGATTTTTACTTGTGGTTATAAGGGTCGGGGAGGTTGGTAGGCCTATGTAGGCTGAGAAGGCAAGTGCATTTGGGCAACTATGGCTAATAGTTGAGCTAGCAAATTCTGTGTTGCTTACGGGATAAGGCTAAAGGTGCTTAGGATGGCCACAGCGGGGGATACTGAGCTTAGATCATTGGCTTATAGGAGGAATTGTTGTGTCTCAGGGAGAGTGGAAGGATTCGCCTGATTTTCCATCAGGGCAGGGTCGAGGTTAAGGTCTAGGAACAGATCCATGTTCCACGCTCATCGTACCAAATGTTGACAAGTTTAAGATGTCGAAGCGAAAAATCCAAGGATAACTTGCAAAATGTAGAAAAGACTGGTGAGTTTTCGGGCCTTCCGGCTAAGGACTCTCCGACGATTAAGTTAGAAAATCTGATAATTGAGATATATTTTGTTGGAAAATATCGAAGGCCCAAAACTTTTTTACCTAATTTTTACCTTTTATATGTTTTTTGCTTATTTTGTGTGGGTAATGGGATGAAATCCCACTACTTTCAGCCATTTCTTCCACTTCTCCTAGTTTTGGAGGAGATATAGGGATGAATAACCATTTCTTCCCATTGTGGTTGTTACTCTTTTAGTTATTCATTAGGCTTTGGCTAAACTCTTTGGTGTTCGCCTATTCCGAGCTTTTGGTTAGTGCAAGCCTGTCTAATCTTTGTTAGCTTACCTAGCTTTTTTGCAAAATAAATCGAGCTTTAGCTAGGCCATGTTATCATATATAAATACCGAATACTATTTAAATCCATTTAAATAATTGATTAATATATAAAATTTAATTAAAATTCTAATATAGATGAATAATAAATTATAATTCAATTTAATATATTAAGTGATACATAGTATAGGTATATATAATAATTCGACATGATATATGAGGATAAATATTATTTTTAATTAATTAATAATTAAATTTGTAAATGGATATAATCGAATATTGGAGAATACAATCCAAACTCAAAGCGAGTAAGATTATTAATATCCAAATTCATTTACCAATTATTTAAAGAGAAATTTACACTAAATACCCCATTTTTAATTCTACTTTTTAAAAATACATTCTTCAATTTAAAAATTTTAAATTTACCTTTTTTTAATTTTTGGTTTTTAAAAATGCTCTTTCTTTATTATAACCCCTAATTAGTAATTCACATCTTCATTTCTTCTTTGAATATCAATTATTTTTCCGTTCCCTTACTCCATCGTTCTCTTGCTCCGATTACTTTACCATCACCATCTTCGAATATATATTTTGATTTTGTTGTTGCCCCCTACTAAAGTATGATTTTCGTTTCTCATCTCTTTATTTATTGTCCACCAAGTAATTTCTTTTCTTCTCACGATTTTTTTTCTCATTTCATTGAATTTTTCTAGTAGGATACTTCCTTTTACATTCATCTATTGAATGTTGGTTTATTTGTGCGTATATCTACATTTAATTGTGGTAGAATAGGGTTATGATTATTCATGTCTGATTTGATTTTATTAAAGTAATAAGATTTTTTTTCTTGTGTTTTGCTTATTATTTGATTATGTGGCAAGATTTTTATTGATGATTGAACGTTTAATTTTTGGTTAAAAGAACTTACGCATAACCTATTCAATTAAATGCCACAATGCACACACAATTTGCTTCCCTCATTCTTTTTCACAGGTAATGAATTAGTTATGTTCCCTTTGTATTTTGCATATATTTTCATAAGCACACATCTTATTTGTCTATGAGAAAATCTTAAATCTCATTAATAAATTAAAGGCATAGTGGGGTAGGTTGTCTTTTATAAATAGATGTTTATATATGTATGATTTTTTGAAGTCCAAAACAGAGAAGGAGTCGGTGGATAATGCATTATTTGCCATGTATTGATTAAATTGTTGGATTTTCTTTGGTTCTTTGTTTCATGGTTTATATAGTGTGTTATTACTAAATTCCTAAGGTGGAATTGAAGTTTTCAAAAGTGGAGGCTTTAAACATGGAAATTTGGTAATTATTTTTGCTTTTTTGAGTAAAGTACAAGTTCATCCACTTTGAATTTTAAATTCGATATAATTTTTAAGTTATTTTATTAGAGGAGAAGAAATTGTTGTCATTTATTATTGAATAATGAGATGAAACAAAGTCAAAATTAATAAAATGTATCACTCAAAATTACGAAGTACAAACGAAGATAACAATATTATTAAAAGATGCCACAAAATAATGCCAAAAAAAGTTGACGTGAAGGTGATGTACCTAGTGCAAGAAAAACAAAGAAATGAAGTATAGTTGTAAGATTATTTGTTGCATATTTAAATTATTGATCTTTGTAAATTCATTTTGGAATACAAGACCATTGTTTTGCTATCTTTTTTTTTTAAATTTTATTGTTTTATATGATAGCATCCATTATTGCTTTATCTTACTTATATTATGCAACTCTCAGTGTTTTATAATCGTGTTTTATTTTTTGAACATATATGGATAATGATTTCAGATCAAAGACACTTGAAGCAAAAAGTGAAACTTCTAACACAGCCAGTGGTAGTAGCAAATTATGGAACCACCCAAGGCAAGTGTTGTTCCATAGTAATTGAAACATCATTTACTCAAGATGTTAAGGACAGCAAGTGAGTATTTATTAAGAACATTACTCAAGTTATTAAGAACATTCCTCAAGATGTTAAGGGTAAAGTTATTGGCAAAGCTGATGAATCTGAGCAATTTGTTAACGAATATGTCGAATTTGTCAAGCGTAGCATAAACACCAAAAAAGATTTGCATAATTAATTTCTTTTCCAAATTGTTATGTAATTCTTATTAATAAGCAATATTGATTTTATATTTACATTTGCACTAATCTTGTTAAAAAAATTTTCTATTCCATTCTACTAAATAAAGTGCATTTCTTTTTTATTATTTATTATTACTTTGATATAATTTATTCCGATCTAAGAGAATCACACGAGAAAAAAAATAAAGACATATTAAAATTATTGTTGTTGATGATAAATTTGTCATGCAATGATGAAAAATTTATAGTTGATGTTTGAATTTTAATTATGGATTATGCATTTATGCTATTGTTAGAGTTTAAATATAAAAAAGATATGCTAAAATTTAATTTTTAGATTTTAAATACTATTATATTCTTTGGTATACCGTCTGATATATCAAATTTCAGAGTAAAAATCATGTTCTGAAATTTGATATACCGGCTGGTATACCGTCCAATATACGAAATTTCATATCACAAACATATTCTAGAATTTGGTATACCGGCTGGTATACCAAATTTTAGATTGCAAATATGTTCTAAAATTTGGTATACCGGACATTATACCAACGAGTATATCAAATTTCAGAATGTTAATTATACTATGAAATTTGATATACCGGCTAATATACCTAGTATACCGTCCGGTATACCAAATTCTAGATTACAAATATGTTTTGAAATTTGATATTTCGGAAGATATACCAGGTATATCAGCCGGTATACTAAATTTTAAAATACAAACATGTTTTGAAATTCGGTATACGAAATATACCACTAATATACCAAATTTCATAATGCAAATTATGTTTTTTTTATATCAATTTTTCGTATTAAAATGTATAAGTCATATATTTAATTAAATTTATTGTTTCAGCATTATAAATCCTAAAGGTGACAACAGAAATACCAGGCATCATCAATATTATTATATTTTTTATTTTGAGGTTGACCACATTATAAATTATCATCATTGAAAAATGATTTAATTCCTTGCACCTGTAAGATATTCTTCCCTGACTGATCTATAAACTCTCTGCCTGACATCTTCCATATACAAAATGGATAAAAGATTGCTAAAAGCTGCTCAAATTAGAAACGTAGATTACTTGCACCAATTGCTGAAGGAAAATTCGCTAATCCTCGATGATATTGCATTATTTTCATCAGAAAAATCGCCTCCACATTGCTTCAATTACCGGGCATATTGACTTCGTCAAAGAAATTCAACGACTGAAATCAGAATTTGCTAAAGAAACAAATCAACATGGCTTTAGTCCTCTTCATATAACAACAGCTAACGGGCATGAAGAAGTTGTGAGAGAGCTTCTGAAAGTTGACAGCAGGCTATGCCATTTAAAAGGAAGAGAAAATGATTGTGTAGCTATCAAAGGAAAAAGAAAAAGAAAAAATCGCAGACAAATCTATCTACAAAAATAATTTTTTTAATTATGAATTAGTCCTCGCTATTTGATTATTACAAATAACATCAGTAAGGTGTTGTTATTCACAATAACTCGAACTAGTAACTCTTTGGCTTCCTATGTTTCTTTTTTAGCATGTTGCATATTTGCATCAGAAAACATGAGGTCTAATTCATAGATATACGATAGTCAAACCTAATAGGAAACACAAAGTTCACAAATCTGAAAGGGAACGAACAAATCTGAAAGTCCAAAGAGTAGTTAAATTCACAATAGGTATGAAAGACTTTTGATATAAGAATTGATATTCCATTAGAATATTTGGACATTGATAGTAAATAATTGTGTAGGAAACTAGAACAAAGCAAAAGTTGTCTTCGTCCTTGAGCTATGTTGCAGTCGGTCAAAGAAACCACTATTCTTTGGAAATATTCTAATAAATCTTGGCATATACGGTGACCAAATAACAATCTTTAGCAAGTCCTTAGCCACCAATGAAGCTACAGAGAGCCTGGACCTTTTCTTGGCTAAGCTCTCACTTCTTCGATCTCTCTGCTCCTTCAACCTTGTTACGAGGAGCTTTTGGTACTCAGCAGCATCAGCCTTTATGACGATTCTTTTCTTTTTGTCAGCAATTTTTGCTCACTTTCTCTGTAAAGTGAGTGGATAAAATCAATGTGGTGGAGCTGTATAATTACTTTTGAAATTGAGAAAGAGGAGGGAGAATTGAAGAGGGATTAAGGAATTATTGGAGTTTAAATAAGATATTTTAGAAAGAGGCATTTTTAAAAATAAAAATTTAAAAAATGACAATTTTAAAAGGAGAAAGAGGGGGAAGGCAATTTTAAAAACACATATATTTTTGGGTATTTTTGTGAAAGTCCCTTATTTAAATTCTTTTTATTATAATTGAATTGGATCGGGTATTAAAAAAAAAGGTCATCCCTACTACTATGCGCCAAAATATAGGATATCCATAATGGTCCTATAAGGGTCTTTAGGGTCATGTTGTCCCCCATGCATGAGAAAGTTGATTCTCAAAGTTCCAATAAAAGGGTGCCATACAATCCTTTCCTGTTCAAAGTTAATATCCTAAAACATATAATTTCTAAAATCTCTTCTCTTATATGCACGTACGCAATGGCTCTACACACATTAAAATTCTATATACACTCAATGACATTTTGAAGTGATCTTCAAGAGCACAATCTGATTTAAACATTAGAGACCTAAATTAGGAATAGCCTAATCTAGGCTTTCTAATTATTTTTTATCTTGATCTCATATCATGCACTGCTGGACCTAATGCCAAACAAGTCCTTGACGGTTTCTAATATACCTAAATACGATGATTGACTGGTGTCTAGTAAGTGTATTAGATCGGCTAGTAATATAGAAAAATATAAATTAAGATCCCAAATATCGTACCCAAGAAAACATGGATTGCTAATTAAAATATCTATATATGAATTAAATTAATCTGAAATTATTTTTCAAATTTTTGATTTAAAGACAATAACTAAACTAAAATAACATTTAAACAAAATAAAAACTAAAACTAGACCAACATAAATTAAAAACAAAACAATAACTGAAATGCTTTTGCTAAAAAAACTAGTTACCTCAACTTTCATTGTAATGATTTAATTAAAAAAAGAATACAAGTGATTATGGAAAAATTAGTAATAAAGCCAAATATCTTATGTAAGAATATCATTCTAAGTATTAAACTTATAGAAAAATCTAATATTTAGCATAAAAATTCAGTTTTAAACTCCTAAATATCCCTTAAACTTTTTTGCAACCAAACTTAACTTCAATCTATTTTTAGTTTAACTTTTCTTAGTCTTAACTTATCATTACCAACACATAATTACACCTTAATCAGAATATAATCATGCATTAATACCAATAAACTAACCCAAGAACATGCAAATCAATAGTCATGTATAAATCAATCGTTAACTATTATTAATTAAAATAAGTTAATCATTAATTCAATAACAGTCAAAGATAAGAAATGGTCCAAAACTAAGAAATAATCAAACTTGTATTGAAATAAAGCTCAAAATAAAGTTATTATGATGAAAATATAAGGGTTCAAGTTTCCCTTAGCAAAAATGAAAAAACTATTTACCAAACATGATGAAAATTAAAAAATAATTAAAATAAAATAAACAACTAAAATAAAGAGAATTGCAAACTAAGAAAACAGAAAAAAAATACTATACAAAATTAACTAAAGAAAACTAGATGAAAAATAAAGAAAAATACGTAATTATGTTGTTTTTTCAAGTTCTAGTGTTTTTGTGCTTTTATAGCTGAATTTTACTGTCCAAAGAAGAAATTTTTCTGCCTTTTATTTTCTATTCCGAAATTGAATTGGAGTTTTAGTATAAACAGGAAGTTAAAATCACGTTTCCTCTTTCATCACTCAGGGGAGTGATATTTTTGCCTTTGGGTGAATGAACTTTCTCTTTGGGTGAGTGATTCTATCACTTAGGAGAGTGGCTGCCTCGCTCAGGAGAGTGGCTGCCTCGCTCAGGAGAGTGACCATCACTCTTCTGCTCCTCACGATCATTTAATAATTGAATAGTAAACATAAATAACCATGAGTTAAATAAGGCAAATACTGCGAAGGATGAAGATAGAATTATTTGTTGCAAGGAGATATAGGGATCCCAAGTTTAAATATTTGCATATTTATTCATGGATATATAATTGTGTTAAGCAATAAACATGCAACTGATGATTTAGGTACACAATTTCTCATAAAATTAAAGTTATGCATGCATGAATTTTTATTACTAATTTCTCATTAACTGGGCTTATACTACTATTATTGATCGCCATAACCAGCATCGTTAAGTTTGCTCGCAAATCCTCTTATGCTATTCAATTAAGATTCATAAGGACTCGGTGCCATCCAGAAAAAAATAAATACATAAAAATATAGGGATTTAATACTTAAAGTATTTCTTGCCTAGACAAATAATGAATAAATTTATGCACCAAGCCAATGATAAACTGTCATATGTACAAAAAAGTTAAATTTCATTCGGTTGTTACATGACTTAATTCAATTTCCCTAAAAAAAATGCTAGGACTAACAATTAGACTTACATAGTACAACCTTTCTATGTCTGCTTCTAGGAGGATTCATGACTTCAAGTCTAGCAATTGGTTGACAACATCTCTCATTGTGGGTCTGTTGTGTGGCTCCTTATCGGTACATTTCAGTGCAATTTGAAGCAGCCCAATCACTTGTTCACCAACCTCTGAATCTACGGTTTCCTCCATTAGGCTCCAATCAACAATTACACCAATTTCTTCGGTCATACTCCAGGTAGACCCAGCCCATCTAACAAGATCCATTCCTTCCATGAACGATGAATCCAAAGGATTCTTTTTGGTTATTAGCTCCAGCAAAACAACCCCATAACTATATACATCAGATTCTTTACCCTTTGCAGTCATATATGCATATTCTGTCAAAGGCCAGAGAAGACTTGCCATTAGAAAGCTGCATGTATGTATACATCACATGCACACACATCAACAATGGAAAGTATAAGATAAGGAAAGATAATCACCTGGTGCAATATAACCAACAGTACCAGAAATCGAGATGGATGCTGCTGAAGGAGAAGACTGATCGAGAAACTTGGCAATACCGAAGTCAGAAATGTGAGGCTCCATATCGACGTCCAACAATATGTTCTGTGGTTTGATGTCTCTGTGCAATACAGGGGGATCACAGTCATTGTGGAGATATGACAATCCATGGGCAGTTCCAAGTGCTATCTTATACCGAACATCCCACTCCAGATTTTGTGGTGAATTTTTTGCATGGAGAACATCATGAAGATTCCCATTTTCCATGTACTTGTATAAGATTAATCCATAATACTTTCTGAACCAAAACTTTTCCAATTTGATCAGATTCCGATGCCTGATCTTCTCAATGGTTTGAATTTCTCTTACCATACTTCTATTTCCATCTTCCTGCTCAGCAAATACAATTTTCTTCACTGCAAAAATATTTGCTGGACCCAGTTCAGCCTTAAAAACAGCTCCATGGGCTCCTCTTCCAATAATATACTTGTCATTTAGATTCTCAGTCGCCTCCATTATTCGGTCAAGTAGGGGATCATCTACTTCATGAGCAGAATTGTCCACTTCCTGCTGCCTTCTTTTTTTGCAAAATAGGAAAATGTAAGTTAATCCCAAAAGCAGACAGACACAAAATAAGGACCCAAGGGTGATTATTGCAACTTCTGTCTTACTAAGCGCTGTCCCATGGCTGGAATAAAGGTCACAAGCTCTGAAGTTTCTGTACGCAGTGCAATTCAAGCCACCTGATATAGGACAATTGACACAGAGTTCAGGATTGCCAAGGAACAGGGATGGAGAATTGTTTAATAATTTCATTAGTTTTTCTGGTACTGGACCAGTGAAAAGGTTGTACGAAATATTAACTTCCAACAGTGACTGCATTGCATCAAGAGCATCCAACCCTCCTGTCAGATTATTGCTAGAGATATCCAGTCTTTGTAGCTTGGTCAACCTCCCCAGTTCAGAAATATTACCAATCAGTCCATTATTTCTGAGGCTTAAACCATATTGCAAATTCCTCAATTCACCAATTGAAGAAGGAATCTCCCCTTCTAGCATGTTTCCACCCATTTGCAAAAGACTAAGCTTTTTGAGTTCTGACAAAAACCATGGTACACCTCCTGTAAAATGATTTTCTTCTAAAATTAAAGTAGTTAAACTAGTCCAATTCTGCAAACTTGATGGAATTGAACAGTTTAATGAATTGAACCCAACATCAAAGGTCTCTAACTTCTTACAGGTGGATAACTGGGGTGGCAGACAACCTTGCAATTGGTTATGTGCTAAAACCATTTTTGTAAGATTTCCAAGATTTCCAAGCTCTGGAGGTATAAAACCTGTAATCTTATTCATGGACATATCAATGGAAGTGAGATTGGAACAGTTCCCTAAGCTTGGCGGAATGCTTCCTGTGATGTCATATTCGGCGAGGTCCATGTACCAAAGATTTGGATTTGCTGGAAATTCTGGAAGAACGCCAGAAAGGTTATTTTGACTAAGGATCAGTCTCCACAAAGTTGGACATTTTCCTACATCAGATGGTATGCTACCTTGCAAATTGTTTCCACCCAAATTCAGAACTCTTAAACGCATCCTGAAACATAAATTCGGGGGAATCTGACCTGTAAACTTGTTATTCGTCAAATCTACTGTCTCTAAGCTGCTATTAACTCCTAAACTTTGAGGTATGACTCCAGAGAACTGGTTGTTATACAGCCAGATGCTTTCCAAACTTTTGAGGTGTGTCAATTCCAAAGGTAGTTCACCTGTAAGATTATTACTATACAAAAGAACATGCTTAAGACTTGGAATTTTCCAAATGCTAATTGGAATCTCACCAGTCAAGTTATTCTCAAACAATTCAAGGTTCTGCAGTTCACTTGGAATTCCTCCCCCTAGTTGGTTTCTGTATAACTTTAGTTCTATCAATGACTTGCAATTCCCAAGTTCAGGGGGAATTCTTCCAGATAAAATATTCTCGGTGAGCCAAAGGATTTGAAGGTTATCTAACAGTCCATAGGACGGAGGGATATTACCTGTTAAACTGGCATGCACAATCTCTAACCGAGTCAAGCTGCTACAGTTTCCCAGACCTGGTGGAAGGCTCCCGGTAAAGCTATTGAATGACAAAACTAGAGAGTCCAAATTCTTGCAATTGCCCGAACCAGAAGGAATATTACCCACAAGAGTGTTATTACTGATATCCATCAGTACAAGATTATCAAGAGTATTTAGGCTCTCGGGCATTTGGCCAACAAATTGGTTGTCATTCAAACTCAGCTCTTGCAAAGTACTGCAGTTCCCTATAGAACCAGGAATGCTTCCTGATAATTGATTGGCATCCAACCATAAAAACAAAAGCTCACTCAAGTTCCCAACATTACTAGGAATCGAGCCGGTGAATTTGTTATGGTCCAGATATATAATCTTCAAGTGAGGAATTTGAAAAAGCCAGTGAGGTATTTCTCCATTCAGAGAATTCTCATAAATACTAAAAAGCTTCAAAGTTTGAAGGTTTTTCAAGCTAGAAGGTATTTCTCCACTAAAACTATTTTGAGAAAGATCCAATCGTTGGAGCTGAGTACAATTACTAAGCTGTGATGGAATCACACCTAAGAAGTTATTATTATTCAAAACAAGAGTCTGCAAATGACCTAACTTCTCAATTTCTGGTGCCAATTGACCGGAAATACCATAACCAGTGAGATTCAAAGAGATAACATTGTGGGTGGTGGTGTTACATTTAATTCCCACCCATGAACAATGAGTAGAATCAGAGCTATTCCAGTTTATGGAAGAAGGAACAGATTCCCATTTCTTCATTAGCGAAAGTAGAGCCAACCCATCAGAGTTTAAAGCATATATTACAGGAATCAGGGATAAATATAGCAACAACAGCATCAAAATAAGCTTCATCTTATGAAATCTACTAAAGTAAAAATGTGAAGAATGGGAGGAAAATAAAAAATGAGTGCTTACCTGCTGAAAAGAATGTCTGAGAAAAACATTGGCCAAAACAGAAATTTATAAAACCACGTTTTTATGGCCTTTTCCGAAAGTATAAAACCACGCCCTTTATTCAACAGAGGTCGTACTTGCTGTAGCTGACGGAATTAGAGAGACTTTCAAGTACTCCTAACTTTTTAAAATTGAGAATATTATATTTTATTTTTCATTATTAAAAATAAAAGTGATATGTAATTCAAAGATTAGGTTCGATTCTTAATCCATGTAATTATTTAAAAAATTGTTAAGCAATAATAATTCAAAAAAAAATTTTAATGCCTATTTATATAGACTAGCATATTATGATGATAATTTTCACTCTTTTAATTAAAATAAGTTAGATCGCCTAATTTCATATATTTTATAACATAAAACAGCCGACTGTCAAATTCCGACCACCACGAGGATTGAATCTGAAATTATAATATTTTTTTAATCGATTACTGCATGTGAAAATAGTTAAATCTAGAGTTTTGGCAAAAACCAATGTTATTAAAATCGGACCGGACCGGCCGGTCGAATCGGGTTAATCGCGAACCGGTAGGCCAGCCGGTTGATTTGACTACTGAAAATCGAATTGGTAAAAAACCGAATTGAACCGAAAAAAACCAGGTAGAATCGGAAAACCGACGAACCGGACAAAACCGGGTTTTTTGATAAAAATGTAAAAAATCAATTTTTTTTGAATTTTTTCACCCACCCACCCACACACACACACATATATATTTATTTATTTATTTATTTGAAAAACTTAGTATTTTAAATTTTAAGTATATCACTTAATAATTTAATATATTTATTATATTTTTGATTCATTATAATCAAATATATATATATATATATATATATATATATATATATATATATATATATATATATATATATAGTATATCACTTAATAATTTAATATATTTATTATATTTTTGATTCATTGTAATCAAATATATATATATATATATATATTAAATTTTTATTATTTATTTATTTAAAAAAATTAATATTTTAAATTCTAAATATGTCACTTAATAATTTAATATACTTATTATCTATTTGGATTATTGTAATAATATATTAAATTATTAAATAATATCTTTAGAATTTAAAATACTAATTTTTTTCAAATAAATAAATAATGGAAATTTAAAATATACATACATATATATATATATATATTAAAATTTTATTATTTATTTATTGAAAAATTAGTATTTTAAATTCTAAAAATGTCACTTAATAATTTAATATACTTATTATCTATTTGAATTTATTGTAATTAAATATAATTATACTCATATATGCAAGGTTAATATTTTTTGTGTTCACTTTATTAGTACTCCATCTAAACATGAAATTATTTTCATGATATAATTGTATTTTTATGTTTCTAGCATATGATATTCAATAATCCATAATTAATCACTTGTAATAATAAAATTAAAATTATTTTCGTAACTTATTATCAAAATATTTGTGATATATATTTAAAATTTGATGAATATTTTTTTAATTTTTATACAATAGTATTCAAAAAATTATAATAATTATAATATTTTAAAAATAGAAAAAAACCCTGTTGAACCCGGTTGAACCGGTCGAACCACGAACCCCAGCTTTATTGGTTCTCTATCCGGTCCGATTTTAATAACATTGGCAAAAACTGATGGAGCCGCAGGTTTCAGACCGCAATGCTTTGAGTCTTTGACCCCTTGAAAATTTTCCCAGTAAAAATTTAATTCTTTTCTTTTCTTTTTTTTTTAAAGCAATAAAAATATTATATGTGTAATTGGTACCATCAAATCTAATAAACTTATTGATAAAAAGCTGGCCCAATGGCTAAAAATCGGATGGAGCCGAAGATAATAGTGAGAGTGAGAGGGAGAGTGAAAGTGATGTAATTGGAACCAAATATTCCTTCCCTGCGAATAGAATAATTCGCATAAGACAAATATAACTAAGAATTTTTGCCTTTTTTAATTTTTTTTATTAAGATAATTATTATTAAAAAGACATGATTACAGTGAATAAAGTTAAATCAAGCTGCCACCTTTAGAAAAAAATATAATTTTATCGATAATTACTAAAATTATTATAATTTATAATTAAAAATAATTTAATTTTTATTTTGATTGAATTAATATTATAGAAATTAAAAAACATTTGAGTTGATGTTATACAAATTATATTATTAAAAAAATAAATAAATTTAATAATAAATTAAAATAAAAGTCAGATTATTTTTTTCGATTATAAAATTCTTCATTTTTCGATTTTTATAATTTTTTATTACAAAATAAAAATTATATTATTTTTTATTATAAATAATAATATAGTGACTATAACATTATAATCGTCAAAGTTTAGTAACCACATATAAAATTAACTCATAATAAAACAATTTGCAAGAGATTGACAGGCTAAAAGAACAGTTTTATTAGTTTCATGGGTTAGGGAACTAATAGAACATTTACAAAACGATAATAAAAAAATAATGTTCGAAATAATAGCTTGAATAACAAGAGAAGCAGCAGGGGTTAGATAAATAGAGTATACTAACATTAAACAATCAGTTTCAGCAAGAAACCGATGATGAGGATAGGCTTTGGCTAAAATGGAGCATACCATATCCTTTTGGGATTGCTGACCACTAATTCTACCATACTCTTGGAGGTTTTGGTGAATAGTTGTCACTTCTTGAGGTTTACGATTTCAGAATCATCAGCAGAAAGCAAGTGGGTATGACCAATAAATGTAGGGCAATTTTAAGTCATGATAGTTGGTTGTTCATGGTAGCAATTCAGTGATCAAGAGATCAACTTTTCTGTTGTAACTGAAGGAGGCTTGGCTATTGTCTTCATCACCTAGAGGATCTAAAACATCCATAGCTTACACCATTAAGCTTAATTGAGAAAGAAACAGAAGACACACAACACATGAGATCCATTTGAAACGAAGCCGCCAATAGAAAATGGAAATAGAAGCAAATCAGTTGTTACGTTAATTAATAAATACTCTTTACATAAATATACGAATAAAAAAAATTATATATCTCTAAAATATTTATTAATTAATTTTTCATAATTAATATAATATTTAAATTTGACTAACAAAAATGCCCCTAATATTAAAATTTTAGAAAAAATGTTCTTAATATTTTCTTTATATTACACAAATGCCCTTAATTGTTTTTACTGGAGTACTATAATGCAGACATCAACGTTTAGAGTATTTTTGTAGTCAATTTTCAATATTATATTTATTAAGAAAAATTAATTAATTAATTAATATTCTTAATCTATATAATTTATTTATAATTTCTTTTCTTATTCGTACATTTATGTAAAAAGTTTTTGTTAATTAATGTGATGAATATTGATTAATATCTAATGTAATAAATATTAATTTTTAATATTTTATTTATAGTACAAAAATACCTTTAATATTTTTATTAGGGTACTATAATGCTCTTAACGTCTTTTTGAGAGTACTAAAATGCCCTTAAAGTTATTTAGAGGAATAAAATACTCCTAAAATTTTTAAACAGTGCTAAAATGCTATTGATTATATTTTGATTAAAAATATACGTAATGTTAACATAACATATTTTATTATGTGTCAATATCATGTCAGCACCGTTAACTCAAAATTGACGGTAACTTGACTGAATGATATTTTAGTATCAATTTTTGAACATGAAGGATATTTTTGCTCCAAAAAAACCTATAAGGGCATTTTAATCTGTTTTAGACAACATAAAAGATAATTTAGTAACTTTTTCCTTTTTTTTTTAATTTCCTAATATAAAAGGTTAAAAAAAATTGCCAATTACTCTCTTTTCCATCAAAATATTGACATCTTTTATTGATTTATTAATTTTGTAATTTTAACAATATATACTAGGTCTAAGTATTGCAGTGGAATATACTTTTATCCCATGAATAGTTACATATAACTTGAAATTATTGCTGCCAAAGATTAATCACAGAAACATTGTCAGCGAGATACCTGTTTCTGAGAAAAAAGAGGAAACCGATGATTAGGCAGATAAAAAATGAAATTACTTCAACTTCTTCAACATTTACAAGTTGTCATGATTATCAAACCGCACCTGTAAATCCAGCTTCTTGCCTAAATTAGGCTCCTATTAAGCATGCAGAGACAGCAGAGAGTGATAATGACAGATTGTTCAAGCTGAAATCATTATAAGAACTCCATATAAAAGAATATCATTGATAAAATGAAAAAAATACAAAATCCGTACCATGAATTAGTTAATGAAAGCCCTAGAGAAAAGGAAACATTCCAAATCGTGTATAATGGCCAGAAAGAAATTATCTCAAAACTATGAATAATGATTCATGCAACTGCATTTTTCCAGTACAAGTTTCAATAGGAATCATGTATACAGTAATCAATAACAAGCACAAATATCTGTTTAAAATGAGGAAGGATCAGGAAATCACTGCCAATTAACTTGTTGCACCATGTGCTAGAAAAATTTCATTTTTCCTTTAACTGAAGACTTTGCCAGCTCTAAGTGACAAGTTGCTTTCTGTTTCCCCTCCAAACCCGAACACGATCCAGTTGCCCCCAAGGTGATTGCAAAGTAAAGGTAGATAGTGCATAGAAAAGCCAAAAGAACCAAAGCTGTTAAAAGGAAACGATGCCTTTGAATGAGTGTTGACCAACTACCCAACTCATCTCTATGGAATGGTTTCCGAAACGATGGTGACCTCCGATGAGGAGAAGATATAATGTTGTCAAGAACCATAGCTAAGTAAAACTTCTTTGGCCAACCTGAAACGTAACACCAATTTCTGTGGTGATTATGACAAGTAAAAAGATGCAATAGAAATGAGCTTGTTCACAGAAACAAGAACCGAATCAGGCAAGATCCTCAACAGGGTTACCATATTTAGTGAGGTGTATGCGATGCAAATTTATATTTCATGGAAATAACTACAAGCTCTATCTCTACATCAAAAGGCAATTTTCATTTAAGAAAACTAGCAAACCAAACGCTTGCTTTCAGAAATAGGGGAACAAAGGCAGAAGTGAAAACAAACAATTTATGAAAGCATCACCCAAAAAACCAAATGTAAATGAAATCATATCATTAGAAGTGTAGAGCAATTGCTCTTCACAACCTATAGAAGAGAAAAGATAATTGGCATCAACATGCTCGCAATTATCAGATGCCGCACAGAAAAGGAATTAATCTTCAACAAATTAAGCAACGAAACGGCAGGAAATATCACCATCTTCAGATGTTATACTTCAGAAGTTATCTCTTATGCTCTGATTACAAAGACAGGAAAGTAGGAGAATCAGGACTTGAAAAGACATTATTTGTACATGCTTCAACTTGAACAAGAAGTTTAAGCAGGGATTGTCTAGGCAATATTCAGCTAAGATATTCAATGATACCACTACATTACTAAGGTCCACTGTAACAATAAAGGCAATCAACACGAATCATTCATCATTGACGAATGACATCTCAAAGAGAATTGGAGAATAAACTGTGCTAGTAAAAAAAATTAGATAACAACATGAATAACAACCACTAACAAGTCCTCAAGTAATCTCCCATTGAAAGAGTCAAAAGAGGGAATCAAAAAGGGAAGTACGGGAAAGAGCATAAAACTCATAGCTATACATCCATTTCCATTTTTTTTTTATCATCAATCTAAATCATATCTTTCCATTTTTCTTTCATAAGCTTTTTGGACTTAGTAAAAAGAAGCTTTTTGGACTTGGTAAAAAGAACTAGCAATCTCTTACAGATATATAATTGAAGTTCGTGAATTTTCTGTTTAATGCATTACCAGAGAATATGAGTAACTTTGAGGTAATAAGGAACTGAAGAATTTTGCACACAACTATGGCCCAGGAAACAACAATTTACTGCAATTTAAAAGGGTAGAAACAATGCATCTAGAGAGAGAAGCACAAAAAGGTCAAATATAATAATCTAAGTATGAACACAATCGAAGGTACGATGAACACATAATTTTTACATTTAACAAACAAAAACAAAATCTAATCAATTTGCTCCCATGTTTTACCAGCAAAAGCTCCAAAGTTATTAGTTCCAAGCGTTCCAGCTGTACAAAGGAAAAAAAGCAATACATAGATAATTTTACTACACAAAATCACAAAAAATTCCGTGGATCAATTCTTAAACCAGGGAGAAAAATCTCCTCTGTGGGATATGATAATTTTGGAATCTGTGAAAGCCAACCACCCTATTCTATGGCCTTAATTCACCACACAAAACCATTTACCCACCAGGCAAAATATGAAAAAAAATTTTAAATATAAACATCCTGGGTTCTCAAAGGTAGCTAAGCATGCCCCATTTTTTAACAACTTAAAAAGGCTAAGATTTTGATCTTTCAGCTACAACACCTCCCCATTTCCTGATTTTAGATCTCTCTCTCTCTCTCTCTCTCTCTCTCTCCCAATAACAGACAATAAATTCTTCCATTCCAATCAAAACCCAGATTAAAAAGAACAATCTTTTGCACATCAAATGAAGGAAAAAAGATAATCAGAGTAAATTATCTCAGATCTGAAAAAGGAACACATGAACTTACAGCGAGAGAAAGATCGAAATTGTGTCTGAACAATACAGTTACAGTAAATTATGGAGAATTCTCCGTATGTGTCGAGAAACAGATGTGGACAAGACACCCCCGCTGTTATCCCCCGGGATTAGGCAAGGGGAAAGCGAGTTTAGATTGAGGTTAGTAAAAATCAAATGGTAAAAATATTAAAGAAAAGAAAAGAAAAAAATGCGTGAGGCAGTGAGTTGATAGAAGCTTAATACGTGATTGGAGGAGATAATTGGACTTTTTATTGGAGTTTTATTTGACCTTCGGCGACCTCTAAAGTCGTCAAATTTTAGCATCAAAAAATTAGGAATGCCTATTATCAATCCTTGTTTTATGATTATTATGGATAATAATATTTTTGAGTTCCTAGGATATATATATATATATTTTTTTTTTGTCTAATACCCTTCAAAATTGAAATATCGAAATTATTTAAAATTATCCTATTATCACAATTCTAAATATAAATTATTTTAATTTAAGAAACATAATACACGTAAAAGCAATTAGACAGTAAAAAATATATATTTAAGAGGTGAAATGAGATGATAAGTTAAATATTTAAAATTGAGTGTTTTGTTCCTTATAAGTCTATCTAATGCGTTTTTAAATTAATCAAATTAGAAGATTTATATATTTAAAAATGGTTATATTGATATACTTAAATATTTTGAGAGAATATTTCATTATATAAACTTACAATTTTTTTTTGGTTCTTAATTAAAATTTAGTGGTTTACCATGACCATGATGGTCTAATTTATTAGTGATGTATTTTACTTGAATATTTGACTTCATCACTGCAGGCAGATATATACAATAATGACAATTTTTTTTTTGTATATTTTATGCTACTTATTAGTTGTTTAATGTCAACATTTTATGGATCGTCCACTTCATCCATATTCACTTGTTGAATACAGTCTATAGTTTTGGCTAGTGAAGAATAAAGATATTTTTGCTTTTCCTTTTCTCTTTCTAGGACTCCTATAAAACTTTAAATACTAAAATCAAACATAATAATTAAATTGAGGCAAAATGTAGCTCTATTTTTTGAATTTTTACTGTTATACAATCACAAGATTTATTCCGCAATATTAAGTCTTTAAATTTTTATTTTTCTAATTCAAATTATTTGTTAACAGATTTTATGAGTATGATTAACACAATTGTTAATCTTACCCTCTTTTAGAGAGCTGGCAGAAAATGTACTTATAAAACTGAAAGTTAAACGAAGTTTGTTTACCAATATATGATTTCTGTTATATTCAATACTACTAAAATTCAGTGGACTCTATTGATTATTGGTATTACAAAAAAAAAACATATTTGAATGTAAGAGAAACTGACAACTATAATCTTATAATCCGGTAATGAAAGGATTGATGCCAAAAAATAAATTAATAGGTCAATATTGCAAAATAAATATTCTGGAGACTTAATAGTGTAAAATTTTAAAAAATTTGGTGCTTTTTGCCTTAAATTGAAATAAATAGTGAAATTTAGTATTACATTCCATTGTAAAAGTAAAAAAAAAAAAAAAGAAGAAGTTAAAGGAAAAGCAAGTAGAGGTGAGCAAACTTTGGTTAAAATCGAAAAATCGAACCAAATCGATCGATTTTTAAAGTTGGTTCGATTTTTTGATTTTGATTTGAAATTTTAAGAATATTTTATTATTTTGGTTCGGTTCGATTTTTGGAAACAAAAAATGCAGAAAAGCCGAATCGATCGAAATTTTAGTTAAACTACTTTGTTTTGATGTTTTGCCTTAAACCTTATGTATATGCGTGTTTTTTTAGCAGACAAGCAAGCCTTTCATTTTTCATTTTTGCCCTAACCCATTTTCTCTTCACATCACTGCTGCATCGCCCCCCTCCCTCCGATCGTTAGAGCAACAGTTCGCCGGCCACCGATCGATCTTCAACGAGTCACACACATACAATTATTCATCTATTTACTCTTTTTACGACTGAAGGTATGTAATTTAATTCATCTGTTCACTTCGGTTCTCTTTGTCTATTTGGCCATGTTTCCCATTTCTTAATAACAAAGAAATTAGAAGTTCCACTTCTGCTTATTGAATATTGATCTGTTAAATGAAATCAAGGGAAACCGTTGATTATTTTTTTTAACTTAGATAAAATAATTTGTATGCTGCATAAATTGAGTGGCTGCTTCTTCGTATGTTGGTTTTAGTGTTTTAATTCTTGCAGTGTTGCCTATATCTTGGCTTTTCAATGTGTGGTTCTTGTTGGTTCTGGTTATTTTCAAATTTGATCTCTGCTGAATTGTTGTTTGCAGTCTGCTACAATTTTTTATTTTTTTTAAATAGATTTAATTTTTCTATTAATTGAACCGAACCGATCAAAAAATTCGATTCGATTAATATTCAATTATTTAAATAGTTCGATTTGATTCAATTGATCAAGTTCTTAAAAAATTATTTTTGATCAAATTCTTAAAAAATCAATTCGATTGAACCAAACTGACTGTTACATATCCCTCAAAGTAAGATAAATTGACTAAATGAGGAATAACAAAACAAAGGTCATGCAAGCTATTCGGATAATTCTTAAAATTTGCAAACAGCATTTTACCGCGTGTCAAAAATAAAAAGGAGGAGGTAAGTGCTAAAAATGATAAACTACGGGGGCTGATTATGCATTAGGCAAAAAGAATTGGTCAAAAGTGAAAATACAGGAATTATTTACCTTCTACATCAACATGCCAATTAGAAATCTGTATTCGCTCAATCCTGATCGGACAAAAAAGAGGCCCTACGTACAAAATCAACGGCAGGCATTGAACAACGAATTGCAAGAAGAAGCATAAAACAGCATTTGATGGTAAAGGAAAAACACAAGGAGTCCTTTCCTTGACTGAGAAACCAAATTCTCTTCTTCAACTTTTTATCTTCTTTGATTAAACAAAGTTCGTGATTCTTTTCTTTGCTCTCTGGTATGTTCAATTTTACTTCCTCTTTTTCTTATTTTGTAATTATTTCTGTCGAAATATTTCGTTGATTAGGTTTTCGTGATCATTCTCTATTCAGAGTTCTACGGTTAAATAAATTATATTTCGAATTGACCATAGACCAGTTAGGGTTAATTCTATGATCAACTTACGAACCTCTGTTTTTGTTGTTTTCTTCCGTTCATTTCTTCACCTGGATAATTCAATTAGGGTCTTGATTCTAATCAAACGACTGCGATCGTCTTTTGTGCTCAGATCGGAAATTTGTTAAATTGATTGTCAAAGAAGATGTGGGCTGCTTCTTGCCTTGCCTCTTGCTGTGCAGCATGTGCCTGTGATGCATGCCGCACTGCCGTGTCTGGGATCAGCCGGCGGTCTGCCAGGATTGCGTACTGTGGTCTCTTTGCTCTGTCACTGATTGTTTCCTGGATTCTTCGCGAGGTCGCTGCTCCTCTCATGGAAAAAATTCCTTGTAAGTGTTTTCTCATTAACAACTATTCGTCTCTGTATGTTCAATGCTTTGTTTCAATTGTTTGTGTAAGCATCGATGAGGTGGAAGCCTAATGAAAGTTTATTTATTTACCAGTGACAGTAATTTTATGTTTAAAACGACTGATTAATGCCAATGGCGTTAAATCAGGAGTTGGATGAAGTCAGAATAGTCGATGTGTTCTTACACATTTTTAGATATGTAGATTTAACTAATGATTCTAATTTCTAATATTGAATTTCAATGCAGGGATCAATCACTTCCAGAAAACACCTGATAAGGAGTGGTTCCAAACAGATGCTGTGCTGCGTGTTAGCTTAGGGAATTTTCTGTTCTTCACCATTTTAGCAGTTCTAATGACTGGTGTGAAGAATCAGAAGGATCCTCGTGATGGTATCCACCATGGTGGATGGATGATGAAGATTATCTGCTGGTTCATTTTGGTGATATTTATGTTCTTTCTTCCAAATGAGATTGTCAGCTTCTATGGTAATTAGTTCTCTCCATCTTGATGCCTTTTGCTTGGACTATTGGATGTTTTTCTGATTTCTATTATCCTATATGTTCTCGTTGCATGCCAATCGAAATTGGATAACTTAAGCTAAAAGTTGTCTTTCGCATATATACAGAGTCAATATCCAAATTCGGCTCAGGACTGTTTCTTCTTGTTCAAGTTGTGCTTTTGTTGGATTTTGTTCATGGATGGAATGACAAATGGGTTGGATATGATGAAAAGTTCTGGTTAGTATTTAATGTATCTTATCTTTCAATTTTACTAATGCATTTTCTCATTCTTTTATGAGGTGTAACCATGCAAGTTTTAAAATTTTATTCATGCAGGTATATTGCTCTTTTTGTCGCTTCTCTTGTTTGTTATCTGGCAGCATTCGTCTTTTCGGGATTTCTCTTCCATTGGTTCACACCATCTGGACAAGACTGCGGGTTAAACATGTTCTTTATTGTCATGACACTGATGTTTGTATTTGTCTTTCTGATTGTCGCTCTGCACCCTGCTGTAAGTTTTTACTTATTACATTCCAGTGTATCTGCCAGTTATCATAGTTGATAATTTTGAATACCTTTGATGTGTTCAGAAACAAAGATGTTCATTGTAGGAGATGGGTTGACAAAATCAAAGATTCTGTTCTGAATCGTGTGATTGATTGAGAAATGCAGACAAAAAGAAATATAGGAATCAAAAATATAGGAAACATGGTGTATCTAGATGCAGAGAATGCTTAGATTAGTTATTGTCTTGCTTCCTGCTTTACAGACTGAAAAAATTAGGTGGAATCTACAATCGTGGAAGTGTTCATAACTTGAACCATTTAATTTCATTTAAAGGCACACTTCCACATTGTCTGCAAAAGTTAGTGGCCTAGAGTTCTCTAGTAATAAAAGCTCTCCAAACTATGAGTTGCTCAAGGTATATTTTATTGACTGTTGCTAAGGGCATATTATAGCTTTTACTAAATGACTTTGCTAATGTCACTGGGACACCAACTGCTCGTCATGGTCCTCACAATGGGCAACGTGATTGATTGGAGTATAACTTAATATTTAGATTTTCTTAAAAGATATTGTGTTCTTAATGGGAAGTGCTGCCAAAATTTGCATAATGTCTTACAATTACCTTTTTCCTTCCAATTTTGACTAAGGTCACTTAAATCACTGTTAATAGCATTAATTTTCACTGTAATGTTTACATGGATTGTTGGACACTAGTTGTACTTGTAATATAGGTTTTTCTTTTTCTATTAGAGCCATACTGCTTTCCTTTTATACCATAAAGAAAGTTGTCTGCTGCACCTCTTTTCATCCTTATATGTGAGATTTGTTGTCTCACGATCAGTCTTTTTGGCGGTAAACAGGTAAGTGGAAGCATCCTGCCAGCTTCAGTTGTGTCCCTGTACTGCATGTACTTGTGTTACAGTGGACTTGCTAGTGAACCAAGGGAATATGAGTGCAATGCTCTGCACAAAAATTCACGATCAGTTTCCACTGGCACCCTTTCGATTGGCCTGATTACAACTGTACTATCAGTTGTATATTCTGCTGTCCGTGCTGGTTCCTCTACGACTCTTTTGTCTCCACCAAGCTCACCACGAGCAGGTAAATCTTGGGAAATGATGTATATGTCATGCAATTTTGCATATGAAATTCTTTTGATGATAAACTGCAACAATGCATCAAAAATACATTACCTTAGATTATCTTTTGGCTTGAAATTTTCCAAACATTTCAAAATATCTGGTTAAAGAAGAGGAAATTAAAGACTAGCAGTTTTCCCACTTGTTTGGGAAGGAACACAGATGAGTGTCCCAAGTTACTTTTCCCCAAGATTACAAGTTTGTCCATTTTATATGGTAGTTCTGTGTTTTTTTTTTTTTTTATAATTAGATCTAAGGTTTTTTTATTTAATAATGGATGTGCAGGGAAGCCCTTATTGCCATTGGAAAACAATCCAGAGGGAAACCACGAGGAGAAGGACAAAGCTAAGCCGGTCACATATTCTTATGCTTTCTTCCACATAATCTTCTCTCTTGCTAGCATGTATTCAGCAATGCTTTTGACTGGGTGGTCAACCTCAGTTGGAGAGAGTGGAAGGTTGGTTGATGTGGGGTGGCCCTCAGTGTGGGTTCGGATTGTTACTGGCTGGGCAACTGCAGCTCTCTACATTTGGTCTTTGGTTGCTCCTATTCTGTTCCCAGACAGGGAATTCTGAGTTTTCTCTGGGTGATGAGACATAACTGGTTGTTTCAACCTACTGTCTATATGTGATGTAATGGCAGCTTTTCATTGTTTTCTAGTCCAATGAAGCGACTATGATATTATATACCACAATGCAATACTTTTGCTACTTTGCACTCGCGAATTCGAGTGGTGAAAAATTCTGTCAATATTGAGTTCTGTGCTTCTTGGTCCTATTTAAATCTCAGCAAACTTCTTATTTCATGCTGCTGTTAATATTAGTGGCAGTGGTAGTAATATTAGTGGGAGAGAAATATTTTCCCTATTAGCATCAAATGAAATATACTGGTGCACAAATTGTACTTGCGGTCAAAAAACATTTCTCTTGAAGCAAACAGGAGAAATTAAATATGGAGGGCTACCGGAGAACCAGATAAATGAACTGCTATTCACTAGCTTAGCATTATTGCTTAGGATGCAAATTCGCACTCTTGTTTTAAAAGTTAGCTATATTTAGTTGTCCTTGTAGATTGCCTTACAGGCATCAATATGGAAAAATCACCAAAAATCGCGACATGAACAATATCCGTCCTTGAAATGGTGAAATCTCAAGCAATCTCTGACGATGATGTGCATGTCAACAATTTTGGCTATGAACTTGATGACATTATGGCAGTCTTCACATATTCTCAAATTCTTAAACACCCGGATTGGTGATTTTCCAGTTGAATTCAGAATCCCAAAAGCAACTGCCAGCCTCTCACTATGGCTGCACAGAGATTCTTCTCTTTCCTTTTGCTCTACATTCTGCAGAACAAAATCTGTGTTGGGCTGATATCCAGCCATTCTCATCTTCTCGCCTATATCATCCAAAAACTTATATATCTCACCTCTTTGTCTATTGCTATTATCTCGAACAACAAAGGAATATATTCTATTCTTAACTTGAACCCAACTACGGCCTGGTGTCTTTGCAATTCCTTTGTCTCTCATCATTTTTCTGGTTTCAGAAGCTTCAGCCCACATTTTCGCACTAACCAAAATGTTGAATAGTAAAGCGTAATTTCCAGAGTTGTCTGGTTCAATTTCAAACAGCCGACTTGCTGCAATTTTCCCTAGCTCCACATTCTTGTATACTCTGCAAGCACCGAGCAATGCACCCCAGGCAGCAGCAGTCGGTTCCAATGGCATTTCTCGGATGAACTCGTAAGCCTGTATGAGGCGACCAGCACGGCTCAGTACATCAACCATGCATGAGTAATGATCTACATCAGGTTCAATTGAATATTCAGCACTCATTGAATTGAAAATGAGAATGCCTTCATCAACTAGCTGTGAATGGCTACAGCCCGACATGACACCTATAAATGTAACAGAATTGGGTTTAACCCCTTCTTCTAACATTTCGCGGAAAAGCCTCAACGATTCTTCTCCATTCCCATGCATAGAGTTTGCAATGATCATTGTGTTCCAAGCAATAGCATCTTTTCTTGGCATTAAATTGAAGACTTCTCTTGAAAGTTCCAATTCACCACATTTCGCGTACAGCAAAACCAGAGCTGTTGTTATCGTTATGTCCTCAAAAAACCAATGCCTAAAGATGTAACCATGAATCTGTTTGCCAGACGTTAAGCTTTCCAAATTTGTACAAGCAGGTAAGATGCTAACAATTGTGATTCTATTGGGTTTCAACCCTGAATCTTGCATTTGTTTAAATAAATCCAATGCCAGTTCGTTTTGTCCATTCTGCACACAACCACTGATAACAGCATTCCATGAAGCATGATTTAACTTGATACCTTCCTCTCTCATTCGATGAAACAAAGAAAGACCTTTCTCGCATTCCTTGTTCGAGAAGTATGCAGTTAATATTACGTTCCATGATACAACATCTCGCGAAGGCATGCTACCAAATACCAGTATTGCTTGTTTAAGGCTTACGCAACTAGCATACATATTCACAAGTGCACTATTCACAAACACATTCTTCTCCATTGCATTTCTTAAAATGAACCCGTGAATCTCTCTTCCATGCTTCAAATCCTTCAAATCTGCACAAGCAGGTAAAATCGACGACACTGTCAGTGAGTTAGGTCTCACTCCATTCAACTCCATCTCTCTGACAACCCATAAACAATGTCTAGACATACCACAGTAGACATAACAAGAAGCCATTGAAGTCCAAGAAACCACATCTTTAACTACCATATCATCAAAAACCCGTCTTGCTCCATCGATAAATTTACATTTCCCATACATATCAATCAAAGCATTGCCCAAAAAAAGATCTTCATGAAAACCGAACCGAATTGCATCACCATGTAATTCCTTGGCCTGGCAAAGATCACCAGAAGTAGCACATGCCTTGGCTACTGAACGCAACACCAATTTATCAGGATTTATGTTGCGCGCCAGCAATGTTCTGTATATTTCTATGGCTTCCTTAGGAAAGCCGCGTTGAGTATGAGCTGAAATTAGAATGGTACACGAACGCAGATCTAGTAGAGGACCTTCATCGAATAAGTGGCGGGCGCGTTGTAAATCACCGGAATTCAGGCAAGCTCTGATCAGTGCACGGCTCCGGTGAGGTTGGAGATTTATGAGTGGCCTTGATATCATGTGAATTTCGAGGTTGAATAACAGACTGCAATAAATGCTCTTCCTTAAAAAAATTGAGAGCTGATCGTAGTTAAATTGGCAAGGAGGAATTGCAAAGTCGCCCAGTAGCAAAACTTTCTCCCCAGCAAGAGTATAGTCAAAGCGCCCTAGGATTAAAGCCCGACATATTACAAGAGAAGAAACTTAAGTTACGATAATATTCGAAGAAGTTCGGGATTTAGTTATCTAATACAGCGCTCCGTTTTGACCAGGGGCAGCAAATTTCCCCCCGCAACCACCGATTCGATCCAAATTCAATTTAATATGTGAATTAACAGATTATTTATTATTATCCAATCCAATCTGGTTAATGTTTATAATTTATATTATTATACAATCTAATCCGTTTATAATTCATCCCTTTATAATTCATAATTGTCTATGATTTCATAGGCGACAAAATTTCTAGCATACTTGTCGCTTAACTTGCTATGACCCGAACCACACCCATTTCTCACAGATGCAACCACATATTGTAATGGACATGAAACGAATTCTCTTATTACTAGGCGTTCTGTTGGAATTTATTTTTCTTTCTATTTAAGGAATAAAGTATGAAAGGCCTCAAACTATATAATGGCACCAATTTCTTCGAAATATGATTCTGTAATATTTGTCTACACATTTGTCAGGTTAATACTTAAAAGTTCGATATGGGAGCTAAATCCTGTATCAATCTTGTTATATCAAAACCATTATATCATGTCTGTATTAACCATTTGCTAAATTGGCATCGGGTTATGGCATTCGAAGACGTTCTTGAGAAGTTGAGGTTTAAAATCGTTCATCAGTATTTGGTCACAACAATCCCGTAATAGTTATATTATCGGTTGATAGCAAAGCAACGTATATCAGAATTCTACAACAGAGGCCAGGCCAAAAAAATCAACAAAAATTATTATTTTAATACTTGTAAAAACCAAGTAATGGAGATTTATTGGGTTAGCTACGACAATGATTCTGTCAGCAGCCGAAGCTATTCCACCAGCATCGCACATCTATCGGAGTAGATTCAAACGGACAATAGAAATAGTATCATTTTCCTTTCAACCCTCAATCATATCTGATGTGTTAAAAAATGCCCACATACCCTTGTAGAGGATCATGGTTTTGACTATCAACTATATCAAACATGACAGCATGTTATCAATTAATTTTTTAAAAAAAAAAAACCTGATTAGACTTCACAATGCAATAATCAAATCGCTAGAAAGATGCTGACAAAGACCATCTATATAATGATTTAATTGGAATAAGTTAAAAAAATAAATACATATCCAACCAGTTAAGGTACTTAGATCAATCCTCAAAATCTCCATGTTCCAATAGGTAGTTAGCGGCCAATTCCTCATTACGATCACAAGCCAAAAATGCCTCAATCACAAGTGCTCTATCAAATCCCATTGCCTGAAGCTATAAATACAAACATAAAAACAGTAAGTAAACTCAGATTAAAAAAAAAAGGAATAATATTAAAATGAAAAATAAAAAGATAAAACCAATAATGCAATGCCTATGTCAGCATGTACCCGATCAATGGCCTCCTGTTCTTCTTGTGTCACATTAATTGCATGAGGCATGTCTTGTTCACGCTGATCAAATATATCCCTGAAAGAACTAAAAATTAGGTCATTTTGCCACATCACAGTCAGAGTTCTGAGTTCAATGACCTAAGCATGTAGGGAGATGAATGCAATCCATTTTGAACTTATAAAAGACAAATCCTTTATTAACTATTTGCTGGATGCAGATCATGGCAGCAAAATCAATGACATGGATCAAACACCATCCCTTTCGTAGTCTTTTTGTTTTTTAGCAAATGCACAAAAATAGCACTCACCCTTCAGAACCTTCTAGAGGTTCATTTAATAAACGAAGAAATTCTGCGTCATTTTCTTGAATCATTCTTAAAAGATGTGGGTTTTGCTTTCCAAGTTCCTGAAGCATGGGCTGTAAAAAAAGCAGTCAATTGAACTCCAGGGAAAAAAAAAGGATGACAGTGATGATGGAAAAAGATAACAACACACCTGTAAAATTTGAGGATTTGCCTGAACCAACGATCGCAATGTTTGGAACTGAAAATTGAAACGAATAAATACAACGGATTAAGGCTACCATGCAACTTTAATAGGCATCTTGTAGAATGGATCAAGCACCATTAGATACTGAATAACTGACATTAAAATTAAATTAAATTCTATGAAATCCTGTGACACTTCAAGGGCTGTGGTTTGTATCAAAAGCATCGTGTGTTTCCTCTTTGTGACAGCAACTTATTTTTCTGCATCAAAAACTGACTTTTGCTTCTGGCATAAGTTATGAGTTTCATCCGAATGATATGAAATATTAGAATTGTTAATGTTCTCATAACTCATGTTAGAAAAAAAAAGGACATAGTAAGCATTTGATACAAGAAAAACGAGCTAATAAATACCACAAGCATTCGAAGTCTCAAATGCCTCAATTACAAGATAAATTTATGTACTTCACCCTTGAATCTAACATGCAAAAAGAACTTTAGCACATCCAGCGCAAACATTTCCAGGATGAAATTCACACACTATTCATACCTCCACTCATGTGCATCAATAATATTTTACCAATACCTTGACGGACATGGCATTCTAAAATTTATGCACATAAGCCATTGAGCAAATAGTATGTGAACCCTACATGGAAGAAAATTAACAGAAGTTCAGATTTTAAACAGCAGCAAATGCTGGTAATAACTTACTTGCGGATTGCTTCTGAGAAATTCAAGGGATCCAATTCCTTCACCACCACCAGCACCAACGGAAAGTGTCTCCTGGCAAAGTTTCACATAATTAAATAAGAAACAACAAACACAAGGCACATGATAATAGTCCTCTTACATCTGAAGTCATACCTCAGGAAACATATTCAAGGGAGATGTATTTGGTGCTCCAGATACAGGTGCAGGAGGAGCTGCACCACTTTCAGTTGCCTGACCAGCCGGTAAACGAGCCACTGGAACAGCAACCTCTGCAGTTTCTGGAATCCCCTGTTGAGCAAACAACATAAGTAGCTGACACACACAAATAAAAAAAAATAAAAAAAATAAAAAGAAAAAGAGCACCACAAAATATTCCATAAGTGGACATACAGAGTACAAATATTCTACTGCTCTTTCTGGATTGTTATAAGCAGCTCGAAGTGCACGAGAAACTGTTTCTTTATCCCAGTTGCCACCTCCCATATCCATCAGTTGTTGAATAATCTGGTCAAGCTCATTACCAGCCACTAAAGTTGAAGCAGCATGACCATAAGTATCACTTCGTCCGCTGCAACAAGGATAAAGTACTTCTATAATCCCATTGCATCACTTTTATCACTTGCTGTACTTCATATATTACAAATCAAGATCATTAACTAAAATATCACATGTTGTCGCAAGCACAACCCATTACATTTGTAAATTGCTGTACCGCACACATTTAAATTTAAACTTGATTCTTACCAATAAATATTTGTTACAAATGGTTGGATTCATGCAAAGTCGTAACATCTTTTGTTAAGATACAGATCTACCAGAATCAAGATTTATGAAAAAAGCTAAATTTGGTTTCACTAAACCAAGATTCCAAATATTAGAATTGAATCCAATAAAAATTAATTTTAAATTTCTCATCTTTTCAGGCTTGCGAATATATCATGTAACTTAGCAGTTTCTTAAGGTTGTGATGTAGACTAGCCTTGATATGCAAGTCCATGGAACAAAAATGAAGAATGCAGTTTGAAACTGTTAAACTAGGCAAGGTTATTGCCTGGGAAAAATGTTGCAGATCTCTAAGAAATAAAAGAACAGGATTTTAGGATTTTCCTACATATTGAATACAATGACGTAATTAATTTGCCATGAAAGGAACCTCATATAAAAAATGAGCTTGGACTTTATTCTGACCATCTTCCTGATAAGCAAGTAAACTAACCAGAATCCACTATCAGGGATTCGATTTTAAGCACAGGAACTACATCATAAGCATACAATCCGTGTAAATATTGGAGCACAGCAAGCAAAAAGAATAAAAAACAGTAGAAGATAGAGCCCATACGTAGCTGCTGCTGTGTTAGGAGCAGGAGCCGATCTCGCACTCTCTGAAGTCCTGCAAAAACATATTTAACAATATGTGACAGCAACATAACAGATGCTAAAATTTTAAAGCGAAAGAGCAACAATTTGAACTCACGGTGCCTGAACTTCAACTGGTGGGGATGCATTAGATGGTGCAGTTGTGGGAGGAGTTGCAGCAGCCTGTCATAGGAAAACAAAAAAACATATAGAAGAGAAATTGTGTGAAGGAGCAATAATTTCCCAGAAAATATAAAATAAAAAGTTTACCTGGGTGGATGATGTGCCTGGAGCTTTACTCTGTCAAAAAATAAATGATTGAAGAACAAGGTAAGAATGGTAAATGTATTGTTCATGAGAAAATATTTTTTTAGTACTTACAGGTAAAGAAATATAGCTAAATAAAAAGAAGAGCAAGATATATCTCAACAACAATTAAACCAATGCAGAAGCAGCTTCTTATTTTGATTTTATGCTGTCTAGCATATTTTCCCATTAAAAAAACACAATTAGGAGGAAAAGAAAATGATAAAGCAAGAGCAAAATTCTAGGCCATTGCATGGGAAAAGTAATTAGATGTGAGCGGGTCTTTCACCAAGTTGCAGTGGACTGGTAATAACACCAACATAGAATGACATCCACATCTGCAAATAATTTTATTATGAAACAAGGAGACAATGTAAATAGTAAAGAATCTTCCTATCCTAACAAATATAAAACAGCAACACATGAAGATAATTCCCAACTCCTATCCATTTTACACCAAAAAAGCTTCTTGAACTCTCATCCTTTGATAATCAAGAAAGCAGTTCTGAAATGGTTAAAACAAAGCAGTTCTGAAGTGGCAAAAACTACAGTATTAACTTCTTGTAGTAAAAAAATCTACAAACAAGATAACTAAACTCTTATCCAAAGAAAATTCAAAAGTGGCCAAACAAAGGAGTGCCAATTTCAAAATGGCAAGAGAGAGAAAAAAGAATGAAATGATTTATTCCCCTTTAGAAAAACTTGAGGAAGAATATATAACAGGATCATACACCAACAAATGACATCCTATCACGAATAATATAATAGTGATAAGTAGACCCCAAGTACAATATCCTGGTCCACTCCATACCCCAAGAGAGAGAGTAATAAAGAAGAAAAGGCTTATTTCATTTGTTCTTTATTCTTTAATAGCACAACCCGTTTTGACAATTCCATATCTTTTAACAAATTCATGAAAGATGAAGGATCAGCATCTTTTTCCTAATAATGTAAACATGCTAGCACACACAAAAACTTATAAACAAAAAAATGAAATTCTACTTATACACCTACATTTAGAGGGGACCAAAGAAAAAAAAATGGGAGAATTGAATAAGAAAAATGAGGATACAGCCATCAAAGAAGGTCCAAAATAAATCAAAAATTGAATATGATTTTTGTGTATTTTGATAAAAAATAACATGCAGTGAAATGCAACTACTTTACACATGCATAATGACATTTTCTGGTTTATTTATTTTGCAGTGAGTTATCAACATTCACCCAACCTCAACTAAATTGAAACATGACTTAGTAAAAAGAAATCGAATTTTTCCAATGCATTAAGTTATTATTGATAAATCAGCATTAAGGCATATAATTAAAAATATAAATCACCATATTGATCGAACATGCCGGCAATTAAATGACATTTACATACTGCAAAAAGCTATGCATTTAAACAATACATGAGAAATCAATTTTTTCAACTACAATACTTTATGCAATAAGATCAAGAAAATAAACCTGAGAACTTATGCTAGTCATAAATCACACATTTTGAACTAAAAGCCAAACCTAAGAAATCCTTTTAGTGATTCATGAGCCCCTAAAAGAATTTTCTAGTGTACTCATCGAACCATGAGATCCTGGCTTCCAGCTCCCTACTTAGTTCAACACTACATTATTAATTTAGGGAGCTGCAATTAGCCCAACAATCCTGCACCACAGCATAATGACATACTCTCATTTAATTGATCACTGCATGATTAGGCCGATACAATTTGCATAAAGTGAAAGAGAGAAGTATTTGATTTATGGTCCAGCTAGTATAAGTTTTGATTTAGTGAAACCAAATTTTGCATTTTATTCTACCCTGTCAATATACTTCTTATGCTTTATGCTCTGGTAGTTATCCTCGAAACAAATTTCAAAAAGATGCATGTAGAAAGTAAAATATTAATACAATCAATGCGCCAATAAATATATATTCATCTGGATTCAGGAGAGTACTTTGGTACCCATTTTCACCTTTTCAAAATTAAATTCTATCACAAAAGTTCGGTTCTCCTCAAACAATTCATCGTTTAATTTAACACTATATATAAGCTTTCATATGTATTTGCACTGCCACCTCAATTTTTCAAAACAAAATAAATAAATAATACAAAATTTGTAACCACAACACCGTGGCAGCAAAGTATAGAACGAATACCTTGCTAAGCATTACAACAAGAAAACCATCTTCAGTAACGTTATTTTGTGCTAATGTAGTCTCGTCTTTCAATACTTTTCCATTGTGGATCAACAGCTGTTGCCCGCATGGATAATTGTCCTTCCCTTGTATATCTTCAATGTTTTTCTTGACAGCCATTACCTATAAGAACAAAAAAAGTTCAATTAAAGTCAAAGAAACCTAACTAAAAAATGATGTCAATCTAAAATCTTAATGGATTAAATTTTAATACGCAATAAAATTTGAAAAAAAATAAAAGAATCACTCCACACTTTTTTCTGATTTACATGATATTTAAAAACTTCCAAGGTAAAAAGATCAAATCAAGTTGGAAAATGCTAATAATAAGCTGGAGCTATTAAGCTCTAGAACAGAAACAACGAAATGTAGAAGAGCAACTTACCGTATCGGTGGACTGAACCCTAATTTCAAAATGGTTGCCTTTGAGAGTCTTAACGGTGAGCTTCATTTGGGCAGATTAAAACAAAAAACAAAGCTCTTATTGAAGGAGGAGAAACCCTAGAAAGGTTGCTCTCTGGAAATCGAGAGAGAGAAAACGGTGCTTGCACCAAAGAAAAAAAGAAGCATAAGAAAACTGGATTTTTCAGTTTTATTTTTATATGCTGGGACACGTGACTGAAAAACAAACTTCCCATTTTTGTTGTAGAAACATCTCTTTCTTCTGTGCATTTAAATTAAATTTTTAATTTTCCTCCAAATTTTAAGAAGATTTTTCATATACCAAACTAAATTCCGAAGGGTCACGTGAGAATTGTTAAATATTTTTTAATAACTTTCTTTTATTTCATTCCATAACAAATATATAAATAAATTAAAATATGTAATTTTGTAATTTATAAAATTACATAAATGTCATACAAATTATACAGGTAATAATAAATAAAAAGTATTTAGCACTTTATTTGATCACATATGTATTTTAATTATTGTTCTACTTATTTTTCAAGGGTTAATTACGTCCGTGGTTATCGAATTTTCAAACTTATAACTAAATAATTATAATAAAATAATGTGCAACACAAAAAATCATTAAAATTTTATTTTGTTTCAATTGAAGTAAAAATTATCGAAAAATTAATTTTTTATATCATCATAATGACAATTAAGTACGATACATGTAATTATCACGTCATTTAAAATCAATAATCTTTATAAGTTGAATTATCATAAAAAAATTATGTTATCATGTAAATATAAAAAAATTATGCATTAAGAAAATAAAAAAAATCAAATAACTAATCATGATCTATTTGTAGAATTAATTGGTATTAAAATGACATGATAAACATATATAATATGCTTAATTGTCACTTAGGTAATATAAAAAATTAATTTTCATATCATTTTTAATTTAATTAAAATAAAATAAAATTTTAATAATTTTTATATTATAAATTATTTTATTATCATTATTTTGTTGTAGGTCATAAAATTCGATGATAACAGATATAATTAACCCATTCTTCAACAATTTATTTTATATAGTATTTTTATATTAGTTTAATTCATAAAATTTTTATAAATATGATATATGCTACTGTTTTTCCAAATTTTATAAAGCAACGATTCTTATGGTACACTAGCATACCTCTTATAATCATATTTCTCTTATTTCTGCTGCGAAAAAAAAAATTAAACTTTAAAACTCTCTCTCTCTCTCATCTCTGCACAAATGACCGGCCAGTCAGGGTGCGTGATCGGTTGTTTTCAATATTTCCTGGGCAATGTTTTCAGTAGAAGGTCACAAGTGGCCTAATGATGGCATTTTACTCTTTTCATTCAATCAATTCGACGTTTAATTTGCTTTCAGACGTTCAATTAAGGTGAGAATGACCAAATATATCATCCATGTTTTTCTTCTAAAGTTTACGAGAGGTTGACACTTCGTAAATGTCTTAAAAATTAAAATATGTGTATAATGTGTACAGAAACAGGAGCAAGCTAAATACACAATCACGAAGCAAGCGCATAATTTGAAGTTAAAATTCGTTATTAAATTGGGAAAATAAACAAAAAAAGATAATTAGAGTATCTATATTAATGAAAATGCGAGTATGCATATATATATATATATGGTTAATAAGTGATTTTTTTAAAAAAATAATTATTGCCGTTTAATAAATTACCTTCATAAAATAATTGAATATTAAACTACCTATTCAACTTATTAAAAATGTTAGTAGTTCTTTATGTAATAATAAAAAAGTCATATTACACTCTCTAAATTTATTAAAAATGTCATATTACTTTTTGTCACTATTCTCTTAATACTTTTTTGTGAAATTTCATAAGTTTTTATAGAAATAATTTGACACTTTTGATAGATTCAAAATATAATTTAACATTTAATTAATTTAAAAAATAATTTGACAACAAAATTTAAACAATACATGTATGCGAGAGAAGGATGTTGATGTTAGCTAGGTAGAAAGTTCCTCCAACAAAAGTGGAAAAAAAAAATGGCGCTAGGGTAAAGGCATCTAAGAATAGTCCATAAAAAAAATTAACACCCCCGCACAATCACTTAATTAGAGCAAAATTAATGTGAAAAAATTTTATGATTGATTCAAAATTCATTGTTTGCCAGTTTCATGTACAAAAAGTCTTTCTAAACAATGCAGTGTTAGATGAAAACCTTCTTTTACTTAAAAATTGTTTTTATAAATTTTTTACCTCGTCTTTTTTATATGTTTGACGTTTAAGATAAATTGTCAAGATTAATAATTTACTAAATAGGCTATACAAATAACTAATTTATTCTTATTAATCTTCTCCTAAAACTCTATTTCCCACACTAACAGTCTCTCTCTTCCTAATTATGTGGTTTAATTATACGTTTTCTATTAATATTAAATCTTATCCCAATACATAAATCTGACTCCATATATTTTTTGGATGAATTCGTTTTACTACCAAAAAAAATTCTACCAAAATTTTCAATTCAAAATTTTGAAAACTCTTGTTGTTTCTTATTATTTGAATGTTTCACTGATGTTTGTATTAACTATGCTAAAACATTAGTATAATTTGAAATTTATTTAAGGAGGGTAGAAGGATAAAAATATTTCATGGAACTAGAAACATAATTTACAGATGTTCATATTAACAATTCTAATATGATTTTTGATCTCAATGTTAGTCCAAACTCTTCAATGATTGGAATATCTTCATAAAAAAATTTACCGTTGGATTAAATAATGAAACATATGAAGAAGAAGAAGAAGAAGAAGAGGAAGGTACACATCTTTTGGACTTAAACTTGGAGCAATGTGTAAGAAGATAGTATTCATGATACTACTCACTTGGAAGAAGGATTAAACCAAGAAACAACCATTGACATTGGTATGCTCTCACTTTTTTCTTTTATTTATTCTTTGATACCGAAATTTAAAGCTATATGTACATTGTTTGTCATAATTAAAGACTTTCTAGACAAGGTTGAATATCAAAGAAAAGCAAATTCATTATATACCGATTGAAAAATTCAGGAGTATTTCAATTGAAACCACACATTACTTTTTCAATATTATAGAACGACAATTGCTTTTTTGTAAATAGTTTTTGGTAATTTGGTTTCCTCACATTCTAGTTCTTCTTATTCTATGGCTACCCTGTTGTTATACAATTTGTCAACAATATTTCTAGCTTTTAATTGGAGTGTAAAAATAAGCATCCCTTTTTCAAAAGGTATATGAGATTGATTAGAATATAGTGTTTGTTAAAATGATCCCTTTTCGTAAGGTTTTCTAATTCTGGTTACTATAAAACTAGCATATACACTTGACATATTAATTGTTGAATTATGGCGATGAACCAATAGCTAACGATGATATATTAGATTTATTTCTATTTTTTTAGCACTTTAGCTATACAAAATCGTTGATTTATCAAAATTTATGTCAATTGTTTTATTGTGGTATTTTCTTGTTGATTTTGTGCTTTATTGTTGCCTGTTAGTATGCTGTTATTGTAGCTGCTACTAATTTAGATAAATACTTCTATAAAATTTTGAGTATTTTACAATCTGACACACGGTATTGTATTAAGAAGAAAAAAATGTTTTAGTGATTCTGAACAAAGAGCTATACACGCTATGCTTCTACAAAAAAAGTATTGATGGAAAATAAAAAAAAGGGTGACAAAGGCGGTGGCATCAGTTTTTTCGGTTCCTATTCGTACTGTTCAATAGATTTGAAAACAATCAAAAAGCTATTTACCCGGTGATGTACCACATAGAAGAACATTGTGGCTGCAAAAGAATTCAGATTGACTATGCTCAAATTCATGAGATTCCTTTACATCAACAGACAGCTCTTGAATCTTTAGCTTGTTCCTTGAAGATTAACAAGACTAAAACATTTAATTTATTAAAGGAAGGAGCCATACAAAGACATTCTAATGCTATCAAGCCTTTTTTGAAAGAAGAAAATAGAAGATCTTGACTGCAATTTTGCATTTCTATGTTTGAAGAAAATAGCCTACCACATAATACAGTATTCAAGGGGATGTATAATATTATACATATTGATGAGAAATGGTTCTACATGACGAAAAAATCTGAGAATTACTACTTGTTACCTAATGAAGAAGATCTTATACGTACCTGAAAGAGCAAAAATTTCATTGGAAAAGTAATATTTTTAGTTGCTATAGCTCATCCAAGATTTGATGCACAAGAAAATAAAGTATTCTCTGGAAAAATTGGCGTACTTCCTTTTATCACGCAAGAACCAGCTAAAAGGAGTAGTGTTAATAGAACTGCAGGCACATTGGAGACTAAACCGATAACTTCTGTGAAAAGAGAAGTTATGAGATCATACTTGATTGAAAAATTAATACCTTCCATCAAGGGAAAATGATCAAGAGATGGTATAATGCATCCAATATTTATTTAGTAAGACCACGCAACGACACACATTGATTGTAATGATAGTGAGTTTTGTGAAGCAGCTAGACAAAATGGATTTGATATCCGATTAATGTGTCAACTTGCAAACTCTCCATATTTGAATGTCTTGAACCTTGGATTTTTTAGTGCTATTCAATCCTCACAATATAAAGAGTCTCTTAAAATAGTAGATGAGCTTGTTTATGTTGTTGTTAAGTCATTTGAAAATTTTCCTACGATTAAGTCTAGTTGTATATTTTTAACATTACAGCTTTGTATGATTGAGATCATGAAAGCAAGAGGTTGCCATAAATACAAAATTCTATGTATTAACAAAGCAAAGCTAGAAAGTGAAGGTGAGCTTCTTGTTCAACTGAACTGTGACCTTGCATTGGTACAAGATGTTATGTAATTTTTAAGTTAGACTAGTTGCCATTAGTAGAGATGATTTTGCGTTTGTATCAAAACTATGAATGTAACTGGTGATTTGATAAATTAACCCAATTATATGATAAACATTGAACACAAAAGCTAATGGTGATTTGATAAGTACATAAATCAAATCGAAAACAATAGATTAATCTAATGATCCACTGATATTAGAAATTAAACTGAAATTCTGAAATCATAAGATACTCCATTAACATTGCAAAAGATACTTACTACTCTTAATATAAATTAGGAAAAAAATATTTTCAACATCATCCTAACAATTTGTTAAAGTTCCTTTTCTTCAAAATTGGCTTCTTCCCCTTCATCAGCAAACATGTTCAAATCAAATCCACAATCAGCTGGTAAATTTAAACCAATATCAAGTGTAACCTTTGTCTTCTTCTCCATTGAGTTTTCTCCCTCACCTTCTTTGGCTCAAAACCATTCTTTTTTTTCCTTTGTAAGAGAAAATCTGAATGTCATCTTCCTCTTCAATAGTGTTCTGCAGAAACTCTTCATATTCTTACTTGGAGACTATAATCCTTTGTTTTATTTGAATACAACGTCAATTTAAGATGTGCATATTAAATAAGAATAAATATGAGATAAACTAACAAAAAATATATCAAAATCGTAAAACATTATTTATAAAAGAATTTTTAAACAATCTTTAAGCGTCAAACATATCAAACAGAGGGAGTAATTACCGGGGTTAATGTTGTCAATTTGCTCTTTTCAATAATGATTGAAATTAATTAAAAAGTCTAATTAATTTATACATAAGATATCTAATATATAAATTAAACATAATTAGAGAATTAATTATCTATGATAAAATTATATATACACGTTGTAAAAATTATATATGTATTAATCTACTCATATTATTCAATATACATAGATATTTTCTTTCAATATAATTTAGTTCGTTTCAATTTTCAATCCAATTAGAATTTATAATTCAGTATTATATCAAATAAAAATTTATATTTTCAATTCAAATAGATTAGTAATTTATGCATTTATTAGAAGTTAATTTATGTAAGAGTGTGCTTGGATGGAAGTCTCTGAAGATCTCAGTAAAGTATAAAAATGTATAGATCAGTGTTTAGATGGAAGTAGCTAAAGAGTTGATAAAATATATATTAACTAAATTAGTTTTTCTATTGTGATAATTATAAAGTATTTGGATGATTATCAAACTCATCATTCTCCTAATTCTAGTATAAGTATATCTCTTATGTTTTATATCTATAAATACTCCATTGTGGTTATTCAGTGTCGATATCAATAAGAGAAAATCATTTATTCATACTGTATATATCTTTGCTTTAATTAATTTTACAACACATTAATAGCCTCTATTGATTATTGAAAGTCGGTAGTTTATGATAATCCGACTCGAATGAATTAAGAATTATAATTTACAAGATTAAACGGTAAGTAAATTTAATTCGCAAATTTTGAATAATTTTAATTTTCATTAGTTAATGAGATTAATTAAGAATTAAGTAATTGTACCCCACAATAAATTTTAAAAACTTCAATAAACGAAATTATTAAAAAAAATGAGAATAACATTTTTCATTGACATTCATTTTGCTGTGGACATTAATATGATTTTTGTAATTTGTTTTGCATAATTGCAAATTGATCATTGCTTAAATATATCTTGATCATTTTATTATATATATGATGAATATATTTTATGTAAAGCCATATTTTGGTTTTCAATTTACTATATGTATTTTTTTTTATGTGTAATACAATTATTTGAAGTCTCCTAAAGAGTTATAATACAATTACTTGCATATAGCTTGTTATGAAATATATTATTTCTCTAATATGTTCTACAAAAATTTAATTTTAAAAGATATTCGCTGAAATGTATATCATTTTGGAGATTGAAAGAGAAATATTCGAGATCCACTTTGTATAAGATAAGTAATATATCTTTTGCTTTTATTTTGATACAAATATTAGTAAACTCGAAGTTTACTAATAAATACAAATACTAGTAACCTGAAATTTACTAACTGTTATACAAATATCAATAACCTATTGTTTACTAATAAATACAAATATCAGTAAACCTGAAGTTTATTGATTATAGTAAACTTAAAAATTGATACAAATACTAATAAATATCTATTTTATTATTTCTCACAAATATTAGTAAACATAAAGTTTATTAATTGTTATACAAATATTAGTAACCTATAGTTGACTAATTATTTAAATATTAATAAATCAGAAGTTTATTGATTAATCAAATCCTAATATCAATAAACATGTAGTTTATTGACCGTCACAAATATTAGTAAATTTGAAATTTACTAATTGTTTGATATTAATATTAAGAAATTTGATATTTATCAATTGATATAAATATTGATATAATAAAAATAGTAAGCCTAAAGTTTACTAATTAACAATTGATTACTTGGCATGACCAGTTTGACCATTCCGGATCGATTATAATGCATAAATTATTGAAAATTCATATGTTTATTAGAGAACCAAAAGTTTCTTTAATTCAACTTAAGGAATTCTCGTAATCTATTTGTTCTCAAGAAATATTACTAAAGTATCACTAACTAATAAATTGATTGAATTCCCTTCATTATAGAATGAATAAAGATAATATATGTGGATCCACTATCCACCTTACGAACCATTCAAATGATTTATAATTTTTGAAAGATGCATTAATAAAATGGTCACATGTGTATTTATTATCAACTCATAATCTGTAGTTAATTTGTGAGATTATTCAAATTAAGTGCATAATTTTTAAATTATGCAATCAAGATGTTTTTCTTGATAATGCTAGTGATCAAGCATTATGGGTAAAAGATTGTTATAAGCCCCTTGTACATATTCATACTTTAAGATCTAGCAAAAATCTTTACTAAATGCCTCCGATTAATTGCTAGATCTTTTTATGAGAACAAAAGTATTATTTTTATATATGTATACATAATATTGATGTAAGCAATACTTAATGCATTATGCCAATAAAATCATAAAATTCATCTATTGCAATTTTTAGTTGAAAAAATGTATTTTGATTAATAACATTCCTAATGTTAGGGGAAGAAAGTAGCTAATAATAAATACATTGTGTATAATTTAGATACTCATATCATGGATCTAAAGTTTAAAAGATTAGTTAATTATGATAGCAATGTATTTGTTATTGTATAGAGATTTATTAAATCTCATTTGTATTAGCTACAAATGCTCCAATTCAGAACAATGTTCCTGTAGGATAAATTATCTTATAGGGTAAATTATTCAGTTTCAAATAAAAATAAAATCTACAAATGAAAATGATCAAATAGATCCATATGGTCATATTATGGAGGTAGATACTCTTAAAAAGACCTATGACATAACTAATTTTTAAAACTCAGAAGTGGTTCAGGTACCTGAAATTAAATAAGAGATCTCAATATATCATTTGTCATTAAAAGGAACCGAAAAGAATAAAGTTGTCGACAATATTTCTATATAAAAATATTAATGTTGATATTTTTAACACAGTGACGATTTTAAAATTAAAATTGTTGAAAAATACATATATTAATTACATTCAATATGAATTTTTGAACCTGCAGTTCAAAATATTGAAAAATATGATGCTAAAAAAAGTATAATTGATATTCATGCAATAAACAATGAAGTCATAAAATATTATTTATTTTATGATATTTATTGCAATGGATTGACATTGGTTGTAAAAATACATATTTTCTTATAATGAATGCAATAAGTTTTTACTGTTTGCAAATTTAGTAATATACTAGTATGTAACTAATTGATACTATTTGCCTATTTCATAATAAAATTACATATAATTCCTGAAAGATTTATCATGCCTGAAGCATATAGATATTTCTGAATATTAAGTATTATAGTTTACCTATTGTCATGATTTATTTATGATTTTAATTACTAAAACTCTTGAAAAGTTCAAAATGTTTTAATGAATTTTATAAACCAAATTTCATCTCGAATTAAATATCAAGTACTATTTGATTGAAAGATTTTTTTTTTGTGATTATATGTTTATATATTATATTACATTGAGTACTCTAATAGTTATAAAGTTACTAGATATAACATTTTTCATGATCATATATTATTGCTATTGATGCATTATATAATCATGCATTAAATGGTAATTATCAAATTATTACTTAAAATTACATATTATTTTAAAGATTTTTGTTCTCTATATAATCATATATATTTTATTTGGATAATTTTATTATCTTTGAATAATTATTTAGAAATATTAATTTGAATTAAGTTACTAAATGCATTCATTTATTATAGCTATTATACGATTGTGTTATACACATATTATGAAATTATTTTATTACATCTATTTCATTCCTTGAAGTGAATGAAACATTTTAGAATTATGACCATAAAAATGGTAGGTTAAAAAATGATAATTATTACTATTGTATGATTAATTTTCATCACCAGAAGTAGTTGATAATTGAGAGAAATAATAAAAATAGTTAAAAAAAAATCATTTGAGAATGAATAACTTATTTATAATAAAAGTACATTAGTCATGTACCTGTTGTACGTATAACTATATTATTAGATTTTATAAAATTTCTCATATTAAAGAAATGAAAGATATATAGTTGAATTTGTGCATGCCTGTAAATGTACAACATGTAATTTTATAAAATAAGTTTTAGTTGTTATTTTTTAGTTCATGTATAATATATTCAAAAAATATATGATAAGTATATTCAGAAAATATGTGGTTAATTTTTAGAAAATTTTTTTATAATATTACATATCGAAAGTCTATATACAAAGTTGTGTATCAATATTATTATAAGAAGAAAAAAATACACATTGTACTTTTTTTCCTTAACTAAGATTTTTTTTTTCACTGGGTTTTCCTATTAAATTTTTTAATGAGGTAACTTATGATGCGTATTAAATATATTGTATACTCTTTTTTCCTTTACGAGACTTTTTATCTAGGGATGAGCATGGACCGGTTAACCGGTCCATTAGCAAAAAAATTAACTAGTCCATTAACATCGGTTTTTTAAAATCACTAACTATTAAACAGTCTATTGCATTCGGTTAATCAGTCCATCGATTTTAATTTTTCGGTTTGGTTAATCAATATTTTTTGGTTAACTATTAAAATTTATAACATAAAATTATTAAAAAAAATTAGACAAAGTTCAATTCAATTTCAAATGTGTAAAGTAATTTAATATAAAAATTATGAAATAAACATAATTTACTAGTCAAAATTCATGTTATATAGATTAATAGCTTATATTATAAAATAGATTTGATATTTGTTGAAAATTAGAATATGTTTGATTTTAAGTTAAATAAAAGTTTGAATAATATTAAATGTTATAACATAAATTCTAAAATATAAGAATATGTAATTACATGCTATTAAGTAAAATATAAACACTAATATATGATAAAAAATAATATATATAAAAGTTAATCAGATATTATATATAAATATTACTATATAACTAAAGAGAATGATATAATATAAATTTAGTTTAATATAAAAAATAATATATATAAAAGTTAATCGTATACTATATATAAATACTACTATATAATTAAAGAGAATGACATAATATAAATTAAGGTATAAAAATAAAAATATAATTTAAATATATTTTAAAATATTATTTTATGTAAATTTTAGAGAGAAATAGAAAAAATTGAAGATATATAAAAAAATATATATATATATATATAACAGTTAACCGGTTTATATATATATATATATATATATATATATATATATATATATATATATATATATATATATGAACCGGTTAACCGTTGACTAACAGTTAACCGGTATCTAAAAATCTAAACCGTAACCATTAACCAAAAATATAAAAATTAAAAATCGTAACCGAGTCTATCGGATCGATTAACCATAAAAATCAGTTCGATTTTGGATCAGTTTTACGGTTAACCATATTTCGGTTTTTTTGCTCATCCCTATTTTTATCCCATAGGATTTTTGCTAATAGGATTTTAATGAGGCGCAATAAGTATTAATAGACATTCAATGGGAAGTATGTACTATAAATCTCATGATTATGAATGTCTATAATTCTTTTAAGATTGATAGCATGACTTATCAAATGGAAAAGGCAAAACAATTATTATCTATTCATGACATTTTGTAATATTATTAATGATTTTAAAAGTTCGTAAGAAGTGTGATAGATCTTTTAATGAGAAATATATCAATATTTGAAAGAAAATGAAATGAAAATTTCTGAAGTGATACTCTTGAAAAGGTAAAAACCAACATAAATTAATAACTTCATATTTCTAGAAAAACAACACTAGAAGTGGTTTTATTAATAATAAATTATATGAGATATAAAAATGGATGATAATTGTTGTTGATAATCTATTTACTTATTTAGTTGCTTATGAAATATAATAATAATGAGTACGAGTCTCTAATTATAGAAAAATATCAATATCAATGTGAATAGCAAACTAAATTCATACATGATATTTGGATTAGAAGTCCAGACATCAGAATATCAAATTGTTTAGCTCTAAGATTAGTAATTATTGAATTACTTAATGTTAGTTATTCATAAAATTAGTTGAAAGCTCATGTTGTTGAAAGCCATAACTCAATACAATAAAATAATGTGTAAATTATTGTTCAAGAATAACGATTAATAATATTGAAGTATGAAGAAATCACAAAATTTTCTCAAGCAGCAAACCAACTGATCTCTTCACTAAAGTTGTACCAACTTCGATTTTCAAAAACATATAAGGAGTATTGGGATGTTTCAGCTTAAAAAAATGTTGTAATTATTGTATTTTTGAGGAAAAGTACTGTACTCTTTTTATTTCGCTAAATTTTTATCCAACTAAATTTTTCTTAATAAGGTTTTGACGAGATATATTCATAACGCATAGTCATCAAAGGATAAGCATTGTGATAAGTATGAAATATTTTGACAACTATCAAACTCATCATTTTTTCAATTTTAGTATAAATCTGTCTCTTTTATTTTATATTTATAAATATTTCATTGTGATTATTCAGTATCGATATCAATAAGAGAAAATCTTTTATTTATATTATATTTGTCTTTACTTTAATTAGTTTTACAACATTTTTAATATTATACGGCTATTTTATTAAAAATTCATTTTTAGTTTTCTACCCTTCAATTATTTCATCTACCTACATAATTGAAGGTATTATTGTAATTTTAATATGTAATTTTACTTTACAATGCCTTGTAACTGTTACAAATCAAAAACCTTATAATCATATTACTTTATTCAACCTGCAGTTACCTACATCCAAACGTAGCCTATTTGGTATTTTATTGACAGGGTTGATGTAAGATACCTGTGATCTGGCCCAACCCACAACCGCAACCCAAATCCAACCTCCAGATTCAGATGTATACAGCGGAGTGAGAGACTACAGCGTAATAGCGCAGCAAAAATGGGGAGGAAGAAGGGAGTTCCAGAGTTCGAGGAATTGCCGCCTGATGATTTCGATCCGGCGAATCCGTACAAAGACCCGGTGGCGATGCTGGAGATGAGAGAGCACATGGTGAGGGAGAAGTGGATTGACATAGAGAAAGCCAAAATCTTGAGGGAGAAACTCCGGTGGTGCTACCGCATCGAAGGCGTTAACCACCACCAGAAGTGCCGCCACCTCGTTCATCAGTACCTCGACGCCACTCGCGGCATTGGCTGGGGAAAGGACCAACGCCCTCCCTCCCTCCACGGTACCTTTTTTTTTTAGGCATTTATGAAAATTTTGTTATTTCATCTCTAATATATCGATATTGTGAATTAGGTCCCAAGGTGGAGGTAGCCGAGTCTGAGTGATTGGTTCATATTCAGGTATTATGAGATTCAAGTTCTAGTGGTAATATTTCTTCTATGAAACTTATTTAGCTAAAATTTGGTGGTATGGTGTTAAGCAAGATACGGAAAGATTAAAAACCCTCCGGTTATTTCATGTTAAGCAATGAAAGCTAAGCCATCAGAGAAATGAATTTCCTTAAACCTATCATGAAAAAGAAAAAAATGCTTGTGTATACTTTAAGATGAGATAGCATGTCCATGGCTGAATAGATGTAGTAATTTGAAGAGTTAAAAATCTATAGTCTTGGAAGAAGCTTTGCAGTCATTGGCACAATGTAGGGCTCATATTAAGAAATAAATAGGTGTCTATATCCAGGTGAAACATGCTTGCATAAAAATGCTAGAATTAACTGATTACAGAAAAAATGGGTTCAAATTAAGGATCTTTAGGAACACATTCAATAAATTCAAAGTCACCCGGATGTGTTGATATTATGATACCTTATAAAGCTTTCGTTAAAGGTAAAGGTACTTATATCATATGTTTTAAATGTGGAGTGGTTGGATACATGGGATGCCATATGGTGTAAGGATATTTGACTTGTTCCTAGTCACACTTTTATGTGTGTAATCTAGTTAATTCAGGAGTAAGGATATTTTCAGAATTTTCTGGCTTTTTGGAAATAATTTTTTGTCTACGGGAGTCTTCGATTTCACTCATATATTGATTTCTATTGTAAATTCTTGTTGATTGATGAGCAGTGTAAAATCGTCTTGTTATGAGTAAAATTCCCTATCCTTGTAGGATTAGGATGAGTTCTTGAGATGAAAGTCTGAAAAGATTAGGATTAGTTTAGCTTTATAAATTCTGTGAGTCTTTAGGGTTTTAAGGATTCAATTAATAAACAATTTCCCTAAAATTGTTGCGTGATACCATTCTATCCACAGGTGTGACTGCTGAGGAGTTCTAAGTTATTCTTTGAACTTGGTTGCCTTATTAAAAGCCCTAATTTAGCCGGCCCCTTTACCTCAATCCTTAAATTGTGTCCTAACCGTCATAAAACTTTATGATTACATACCTAACAGCTATTTTGTGGCATAAAACCTTATGAACTATAAGAGTTTTTGCTATTAAGTCCTAAATATTTCTATGCACTTTAAATCCTTATTTAGCACAAGTGACGGAAGTGTATAAAACGCATCGTCTAGGACAAAGAAAAACAAAACAAATAATTTAAACATTACACTAAAAACGTGAAATTAATGTTAAAAATAATAAAAAGAAGGGGCAGTAATGCTTCCTGGCAATCATGTCTTCTCTCCTCTAGTTTTCATTTTATTCAAGGTAAATAATCCCTATTATTTCTCCTATTATCTGTTTGCTGCAAAGGAAAATCATAGACATAAGGTTAGTTGTTGAGATAGTTGATATTTATGGGTTTAAGGCTAGACAGTGACCAAAGTGATGGCTAATAGCTACAATGATTGATCCTAATTATGAATTGAGCGATATGTTTGATTAGGAATTGATCTTTAGGTATACTAGTTGAAGTTTTACATCTCTAATGTTGTTTCCAATGGAAATCTGTAAACCATTTTTCAAATAACATTTAGGTTTCATTTTCTTTGGGTTGCTAATGAGAAAGAAATTTTAATGACCACTCAATTTTAAATACATGCTTTAAATATAAACCACACAGGGAAAAAGAAGAACAATCAGGAGAGAAGTTGCTCAGCAATATTGGGATTGGTCATGGTATTCTTGCACAGTTTTTTTCTTTTTTGAATGAAGAACAAATCATTAAAAAATCACCTTCATAGTATTTGTGGTACAAGTTGATGGTGGCAACTAGGGTGGTGTTATGGCTAATATCTAACCTAAAAGAATACTTATATTTGGATATGCTCCCTTGATTAAATGTGATCCTAATTATGATGAGTACTGGAGAATTTGCAGTCATGAATAGGACTTGAATCAAGTAGTTTTCAGAATCAAGAATAACAAGATCCTAAGTTCCTCTGACAGGGAGTTTCCAGGTCATAAATTACAGTGTATTAACGATCTCTTTGTTCACATCTGGCAGAAAGAGATAAAAACTGATTGTTTCTTGTGATAGATCATTTATTTAATTATATTTCTGGGGGTCTCTTTCTTCTCATTGTCATTTTCATCATTATAATTTATAAGGTTGACGCAGGCTGTTGTTCATAGCAAGAGAAATTTTAAATTAATGCATTTAAATTGCCTTGAGTTTGAAATTGATTATTTGATATGCTATGTATGGATCTTACTTCACCATGGCATGTCAATGCATGTGTAGATAAATTATATCACAGAAAATAAATATAGGGTTCTTCCTTCTTGCAGGTGAATGAAATTAGAAGATTTTCGTTGAAAGTGAAGGGAAGATGGAACCTGTGTTTGTATTTATTGAATGCTTCGCTGTTATTGTTGCTCTATCCCGATTGCTAGCATCTATAGTTTTTTTTTTCTCTTTCTTGCCCTGTGCAGAGGCCAGAAATAATGCATTTGGATTTTATAATGGTTTTTGTTATCGACATCCTAAAAAAATCAATGATTTGGACAGGGCCAATGAATGAAAGTAACTCAGCGAATGAAATAAGTTACTTGTCATCTCCTGCATTTGTTTAATTCTGATCGATTATGATTTTGTGTCCTCACAAATGCTGATTTCGTGGATGAGAGAGACTTTTTGGAAGTTTTCTATAATTTAGGATCAGAGATCAGAGGCCTCTGGTAAGATAACAAGCTTTTACATACTTTCTTCTGCCTTATCAACAATTGGTTTGTAAATTTAGTTACTTTCGTCATGATGGCATGCAGATATGATTGAGTAGAAGACGATATTACACAGTAAAAGAGCGTAGAAAGTAGTAATAGTTAGTAGATATTGGCGTTTAGTGTAAATCGTGTGTTAGCAGCAATGGGTATTTGGCAATTCATTGTGAGTTTAGTAAAATTTAGAAATTATGTAAATTGTCCTACACGTGAGTCTACCTAAATCCTTGATAGAGATGGGCAGAGGAATTTGGTGAATGTCACATGTTTATGGGCATAAAGTCTAGTTGGTTTGTACTTCTTTCACACATGGTCTTACAAAAATATTTTCTAATATTTTGAGACCTGTAGAATGAGATGGATTAATAAAGAGTATGTAAGCGTTAGATATTAGGTAATCACATGTCAGTTTATTAGGTCTAAAAGTTCAAGTCATCCCTGGTACTATTTGGGTTCAATTTCACAGAATTAGGGTCAACGCCAATTATTTTTATTGCATTTCTAATATAAAAGCAGTCTTTTTTATTTTATTTATTTATTTTGGTACATAAAGCATTCTGTTTTATATTGTATTTCAAATATTTGAAATTGAAGGAATGTGAAGATGAAATCCTTTGTACTTAATTGATGCAATCACTAACACTTTGTATGGTTTATTGTAAGTAATGGTTTTATTATATTGCATGGTATAGTAATCATTCCTATTTGGGATGCCTTTTATGGGATGGTCATGGTTTAAAAATCATGAAATTTGTGTTACAAACCATCAGTTTGATGGGTTACTGTGGTTAAGAAATTTGTATTTCAACATTAACTTTAACAAATATTTAAAATTACACTCTATTTCTCAAATTACACTCATATGCATAAGGTAATTTTATCATTTTATTATCTTTTAACCATACCATCAAATGAAATATAAACAGATTATTTAATCATAATATTTCGTATCATACTTTCAAATATGATGTCAGTAATATAATTGTTGGGTTCTAACCTATTTAGGGAGCTTGAAGGAAAGGAAAGCTTTAGATCCATATCATAAGTTATTCACCATTGTAGTTGTAGCTCTTTACATGACTGTACAAATACGTATTATGTAAATAAAATATTTATGAGAAGATCCCTCCCTACCATAAGTTATTTACTATTGTAGTTGTAACTCTATATTGGACTGTATGAGAGTTGCTCCATTTTTTTATAGAACCAAATTAATGGGAGCATGTAGTAGATTCAATTTTGAACTACAATGAACAAAAATGGACTAATCACCAAACTTTCTATGGTTAAAAGAACTGAATCAAATTTAACTGCACTATATGGGTCATTTCAGTTCGAATTAATTGGTTTGGAGGTTTTGGGACTATATAGTTTTAATATTAAGAAATTTTTTAATGTATAATCACATATGACGCAAAATGGCATCATTTTGAAAGCTTCTAACTGGTTTTGTCTTTTATATTTGTGAATTTTGAGAACCAAATCAAATTAATGGACTGAAAATTGAATAATCAATTTAGTCCCATTTTGATTTGGTTTTCAATTTTTTTTTTTTAAATTTTTGGATCATATGGAGTGTTGTATATCAATACTTGGGTGGAATAAGGGTGATTTTTATCTGGAGAATTTTTTAAAATTAGGTAATTTTGCTATTTTTCTTTTTGACACAAAAAGTCTAAATAGCAAATGATGCTAACGGCATCCAATTAGAACACACCAAATCAATCCACCATCTGGAATTTTTCCCTTTAGGCTAGAGTCCAATTGTTGGTGTTAGTGAATAAGGGTGCCCATATTTTGTAAGGAATTGCTTGGTGCAATGTTTATATATTTAGAGAGAGGGGGAATAAAAAGAATCAGAGTTAGAGAGAGAAATTAAAAATAGAGGAATGATGGGCAATTGGTAGATTATGGATTTCGGCAAAGCATAAAAAGGTTTTAACGTATTTTATATAAAAAATGAATGGATTGATTTTCAGTCTAAGAAATTGAGTCGCTCTTCTAAAGAAGAGGAGGGTTGAAGATGCCACTTCCTTTTCTTGCACCAGACTGCAGGCACCTTTTTGACAAAAAAAAAAAACAATTGTATAAAAAGCGGCAACGATTTATACAGGTTTTTTTTATCAGCTGCCGGATCCACTTTCTAATTATTTGTCCGTACAAAAAAAACAGCACATGACGCTGTGATTTTTTATACATAAAATTAAAAGTGGACGTGAGATTCACGTTGATACAAAACTGCATATTTTGTATCATTTTTTAACACAACAGATGCTTCAATATTTTTAATGTTACTTTGTCCATTTTTTTTATCGATCATTTTTATTATTTTTATTAAAATTAAAAAATAATAAATAAATTTAAATTTAATATTAATTTATGTAATTAAAATTAAATTATTAAATTTGATTAGTTTTGACTTTATTAAAAAAAATAAAATAAAAAAATAAATTAAATTACATTAAAAATTTAAAAGTATCAGATAAATAGAATTTAAATTTTATTAAAAAATTATAGATAAAAAAGAACGAAATAAGTATATAATATTTTTAAATTTTTATCAAAATTACGCCAACTTAAAAAAAGAAACCCAAAATTGGCTAGGTGAGCGTACAGGCATGTGCAAAGATTTGCTCGGAAATATCAAGTTTCAGTTAGCAACAACTAGCTTAACTTTTGCTAGCTGGCTTGACTTTATACCATATTTCTAAAAATGGCGTGATGAGATCAATCCATGAGGTTCCACAACTTTCTAAATTTTATGATAACTTGTATTTTCTTTTTATGACAGTCTGCCTTCTTTTTTCTAAAAAAAATAAAAATAAAAATAAAAATCTTTGAAGCAAGTGTATTAACGCCTTAAATCATAATCCCAAAATCAATAGATTGCTAGTTCTGTCAAATAGTGTTATTTTCCATATATCGGTTTCTTTCTTTTCGCAAATGCAAATTTGTACACATAAATATGAAAATCTTTTAAATCTGGTACCACCGGCCTATCAAAATACTTTTCATGACTTTTCAAACGAAGTTTGTCCCCATGTTGCATGCAGAAAATCTTTAAAAGAGGTAAATATTTATATATTGTTAGAATTTATTGATGAATTTAAATGGAAAGACGATGAATTTAATAGTGATGCACATACAACTGTAATTTGACCTTATTAAAAATTGAGTTTTTTAATTAGTGGATTTGATTCACATAATCTAGCATGCAACATTAGAAATATAGCTAGGATATTTATAGAGTTTCATCACGTGACCATTGGAAAGTACTAGTTGCAACTAGCCCAAGGATGAAATTTGAAATCAAAATGAGGTTAAATGGATTTCTAAAAATAAAAAATAAGAAAATTTTACGGTTTCGATTTAAATTGTAGCCTGTTTGACTGTGAGTTTGATCAAAACTTTAAAAATAACAAATCACCTCTAAAAATTACCAAAATTTTCAAATTGACTCTAAATAATATATAAAATTATTTGACAGTGAAAAAATAATTTTACGATAACACTGAAAATTACCTAATCGGATCAGTTTTAGTGAATTGGGCAACAAACGGACTCCGATTGGACCAAATTTTTTTTTATGAAGGTTATATTATATATTTTAAGAATTATGAAATCAATTTTAGGGGAAATTAAATTTTAAAAGTGAGAGAAATAATGTTAGAATGTATAATGAACTTAAAATACATAAATGGATCAAATGTTATTGGATCAAGCCCAACCCAAACCAACCCCTATAAATAGCCTATAAAAATCTGCAAATCTTCATAAATTTCACCAAAGTTCTCCAGCCCTCTCCTCTTTTCTTCATTGCCGAATGGCCTTTCTCTCATTTTCATGGATTTTCTTCAATTTTCTTCCTTAGTCCCAGAGGAGAAGAAAATGAATATAAGGTAAGTGGATACAATATCTCTTAATTTTTACGAACTTTTTGTGGTTGTATGATTATGTATGTTATGTAATTATGTGTATAATTCATGTTAAATTGTAATATACCTTATAAACATGTTTAGGGGTGTTAGAATTGATGATTTAAATGCCTGAAACAAGAAGAAATAGATTATATGGTATGGATAATATGGAAGCCGAATTGAATACTAAGGTATGCTAGGGTATATTTGATTATTTAATGGAAATTAAATGATAAACATGTTAATTAAGGATTAATCTAGCCATAATAATAAAAAAATTGAACAATGAATGAATTTGAGGATAAATATGTTAGTATGGCCGAATGCTATTTATGGTGTTATTAAGGTGTAAGTTTGAAATTTGTTAAGTTTAAAGATATGAAACGAATATAGGATTGAATATATATATATATATATATATATATATATATATATATATATATATATATATATATATATATATACATATTGTAATTTATTTGCAAATAATTTGATAAATAATTTTATTATGAAAGAGATGCATATTATATAAGATGTTATGTATAAGTGAGTTGATGGCTTAAAATTGAATAAAAAAAAGAATAATAAAGGAAATAGGATGAAAATGGACTTAATTGAAAGAGAATAAAAATTTTGAGGATAAATTGATAAATTTTGTAAATAATGAATTTAAGTAATATTTACGGGAAAATAAGTGAAGAAAAAATAATACAAATCAATGAGATAATAGGGATTAAAGTGTAATTTAGTGTGGAAATGGTGCTTAAAGAATTAGATAGTAATTTGTAGGACAAATAACGCAATAAGGGTAAAAATGAAATTAATTAATGGTTTTAATGGTAGTTAAGTATATGGAGATGGAAAAAAAATTGTCATACATGGAAGTTTAGGGACTAAATTATGAATGTACAATGATGATGTTAATCAATGAAATAATATGAAATTAAATAGTATAAAGCATTATTATGAAGTTAAGCTAGAAACTATATAGATAGTGGATGATTAGAGGAAAGAATAAAATTATGAATTAATAGTAGTATGGTAACTAGTGATAAAGGTAATACGTAAGGATAGTCAACGAGAGTTAAGTTGAATTCTAATAATGGGAAGCATGTAATTAAATTGAGGAAGCGATAAGTTTAGTAAGGAAAACAGAAAGTAGTATGTCGTGCTTACATAAATATACATGTATGAAATATATATATATATATAAATGTATGAACGATTTTATAAGAATGATACGTATACTATTTATATATGAAAATGCAGGCAAGTATGTGATGAACATGATTATGATGAATCAAGTATGCTTATTCAAAATAAATATGATTATTATAACAGATTAAGTTGGCATGTGATGACCTTGAATTTACATGTAAATGATAAATGTAAGTATAAAACACAATGTATTGCCCTTAGTGGTCTGATAGTGAATCTAGCTTAGGATATAATTAGTTAGATATACGAACACTCATATCACGGTTCGAGTCATGGTGAATCGGTTTGGTAAGCTAATGATAGTCTATCTCATGCTACATGTTCTCAAGTTACGAGTATATGCCGTGTTCATATTCATGTTCAGTGATCCTTCGGGGTCACCTCATATGTTTGGACCTTCATGGTTCTTATTCCCTATATCCGGTCTAGAGATTTCTATCGGACTAACACTAAGGACAGCTCAAGGAATCAAGGGAAAAAGTACAAAATAAGCAAGTCAAGATAAACCGGAACTTAATAAATAAATTAAAGCGGAACATGAATTAACGAAATGGGAATAGGTGTAACCATAAATTCTAGGAATGGCAGGGGGATGATAATTAAATAAGTTATTAAGGTAAAGGGGATAATGAAAAGAAGATAAGGAAGTAAATAATGAAACGAATAGGAAAAGATAGAATATGAGCGCTAAAGTATAGTTTGATAGAAAATAAAATGCAAGGATTTAACTAACATTGCATATAACATATGAGCAATTACAAGTGAACAATTATAATGCTTAAGGGGTTGTAAATATATGGAAAATTGTGGGAAAAACCTTGAATCAACGAAATTCAAAGGATTGAATTATGATCTAATAATATTAATATACTGGTGGAACTAAAATGTAAATGAATTAATAATATGAATAATAAATGTAACTATAAGGGAGAAATAGATCTAATGAACAAGTAAATGACAATATAAACTAAGAATGTCCGTAAATTATATGTATATGGGTTATGAAAGATAAAAAGAGGTAAAGATGTAACTAAACATGAAAGTAAAGGAAGTAAGTTAAGATAAATAGACGGAAGCTCATAAGACGAGATGAAAATTAAGACTATAAATAAAAGCAAGCAAGAAAGATAAAGGTAGAATAGTAATGTATTCATGTTATATGCTAAATTTAGAATAAAGAAGTAAGAATCGGGGGCATAAGGAAATTGTATGTTTAACAAAGGCTAAACCGAAGCTGACTAAAAGTTAAAGGACTGATTAGTAGAATAACATGGTGAATGTTGATTGGATAACTAGAATGCAAACTGGTTAAGGACACAACTGATAAGTATAAGTATCATGATAATATAGTTATAGTAATAACCTAACTAAATATAATGATAAATAAGAATAATAATATTATCAACAATAACAAAAGGACCACGACGTAAAAATAATACTACAAGTAAGATAAACTAAAGTACAAGCTTGAAAATGGGACATATATTAGAGACTAAACAGTAACTGATATTGTTAAGTTCACAAATGAGGATTAAGAAGTAAGTTAAGCAAAACAAAACAAAACTCGAAAATAATGGGACTCAAGTAAGATAAATGAGAAAGATGGTAATGATAATAGTAGTAATAACTGAAACAACATGAATGTAGGATACACATTAGAATAGTGAATGAATGGTTAATGTTTAAACAATGCTCATGAAAGCATGCGTGTATGTGTGTATGTATGTATGTATGCATGCTTGTATGTAATTTAGTATGAAAAATTTGGGATACGTATCAACCACTGAGCATTTCGATGCTCAGCGCATAGTTGTTGACTGCGCAGGTTATGAAGATGATGAGATTAAGGTGGCAAATGTTACAAAGATAGTCAGGAGCAATACGGGAGATAAGGACGAAATTAGATCTGGCATATATATGTATGTATTGAAGGTGTAATAATTATATATGTATAGGACTATAGTATATGATGTGCACTTGTGAAATATTGAGGCACAGTTGTATTATCTGATGATTATGTTATGTGTACGTTCATAATGTCGCTTAAGTTGAAAAAAAAAATTTACTGTACTGTTTTATGTAGCGAATGCATAACATTTTTATCGTTGTAACATCCGATTACCGTATGTACAATACAATGGTATTAGGGGGTTACATGTTTACTGGCCCTTGCATCCAATTTCACCCTTTTAACTTGCATCACTTTCTCATCTAAATCAGATGCCTCCTCTTCAAACTCCTCATCCTCATCATACAGGTCTTCATCATTGGTTGAGTCTTCAAGCTCTTCGTCATCATATTTTATATCTTCAAAATCAGATCCTAAGTTGAAAAAAGAATTCTTCTCATTTCCATCACCTTCACATTCTACTCTAACCTCACTCTTTGCCCTTCTTACTTCAGTTTCCCTTGCCCTACTTTTACTCTTCTCTTCAGCAACAACTTTTTTCCCCTTATTAGTGGTTGTTATTCTCTTATTGCCTACTTTAGTTGCCTTAAAGCTATAACCTAAATTTTTCCCACTATCTTATGGGGTCTACACTTACAAAATTACTACTCCTGTCTTCATTTTCATCGTATAATATTGTTGTATCTCCACTGTGTGTACAAAGTGTACATGCATCCTATTATCTTTCTTTGATTTACTTACTAATTCTAAAACATCATTATCATCCTTAACAATATGAAATAGAGTGCTTTTATTCCCAGTGCAAGCAAAGGCAGTTACATTGTTATAACCTATTGTATTGCCCATTTGTGGAATCTTATAATATGCATTTTGTCCAAATCTATTTTGACATTTTTAGAGTGAAATTTACCATGTACATACCTCATTACAGGGTCCTCTGTGAGATTTGCCCTATGGTGAAAGAATATATTTACTATAACACCTATCATTCCAGTTATCTACACCCAAACCTGAACTACAAAAAAATAAGATTCCATCAACAATGTGCTTTTTCAATTTTACACTCAAACCCCAAATTTATTCCACAATTAACAAAAATCCCATCCCAACAATGCATTAAAAAAAACAATTATTTACCTTACCATTAGTCTTCGATTTTGTGAAACTAAGTGAATAGCTCGATTTCTAACTTCGGATAAACAATGCTTGCATCGATTTGCTGGGGTTCATCATCATTCACTCATTGTTTGTTTGTTTGTTTTTTTATCTGATTTCGGGCAACAAAGCCGATTTATATGAGAGACAGATTGGAGATCGGAGAACGAAAGGGGAATTGACCGATTAGGGTAAAAAAATCAAATCCCCACCATTTGTTTAACCATTTAATGTAAAGACCGGTGGCACGATTTCATTAGATATAAATGACATGGAGGCCACGTTGCTCACGTACAATTCGCGCGCTCCACAAATTTACATAAGGTGTTTAAAGCTCTTAAAATAATCAACATCAAGTGTGAAAATGGTAAAGGGGGCGGGATGGCAAAAATATGCAAGTTTGGGGGATAAATTACATATTACGCCTAAATTTTATAATTCACAAATTTCATTAGATAACACTTTTAAATGTTCTTTAACAATAGATATATAATATCTAATTATAATGCTAAGTGTCGTAATCGTAATCTTTCACACTTTTAATTGAATGCCGTCCAATAAATTTATTTTTAATAATTTTTTCACTTTTAATTGAGTGCTATTTATCAAATTAATTTTTAGTAGTTAATAGTTTTAAATTTAATTGTAAACCATCTGTTCTCATTTGATTTATTATTATATATTTTGTATGTTGATAAAATATTATTATTGTCACACATAATAAAAAGTTGTATAATTTTAATTTTTTTGGTCTTACAAACAACTTATTTTCATTTAATTCAATAAATCAAATTGGACAAAAACATTTTATGCTACTTTTTATTTTTATAACATCTAAGTTTTTTTTTTTTTTACTGTTATGTTCAATAGACAATAGACTGCTTAGTTTATTATATATAAGATTAATTTTTTATTTTATTTTTAAAAATGATATTTCATATTAGTTTTATTTTGTAATTATGAATATTTCAGAGCAAATGAATTTATAAGTTAATAGAATCATTTTATTTTTACATATTTATTAAAAAATAAATCACATGAACTCTACGTACACCAAAAAAAAAAGTAGTCATATTCTAAACATGTTATTCTAAAACAAAAAAAAAGAAAATAGTTATAGTCTTGGCTAGGCTAGGTCAGCAGTCAACATGTACGAATCTGGAAGGTTGAAGTAATAAATGACCTTTTCATTTTACATAAATTTCATTTATATGTTTTAGGTAATATTTCAAAAATATAATTTTGGGAACAAGAAATGGAAATTTCCATGCAAATAAACAATAAAAATCTTGTCAAGTCAAGAAAACTATGGGGACTAATTTCATAAATTATTCTAATTCGAGCACCAAAGCACAACTTTTTTATCCAAAAACATAAAAAAGTATATAAAGAAAGAAAAAGAAAGAGAAAATGATGGAGTATAAAAGGTGGCGGGATCCCTGGATATATTATAAAGAAGAAAATAATTTAACGATACACAAGCATGGCGCAAAAGCTTGAGCGGCTATCCGATATCCTCGCTTTTTTTCTCATATTTCACGGGGAACACCTACATCGTCGTTGTCATCAATGCGCCTCTTCTCTTCTCTCTGCTTTTTTTTTTTTTTCCCTTTTTCTTTCGGTTCACTCCTCTCTCTCTCTCCTTCATGTGATACCTTCCATTTATAATATCTTTGCCATTAGTTTTCATTTCAATTCAGTCAATGGATATAATAGCTGCGACGCCAACGAAAACAGTAGCCATTTAATGGAGTCTCTCTCTTTCTGTTTTTTTTTTTTTGAAATTTCAAATTTGCTTTTGAGCTTACTACTGAATCCTGTGGATTTGAACAGATGAATTTGGTTGAGTTTGGGATTTGTGTTTCGCCTGTCAGCTGAATCTGTGATTTCGTAGGGAGCAATGGAGAAGAAGAAGTATCCGATTGGAGCGGAGTTTTACATTCTGTACGAAGAAGTCGGACAGGGCGTGAGCGCTGCTGTTCATCGGGCTTTTTGTATTCCTTTCGATGAGATTGTTGCAATCAAGATTCTTGACTTTGAACGCGATAATATTGATCTGGTAATTTATTTTTCCTTTTTTTTTGGTTGTTGTCGTTGTTGTGGGGGGTGTCTGTGTGAGAGAGAGAGTGTTTTCTATAAAAAATTTGGTTCACGTTCCATTTTATGTTATAAACGTATAATGATTGTTAGTGGAAAAATGTCATGCGAAGATATTATTAGTAATATTTGGGAATAGAGAAAAATAAAATGGAATTGTGGAAAGGAATGAGAGAGTGAGAGAGCTGAAGAGATATTGCTTAGAAAGTGATGGACGAAAAAGTTTATTTTCATTTGAAGGTGCTTTTTAGGGTACAAAAGCGCAAGTATGCTTCAGCTTGTTTTAACCTCCCAGTAATTTGGACTGTACTAGATAGCATAATAATTAAAATATTTAAACAGCGCGATGAAGGGTGCTATAAGAGAAATTCAAATGGAGAGATATCAGCTAGACTTAGAAGCATTTGCTTTGCTGAATTTGGTTGTTCAAAATTTACTGAATAGCTTGAAATTGTTAACATGTAATCACATCTTTAATGAAGTCATCAAGGAAAATTTGTGCTGCAAGTAAACCTAAATGTATGGAATTATTTATCCATTCTGCATTTTACGTTTGAACTACTATGAACATTAGTGGCAAACAATACATAAAACCATTGACAAGAGATTCTCAATATGCTGTTCAGGCATGTTAGTAGTTTTTTCATTCATTCTAGGATCTTGAAGTGCTTTGTTTTTTTTTTTTTTTGTTTTTTTCTAATTAGTGCTTCATTGCTATGTTAGATGTAAATTGTCCAATACAGATATTATGAGATATTTGGCATTTCATCCCAAATAGATCGTTGAATATGCTGTTTGTATCCTTGACTATGGGAGCATTACTGTGTGCTCCAGATACCAACTTATTTTTGATTTATGGAGATTTCTCTGAGATAAGGAGCAGTTTGTATGCCAGGGCGATTGTTTTGCATCTGTTCCAATAGTTTTTTGCATTTCTTATGTTTCATTTGCCTATTCTTCAAGAGTTGACTTCATAGAGATATTTCTCATGCGCTGTTTCTTTTTTTCAATCTTTGATGTCGAACAGAGTAATATTTCTCGTGAAGTACAGACAATGATCTTGGTTGACCATCCAAATGTTCTCAAATCACGCTGCTCCTTTGTTAATGATCATAATCTGTGGGTTGTTATGCCATTCATGGCTGGGGGTTCTTGTCTTCACATATTGAAGGCTGCTTATCCAGATGGATTTGAGGAGGTGGTGATAGCAACAATTCTCCGAGAGGTATTGAAGGGCTTGGAGTATCTTCATCATCATGGTCAAATACATCGAGATGTTAAGGTGAGTGACTGATCCATAATTGACCATAAGCTACTCTAGTCGTCATTTCCACATCTCACTCTTTACCTCATTAATTTATTACTTTATCTGTCAAATAAGTTAAGGCATACACTACATGGTCCTTTTATTATCATTTTTTGGACTTCAAATAGAATAGGCTATTTAAAGTGGATGGTGGCAGGAAAGGAAGGCTTTATTAAGGATATGATATTATATGAGTCCTTCTATTCCAGATTGGATTGCATATTTCTAGACAAAGATGTGTGTAAGGTGATTTGATTTATATGAATTACTGGGGGTTAGGTTTGGTGGTTTAATTCTTGGTAATAAAGCTACTGAAAAAAAGAGTTGTTTAGTTTAGAAAATTTGTTATGTTAATTCTGCCATATTGCCAAAGGTTTACTTGTCCTGGCATTTATGGAAAACCTAAATATTGTCATGGCAGTTGAATTAATTCCATTACAAGATTGGTAAATGTTAATGTCTTTGCAAAAACATCTACTAATTTATTTTTTTATTCTTCTATTATGGTCAACTTTTGGTTCAAGGCGGGAAACATTCTCATTGATGCACGCGGTGCAGTCAAGTTGGGAGACTTTGGTGTTTCTGCTTGCCTTTTCGATTCAGGTGATAGACAGCGAATGAGGAATACATTTGTGGGAACCCCTTGTTGGTATGCTTCTGCTTTAAGAACTCCCACATTTTTATTTCTTCCTAAGAAACATAGCTCATATGTTATTATATACTAGTCCTGGTTTGTCATTATGGATACTCACATGTAAAGCTGACTCTCACAGAGCATATACAGTGCCCAAATTATAGGCATCTTAACTTATATATTACTAGATTGTGGTTTTGTGCTATCTGTAGTAGCAAGCTCTAGCATAAAGCAGCAAGAGTAGGAAGTACCTTCATGATATCATTAAGAAGTTACAATATTTTAAAGTTGATTTAGTTTATTACTTAAAACTTTAGAAAAATGTATGAGCAGGAATTGATGTCATTCAGAATCTACAAGCCTTACAAGATGGGCAGTTAAGTCTAAGCAAGATATGTACAAATAATTCATTGAATTCCAAATGTAACACTGATATTAGCATTTCAATGTTTTAGGATATACGGATATTTAGAGGTTAGCATTTTTCCTTTTAGAAAATTTACTTTCAGTTTAATTATAAAAGTAGATCTGTGACGCTACTAGGAATAATTAATTTTTTCTCAATCCAATATATTTTTACTTTGGACAACATGATCTATAGATAGATATGGCACTAAAATTGGAAGTGAAACCAGTGAAGGTTGCTTTCCCATTATTTGTTTCTTCAGAAAATTTGGTGAAGTTCCAAACTTTCATACATCCCAATTCAGTCTTATGCTGTGCAGAAGATATTAGGACAAATCCATAAACATCAGCTTAAAGTTTCTTTTGTATGATGAACATATACATTTTTTTTTCAGGATTTTTTGTTAATAATGTTATAGTATCTAGGTTTTCAGATATCTTTTTACAGTACATAACATTAAATTTTCAAGTGTTAGAAAGTTGCACCAAAGAGAACAAGCATGATGTTGGGTTCTAGTGTTCCTTATTTCTTTTGTTTCACAGGATGGCACCCGAGGTCATGGAGCAGTTGCATGGATATGACTTCAAGTTAGTTTATTGTTCTCATATCTAGAGTTTCTCCATATCATACTGATTTGATTACTTGATCTCAATTTTCTTTTTGGAAATTTTCCTATAGGGCTGATATTTGGTCTTTTGGGATAACTGCTTTGGAGCTTGCTCATGGACATGCTCCGTTCTCAAAATATCCTCCGATGAAGGTTTATAATAAAAACATAAAATTTGCATGTCATTATCAGCTTTTCTTTTGTAAAAAGTGCTATTAATCTTACAACACTCTGAAGCAAAAATTTCTCTTGGAAGGTGTTGCTTATGACTTTGCAAAATGCACCCCCTAGCTTGGATTACGAAAGGGACAAGAAGTTCTCTAAGGTGTGCTTTTAGGAAGCAGAAGTTAATATTCTTCCTGTGTATTTGTGTTACATGATGTGCTCCTTTGTTTTCTTCTTCAGTCTTTTAAGCAGATGATAGCAAGTTGCTTGGTAAAAGATCCTTCGAAAAGGCCTTCAGCAAAGAAGTTACTAAAGCATTCCTTTTTCAAGCAAGCAAGGTCAAATGAGTACATAGCAAGGATACTTTTGGAGGGATTGCCTGCTCTTGGTGATCGTATCGAAGCATTGAAGGTTGCTGAGCTAGTTTTTTTCCCTTGTTTTTTATTCTTTTTTTTTTTGGGGGGGGGGGGGGGGGGGGAGATAACTGTTAATATAGAAACGGCTTTTACATGCTATTTTGGTTGCATTGTAAACTTACAATTTTTTGTCATTTGAAATGCAGAGAAAGGAAGAGGATATGCTTGCTCAAAAGAAGATGCCAGATGGGCAAATGGAAGAAATATCACAGGTTAGAAATTCTCTCGCTTTAAAGAAGAGCGGTAAATTCAGTACCATAATTGTTCTACCTTATTTCGTTTCACCTTAATATGATTGTGTGAAGAACAAAAAAAATGTGAAGTCATTCTTTTTTTGAAGTTGTCAACCTTTGGTTCTACTTTGACTTCATTTTATTCCATTTTGTGAATATTACTATAGATAGAGCTATTAATGCTCTTTCTTTTTCCATTAAAAGTGCTTGTTTGTCATTAACAATAGTTTATGTTGTATAAAAATGAGAATTAAAATGCTGCTTCCCCCTAGAAGATATTATTCACGATCCACACATAAAAGAAACAGGGACGAAAGGAAAATTGAAAATTCAGTTTAAGTTTTCCCTCATATCTTGATTGTTGTGGCATTCCCGCCAGCACTTGAAACTTTTTGATTCAGATATACAGGTAATTGGGAAATTTGTTATTCCACCTAACATGTAATCATCGGAACTATCATATGATTTTGTGGTATTCTTATGATTGACTTTAGAGTTGGTTTAAGATATGTGTATTTTGCTGTTAATCAATTTTCTGTTTATTGTTTGTGCACTTTTGCTGTATGCTTATTGTAACTAGACTTGCTTATTTCATTTGTTATGGTTAACCTTATTTATTTTTAAAGAATAATATTTCAGTCCATTATTATGTTCGGCCTATCTTATTGTGCTGCTTTTTATTGTGTGGTTTTTCTTTTCTATTTCTTCTACAGAGCTTTTAATATTTCCTTTTTGAACATATGTAGAATGAATATAAACGAGGAATTAGTGGTTGGAACTTTAATCTTGACGATATGAAGGCTCAAGCTTCCCTGGTATGTAGACTTCTTTTTTTTTTGAATCATTAAGCTGAAACATTGAGTGGACTTCCCTGGATCAAAATTCTTTTTCCCATCAGATTCAGGATGTTGAGGATCTTACATGTGATAATAACCTTGGAGGAAGCTCAAGTTTGTTGTCTAACCTTGATTCTCTTGAAAAGCAATTCAAGTTTCAGCCAGTGGCACTAGTTGCAGAAATGGTATTTTAACATTCCAGTTTTGGAAGCTTTAATATAATTGAATCATAATCTTTATTTCATTTAATGGTGTTTAATTTCTGGGTTCGTTCTGGTCGTCAATTCATCAGGAAAGTAATGATTTGATGCAAAATCAACCTGCACCTCTTCCAGTTGTCAACTCATCTGTAAATATTGCAAAGTATGTTCCAACTATTTTTTTTTAATCTCTAGTTAGTTGTTGTTTCATTCATAGGAAGGAATCAGAATATATAATGTGATTGTTTCTGCAAGGAAAATCTAATACTCAGAGTTAAAGTGAATATTGTAGCATTTTATCTTTAATCAATTGCTGTTGGGAAGTGTTTTCCATTGCATTCACTTAATACTATGACGTTTTGCTTTCCAGATTCAGAGGTGAAAAATCTGATGATGACTCTAGCCTTGCAAGTCCATGCTATGAACGGCATTTTTCATGTAATTCTTCACCTCGTAATGAGGATACCATGGAAAACAATGCCACCGAAAAACCTATTTTCGAGATCAATGGTAAAGCAGGCGATAATATTGGTTGTCAACAGAAAACAGAAGGTGAATCAGGTGCCTCTAATTTACTAGAGAATGCACTCCCTCCCAATAAAGGAGAAAGGTTAGTCACTGAATCTTACAAAATAATGGAAACTTTATTTATAAACTTCTTGCGTATAATTAGTTGAAAGCCTACTACAATTGATCATGTAGAGTTTTGTCCAGTGTCAATCACTTGGTTATTTAAAATCTGCATCTCTTGCATATTTTGTTGGTGACTCCATTGTTTGATCTTAGTGAGTTGTTTACTGCATTGATTGAGCTTATTTGTTGGGAATAATCAATTGGAGCTCTGCAAAAAATGGAATTTACATGTAAAGATGGTGATTAATGATTTATTGTGAAGTGATGATCTATTCTTACATGTTAGCTCTGGTGGAATCATAGCTAATATCCAATCCTCTCTTTAGAAGAAATGGAGCTTGCATTTTGAGTTGAATGGAATCCATTCTTAAGCACAACTCGTATAATCATCAAGCTTCTTATCAATTTTTACTAGGCCTTATATGAGTAGGACAGACACACTAGTCTGCTAAAAATTAAGTAGAGATTAGGAAAGGAGATAAAATGGGGAGAGCAATTGATCTCATTTCTATTGAGGGGTTAAATTTTGAGAGTGGAGGGAGGGAGGGGGAAAGAGAAACCCCATTAATGTTACGTCACTGAATCTTCTTATTTACATATTTGTTATTGCTACCTTTGTTATGCATCTTCACTTCCCTCACCAAGATTTATGGGATTTGCAGTGATAAGTTTCAAAACCAACCACAAAATAATGCAAGTCCAGATGGCGATGATGTGCTTTCTGAAATTCATTCAAGAGCATCCAAATTATTAGGCAAGTACATGTACTCTCTTCATTCTTATTATGATTTCTTTAGTGTTCAATAATTCTCAAATTTTCGTTGATGTCAATTCAATAGCTTTACTTTCCAACTCTGACAAGGCAATTCTCTATTTCCCATTTAATCAAAGTATTATTGCAGCACTAAACAATGATGAGGTGGACGAGAAATCAAAACCACCAATAGTTCAGCAAAGAGGACGTTTCAAAGTTACTTCAGAGAATATTGGTGTAGAAAAGGTGACTTGAAGGATTCTGGCCCTCATGTTCATTCTTTTGTCTAGACAGGATATAACTCACCTTTCCTTTTCAGGTGGCTCCACTCCCTATACTGCAAAAGAGTCATAGCATGCAGGTTGGTAGTGCTGAGGAGGTCAGCCAAGTTGTCTGTGTCATTACTTATCTTCTAAATTGCATATATATATATATATATATATATATATATATATATATATATAGATGGTCTTTCTGAGATCCTGCATTATGAAAAGCATTCTAGATAGGTTGATTTAAGGAAATTATATGCGAGCTTCCTATTTTTTGGAACCCCAAATATTGGATTGCTATTACTCTCTATTATTGCTCTGAATAAATAATTTTAGGCACACCTTGCTTTTACCTTTCTCTCATTCTCATCATGCTCTCATGTGCTTGTGCCTGCTGCCTGTACAAATAAATTTCCAAATCTCCAGTTTCTGTTACTGATTGGTTGCTTGTCATCTTGTCTGTGTGAATTTCATAATCATCTAATGAAATAAAACGAATTTAGGGCTACTTCTTCCCCTCCAATTCTCCCTTACCATTAAAAATTTCCACCTTAATATGAGAAAAGTCCAAATCTATTATAATGTCATCAGAATGCAGCTCTGGGAGAAAAAAAAAATTGGGGACAACTTGCTTTTACCCCTAAGAATAGCAACACACCACTCACGCATATATCCCTTCTATCTTGACAGCTTATACCCTTCTACCATTGCTGTCGGTAAAGATCCTATTTCTGTTAGGACTTCTAGTTAAGGATCGAGTCACATGACAATGAATCGGAAAATCTTGGTCAAATAACTTTGATTTTCCTCTTCCTTTATTCGAATACAAAATCTACCGATTTTGAAAGATAATTCAGCTCATAAGGAAGACTGAAATCTCAGACCTCGTTAATGAAAAGAGCTCCGAATCTCTTGTTTTTGATAAAAATTGGTTTGTTGTATTATTACTACCATTTGCCCATTAATGAGCAAGAGTTATTACAGAAATAGAAGTTCTAATTTGTAGGCTTCTTAATAGAGAAATAATAAACCTCCTAGAAAAAAAAATTACCCAAACAGTATTTTAATTAAATAAGGAAATAACTAATAGCTTAAAGAAATTAACCTAACCCAACACATAGGATCAAACAAAATAAATTGATGAGGCTTGAATGTGTAAGTCTGGCCCATGAATGCATCCAAAACAGTTTCCTTCTTCTTTTCATCCTTTGAATGGAGTTTGGTTTGCACTTGGCAAATTTGACAAATGCCATAGAATTTTATGCAAGTTTCTGAGAATGCTCAAACGAACTCCTATATCACAGGGCATTTTCTTTTATCCTCCTTTTCTTGCCTTGGCTGCCATTTCTTTTTCTTAAAAATGACCCGTTGCACAACTATTATTCTTATGTTAACAATTGCTGTAGTAGGAAACTTAAAACATAAGTTTTTGTACAACTATTTAGCAATATTTCTGTTTTATTTCTCCACAAGGATGTGCATATTTCTATGCATGTTTTGGTTAATTTGAAGTGCTTTGTGCATGAGAACCCAAGGTTCTACATCACCATTGCTTCCGTCCACCACATGAAACCTTCGGTGCTTCTGTAATTTGTACGTTTATGCATTATCTGTTTATGTTCAATACACTTTCTTATTCTGCAATTAGTTTCTATCACTGGATTGATACTGAGGATAAGTGTAGTTTCATAGAGTAAATGGGCTAGCGTATAACTACAATCTCCTAATGGTCATAAGTTTTCTTGAAAAATATGTGTGGGTGAGTTTTAATGTATAGCTTATAATGAAAAAGTAAAATTTGTTATTCTTCTACAAGGCCTGATAGTTGTTATAGATTCAGAAAGTCAGAAACATTTCTCGTGTTTCTCTGTCAGATGCAGTGAACTGATTCCTGCGACTTGATTTCAAAATCTAGAGGTTTTTGATTTAAGGCTGAACTTCTCTTTTGAACAGCACTTTAGAATGCCAATATTACTGTTTGATTGGCTACCATTTAAGCTTTGGGACGCTGGAAGTTGTGAATTGGAGTGTTATGTGACCTTGTCTAAGCTTCAGGACTCTGGAAGTTGTAAATTGGAGTATCATGTTACCTTACTTCTTCTTTTCCCATTTCTTTTGGGTGTCTGGCACAAAGCAGTTGGGCACAAGAGGATTCAAGGTCTTTATCAACTTCTATGTAAAAATGTTGTCTTTCTCTTCTTTATCTATTTTGAGTTCAGAACTTGGAACTTTTAGTTCCACTTCATCTACAATTGTATTTCATGCTTGCTTGTATCTCTTTATTGGTTTGGGATCCTTATTTTGAACATAGTGTGAAGCAAAGGGTTTAATATATGGTTGAGAATGACAAATATGATGCAATTGTTTGAAAAGTTGCGATCTGTTTTAGTTTAGAGAAAAATGCATTGAAATGTATCAAGAATGGTTTTCTGATTTTTGCACCTCAGATATTTACACTAGAGTTTGGCCAAAAATGCTGTTTTAAATTGCAAAAATATTAATTCATAAAGAAAAATTTTCCTGACCGAGCAACGAATTTATAAATGTTGAAACAAAGCTGCAATTGAAATCTTAATTTGTTGTTCTCTGATGCCCCATGCTTTGGATAAACAGGTGCTTCACCAAGCTCATGGAATTTCTGCATCACCAACAACTGGACTTTCTGTACCAGCATCACCTGATGCCACATCATTAACTCTCAATGGTCATTCTTTGTATCCGCAGTTGAACAGTCTTTTGCAGACAAATATTATTCAAAGGGTAGGTATCATACTATGTAGTTTTATTTATTGCTTTTGCTGTATGTAATAATTGATACGACTCTGTTGTTGATGCTGCTGGTCTTGTTTCAACAGGATAATATCCTTAATCTCATGAGACAACTCTGCAGTTATGACCCTTCAGGTACAATAAGTTATCTTGCACCTTTTTTTATTTTAAATATCATTTGGGTTTTATTGGGGATATTAACTTGATGTTTTTTCTGTCAATCCAGCAAACCGCACTGTTAATGGAGGAAACATGCAGGCACAATTAGGTCCCACAGAGAGACCTTTGGTATGAAATGAAGCTCTTTTTATTGTTCTTTAGAGTATTTTGAAACTCATTTATAATGGGAATCCAAATGTTATTAGTTCTGATAAATTGTAAGTGTTAATGAGTATGCTTTCTATCAAAGATTTTTTAAGTATTAAAGCATTATTAAAAGAGTCTACTGTCAATATAAAGGAGATTATATGCATGTGCTAATCACAATTAGCTTTGGGTGCCTAGAATTAACTGTGAAAAAAGGAAACAAAGAAAGAGTTTTTAACTGATTGATGATAATACAATCACTTTTGTTATATAAGTATATGGAATTTTAGAAGTAGGTGACAATATGAGATGGATATTAATAGTATAACATGCTAATGTGAAGCACATTAGGTTGGTAGGGGTAGTGTGATGCCTGCACGTTATAATGCTTTGATTGGTGTGCAAAACTTCAACTACATGGTTGAGTTTGTAACAACTTTTGGAATGAATTTGATTAAGTTCTTTTTTTGTTTTTATCTCTCTTTACTCGAGTAGTTTAAGTTGGTTTAGCCATTTTTCTGTTGTTTTCCTACATTTCTAAGTCACAATTGGTTGGCTTTATTGTTTCTTGCATCATAGTATTTTTATTAGACAATACATGCCTTGATGATCTTGTAAAGAAAAGCTCCTGAATACATTTGCTAGAATTCAAGGCCCGGATTTTCTTTGAAAAATTTTAGAAAAAAGGAATTAGCAACCACATAAGGATACATATAAAGGACACAAGCTTCATAGTTTGTTAAAAGTTTTAGCCTCTCAACTTCAGAGAACTCTTTAAGGATGCAAGTGTGTTGATTAATTTCATTTTATGGTTTAATCAGGAACAACTTTTAATGTCTTAGGCTTACGCAGCTTATAGATTCTAAACCATTCCCACCAAAAGCATTCTGTTGTGGACCTCCATTAATCCATATGATAGATGTGTGTGTGTGTGTGTGTGTGTATGTATGTATGTATATATATATATATTTTTTTCCTGACTAGTTCTCTCTAAGGCAAAGCCATTCGATTCCACCTCCTTTTCTTGTTGACAATTTGTTTTCAGTTGCTCTCTGCAATTGTCAGTAGTAACCCTTCAACAGTCGAACTAGTGATCTGGTATATTTAATGGTTAAGGTTTATAGTGGCAACTTGAATTTACTTCCAGATTTTATGATATTAATTTTCAAAGAGAGCCTGCGGCTGTCAAAATAAAATAAAATAAAATAAAATCTGGACAATGTTGTGATTGACCAAAAAATTAATCTATGCTTTTGTGTGAAAATTGCAGCTGGAAGCAACAAATGATAGGGAGAAAGAGTGGCTTCACGAAATAACCGAGTTACAATGGAGGTATTTGTAGTGCTATGGAGATGGATGTGCATCTACTTACACGCACAATAATTTTATCAACTCTAAAATTGTGTCATGTTCTTAAATATGCAGGCTTATATGTGCCCAAGAGGAGCTGCAAAAGTATAAAACAGAGAACGCTCAGGTTAATTTCTTAATATTTTTTTGCTAAGCTGCTCACTTATCTGTCACTTTTCATGGATTATTGTCTGATGCAAGAGTTTCAGGTGTGATTTCAGCGTTCAGTGGTGCCATGAACATACAAAAATTTCAAACACACTTCATTAAGAGATGAAATAAAAAGTAGAGAGCTATCAAGAGTGATTAAATACGGCTGCCAATTACTATTTGTAGCATAGGGTTTGGTTTGGTATGTTTTAGGCAGGAGAAACATATTTGCCAATTCGTGCATGCAGCTTCAACAATGGTATTAAAAATGTATAGGATTAATTATATCTCTTGCAAGTCAAAATTGTGAGTTGTAAATATACCTTAATTAGGCCTATTCTTTAATTAAGGCTAACTAATGTAGTAGGTCTCTTCAATGTTCTTCATCTCATTTATTTCAACTCCCCAATCTTCATTTTAGGGGCAAAAACCGATCCGATCCGATCAACTCGATTCGATATATTCGGGTGGGGTTATTAGGGTCGGTTTGGTTATGGGTATGGGAGTTAATCGGGTTTCCGGTCGGGTCAGGTGAAATCCGACTAATCCGAATTTTTAATATATAAATAAAAAAATTATAATTTATCTACAATATTAATTAATATATATTTAATGTAATTTTGAAATTGTTAGTTTGTTGTATTTTTAAAATATTTTTTTATGATATTTAATATTATTTATTTGTATTAATTTATGATTTTAATTTATATACGTAAATTAAAAAAATTAAATTTCGGGTTAATCAAGTTGTTCGGATTGGGACCCGAAAAAATCGGGTTGTTCGGGCATGGGTATAATATATATGTAAGGTAGGATCAAGTAAGGAAAATATGTAAATTTTGGATTTTGAATTAATTGTGTTCAGGTCGGATTCATCCGAATCCGATCGATGCACACCCCTATTTCATTCGGTGCATTTAGTTAACGCCAACTATAATCCTGCTTTATTTGGATGACCTTGAAAATAGCAAATGATTTTTTTTTATTTTATAATTGTATTTTTAGAGCAGAATAGACCGTCAATTTAAAGAGTAGCTAAACAATCAACTGCAAAGATATTTTTGTACATGTTGGTTCTAAAGATGCATTTTGTCAATTGGATTTGAGAACTCTTGTAATTTCATGATCTTTATGTATTTATACGTTTATAGTAAATAACATCTTTTAATCACAATATTGTGGCGGTTAAATATCGATCTTCAAGAAAAGCAAAACGATATTTTTAATAACCAAAATTTCTAAACGAAATCTCAAACTTCAATTTCTTTTATTATTTAAAAAAAAATGGGCCACCAAATTTGAACAAATACTTAAAGATACGGTTTGAGGTATACCAGGTTGAACCGGTTGGTTCAAACTGGTTATGCTTTTAACAATTTAATTTGCAAGAATCCCTGTTCCAAGTTATCCTTGTACGTGTCTATGGTAGGTAAAGATGGTACTTTAATCTGCTTATCCTTACTTTGGGCAGCTGTTTTGCCTTATTTATATCTATGAATTCTGAAGAGATTCGTTTATATCAATTTCAAGCTCAATTTTTTTTTTCCTTTAAAAGGTTTTCTGACAATGCCCTTAAATTTTTTTCTGGGAGACCTTTCACTTTCTTTATGCTTAACCCGCTCCAAGATTTTTATTTTATAATGAAATAACACATACTTTTGAAAATTGCAGTCCCTTACAGGGAGATGGTTTGAAGCATGGATCTCTTGGTTTTATTTTTGGATAAAGAGTTATACTGAAATGATATGTATTTTAAATGGTTGAGAATTTAATTGGAGTTTCCTTCTTTTAATGATTTTTCTTTCTAAAAAATGTCCTAAAGTGGTAAAGCAAACATACATATGTCATTTTTAGGTATATTCAGTCCTTATATATGTCTAAGTTTGAAAATGATATAGGTGAGAATATTTTGTTTCTTTTAGAGTAATTTTTTTAAATAAAAAGAAATTGAAAGACGAATATATCTATTTTGAATGGTATAGAAGTGTATTCTATCCATGCATATTCTTTTATTTTATGATGAAAAGAAGATACTTTAGAAAGTTGGAGTCCATAATTGAGAGATGCTATAAGCATGGACCGCTATGAAATTCTCCAATTTTATCTGTTTATATTATTAAATTTGAAGTCTCACTACTCATTATATTGAGATATTTTAACTAATCATGCAGTTTTATTCTATTAAGCTCGAAAAGTAAAAAATTAATAGCCTGTTTACTTGTAGAAAACAAGACATATTTTTTATAAATTTTTTCAGTAGAAAATAGAAAATGAAAAATTATGTTCACCTAATGTAATTTTTTTAAATTGAAAACGAAAAACAACTTTTCTAATTTTCAAAACTATAAAAGGATTTGGACAACTATTTTTATATGTTCTCCAAAATTTTTGTTTTCCATGGAAAGCACGCCCCATTTTGCGATAACGACGTCCTCTTCGGTTTTGCTATTTTTTTTAAATCTTCCTAACCTCTTGCATATTTATTCACATATTTTACTTAAGATTTCTTCTGATTTATCTCAACTAAATCAGATTACTGTAACCGAAAATATGTTTTGAAACATTCAGTAGATTTGGTTCTTTCTATTTAAACGATTTGGAGATATCTAGATTGCTATAGGCTATTTACAGAGAAGATTACAGGTTGCCTTCTTTCTCTTCTCAGCGTAAAATTTCTAATTTTCAGTTGGGTAATAGTGTACTGGCAATTTTTAAGCTGAAATTTCATATTGTTTCTTTGAATTAGAGATTTAGTTCAAACTTTAAAGCTTCTAATTAAGTTTTTGGGTTTATGCCTGCATAGGAACTTGAATCCCCTTAAAAATTTCATTGTAAGTTATTTCGTCTCTATCTACTCTAAACTTATTTGTTCAAGATCAATCAATCTCTTTTATGTTTACACTAGTTCTTGTTTCCTATTGGCATTTTTATGGTTTATTTACTTACGATATTTGAAATTTGTATTAGATGTTCAATTGTATCGGGTCAATTTGGTTCTTGAATGTGAAAATCTTTGTTACTCGGACTCGTCGTTTTTGTGTTGGGTATTTGTTGATTGCTCTAATTTGGTTGTACTTTATGAGGAAATCAGTAATTTTGTTCTTTCTTTTTTGCCCCCTATTATTACTGCTGTTGTTTTGAATTTGCATCATGTTCTTGAATATCAGTGGTTAACTGTAGGTAGCCAAATCGGTCCCATTTTGAAGATCTAGTGGCAGTAAAGCTTATGTTGGTTGTATTCTCTGACAGTGTGAATCTTGAAACAGATGTATGCTTATGTTGGAATTGGAACTAAGTTAGTTCATTTGCAGATGGGACATCATGGTTCTCTTGCGGGACACAAGCCCTTTTCTTATGTTATGGTTGTATTTAAATGTGTGTAGCAATTGTAGTCTATGATTTGTCAATTGAAATGGTCAGCTCTTTCTCACGGGGAACATTTCATCAGTAGGCACTCTATAATTGACAAATCCTTCTTGAATCAGAAGAATTGAAATATCTTTGGCTGTGGAGGAAATGCTAATTTACCGGCTTTGCCTTCTGACAATGCTTGACTTTTTTGTATTATAAATGTTGCTCACCTGGTGTTGATGTTTTCCTCTGTTTCGGTCTCTATCTAGGATGTTGGTGTCTGTTACTTTTCTTTTATTTGGAGGTCGGTTGTTTTGTCCAGTTCTATGTGATTTTTAGTCTAGACTTGTTATTGGTCTCAAAGACTGCAGTTGTTCCTAGAACTTGTGAGTTTCCCTAGCTGATGTATTTTCTATATTTAATAAATACTTGGCTTATCAAATAAAAAAAATGGTTGCTACTGTTAGTTTTTATTTCCCAACATTAGCAATTTATTTATATTTGTGCTGCATATTCTGGGTTCTATTTAAAGATGGTTCCAAGTGACATTATGAAATATATGTGCTAGACGTAGAAAGAAAGTTTGTGAAGTTTCTTTTCATCTTGATGTTGAAGCATCTTTTTAAGGGCAAACTATAACTTTTAAGTGGAACAATGATGATTCTATGTACTCATTAGTTTTCTGTCATTTTCCTTGTCTAAATAGTTTCCCTGCTATACCCAGCTTATAACATGTTTGATGATTTTATTGTCTAAATAGTGATTTCTAAACCGTGAAAATATATGCTAGGTCTAAATAGTTTCCAGTAAGTTTCCTTGTCTAAATAGTTTCATGTGATTTCTAAACCTGATAGGGCCCTTACATGTTATAAGCGTACCTGTGAGTTTTATTGATTTTAAATAATTGTCATTTTATACCCAGCATATGTTTTCGAGGTTTAAAAATTGTAACCACCACACTAGTCTATTCAGATTCATGTTACTTATTTTAATGCTTTTAATAAATAATACATATAATAAAAATAATATGTTTACCTGTCATGTAATTTACTATATTTTGACTTATTATTTACAGAACATGTTCATTACATTACTTTCATAAGAATTACATAACCAGAAAGGTAAAAGCAGTACAATACATACATCAAACTTTTCTCTTCCTAACTGGTGTTGGCTTTATCCCTGAAGCAAAGATCTACTTTATACCTATACGAATAAACATCCGTACTAAGATATAAAACTTAGTGGGAAATAACAAATATATGGACAACCACTCACATTGGTCATCCCCAAGCACACGACAAACAGTACTAACATTAAGATACTATGATCACATTAATCAACATACATAATTATAATATTAAAAGGCAATTATAACATCAATCCATATGTCATATTTAGTCTTGTACCATTTATGCATAATGATAAATCATAATGGCAAATCAATTATTTATCATCAATATAAACTGTTCATTTTACTTTGTGAAATACCTGCTAAAATCCTATGGGCGTCAATAACGAATGTTGTGGATATCCATAGATATCAAATATATAAATATCCGAAGGTATTAAATCTATTGACCCAAACGGGATCAGAACTATGATCCTAATGGGACATACTGTGGATCCAAACAGGGTCAGACTGTAGCAGCTGCGACTGTAATCCTATAGGTATGCCTATCTATCCACCACCAATTTCTATGTGCAGGCAAATGATCATATTCATATGTCATTTGATTTATAATATACAATTCATCATATAATATATTAACTCAAATGATACAATATTGTTCTTTAACTATTATGGCATAGCCAAAATCACATATGTATAATAATTATAATACAATCATATTCGGGGAAACATTTTCATGTATCAATTACTTTAACTTTACCTTGTATTCCTTTTACATTTCACATGGTTAATTTTGTATATTACTATATACATTACATTTAAGACGGCTTACAAGGCTTAGAAAGAATTAGGTATGCTTAAGTCCCCATTGGAGTCTTAAATTCGTATTCATATTGAGTAATGGAAAGGTCGCGGTTAGCATCAAAACCTGGTAACCATGATCTTAGTCATGAAAAGGGATCACGGTTATCACCAAAAACTTGATAACCATGACATAGATTACATTTAGGTTCTAGACTAAGGGCTAACTACCTCACAGTTATTACCTATAATGTAACACCCTTAACGAAACAGTCATTTCTGATATAGAATCAAGCAATTTAGTTGGAAATTTTTTTTTCAATCACCAAACTTATTCAAATTCAAATCATCAATATATCAAAATTTCGGCAGCATAACGACTACCTACTACTGACCTCCTGAAAAGTCAAATAATAACACAACCTTCAAGAGGCACAATAGAAGAATACAAACAACAGATACCGATCATTCAATCATCCGTATACCAATCATATTCATTCTTTGTTATATCAGTAACTACTATCACAAAATAACAGTTAAACAAATACAATCAATTCTCACTACTATTAACTGAGTATATACATTCCAAAATACCTAAAAGTACAGACAATCCTTTTCTTCAAACTTCATCCCACTGTGTACTATGCTCCAGCTCTTCTTCGAAACCTGCACACAGTAAAAAACTACGTGCTGAGCGCTAAATATGCTCAGTGGTGACTACCAATCCTAAAATTTTCAATTAAGCATAGATATTATATTTATGCCATTATCATGTTGTCTTATCAAAAGTTACTTTTAATAATTCTCACAATCTTTTTAGATTATTACCAATAATTTGGTAAACTAATTTATCTTGATTTATGCTTTTCAACTTGATTCAGATTATTCTCTTTTTGTAGATCAATAGCAAAATTGACATTTATTTTCTTACTTTTACTTTCACTTAACTTTTACGCATAATCTTCTCTTCGGGTGATTTAACTTTAACTTTTTAGTCAAAATCCCTTATTTAATTAATTCATTATAAATTCTTTTCATTGGATGACTTACGTTATTAATTGTCATCATAATGATAAATTTTCAATGCAATATTTTATTTCTTCTTTTTTCTATAAAAGGTTCTTTCACCTACTTATAGCAAACCAGGTATTTTTTTCTAATTACAAAATTGTCGTTCATTTACTTATTTTTATTTTCAGCTAACTTTTAGCTTACCAAAATTCAGATCATGCTTTATTGAAACTTTTCATATAACATATTATTATTGTAATCCATAATTTCTACTTTTCTTTTATAGAAGCATATTTTTTTGAGCTAATTAATCATTAAATTACTATTTTACCTTGTAAAAAATCTCTTTCCACATTTGCTTATTAATTTCAATTTTTTTGGAAAAACTTAAATTTTACCCTAGAACTTTTTAATTCATTCAAGTAAGTTCTTTTATTCAAAACTTTTACATTCAATTTACTTTTACAAATTTTGATTTATTCTTTTCAATATTCCCCTAATGCAATAAAACATGACTCTCATATACAATATGCGGGACGTGGACCCCACAGGGCCACGACAGAAAGAGAAATGACCCTAAGGAATCATTTCTCACAGAGCCGAGAACAGAGACAGAGAATGCCATAGTGATCAGAGATCCAATCCATAACATAGCAAGTCGCCATGACTTGCACCGCGGTATAAGGTATCCCTATGGCTAGCCATTTATATCATGTACTAGAATGTTACTATCTGCCTATTACTAAGGGCAAAACAATTCAATTATTTAAGAATACTTTTCAGACTTTCAGAGCATTTTAATTTCTTTCTTTTTCTTAAACAATATATTTTTGTCGATCGCACTTTTTTTATTACTATTAACTATTCAATCATTTCCTTAATCTTTTGACATAACTTTCAAAATACTTTTTAAATTTCAAACAGTTGCAAATTCTTTTCTTTGAATCGATATAATTTATCAGTCAATCTTGTCAGATCTTTGACTATTCAGATCATTTATTTTCAGTCACTTTATCATTATTCTTTTTAACTACTTTTTGGGAATTATTCTACAATAATTCACCAGAGGCATTTTTCACAGAAATTTTTTACACTTTTAAATTTTCACAATTATTATTATTATTTTCAAATCGGTACATTCTATCATTCAATTTTTTTTATACTTTTATACCATTAGTGAATTATGTCAACATAATTCACTGCGGTTATTTTACACTGTATTTTCAGAGCCTTTTTCACTACTTGATCAAATTTTCTTTCAGTATCTTTTTACATACTTTGTGAATTATATCATTATAATTCACATTTCCTTAGCACTTATTGAATTATTTTTCAATAATTCAATATTTTATCCTTTTGCATTCATTTTATTCCTTTTTGACTTTTAGTCAATTTCTTACTTTTTCAGCCTGAATTTTGCAATGGTTCGGAATTCAAATTACTTTTAATTCTGATTGTGAATTATTTATAATAATTCACCTTTTTTTTCGAATTATGAATTATTTAGTAATAATTCAATATGGTTATTTATTCACTGTACTTTTTATTTTTCAAAAATTCATCCTTTGACTTTTTTTTTCATTTTCCTTATGCGAATGTAAATTAATTTTTATTAATTTACTAATTTTTTTCTTATTTATTGAATTATTTTTTAATAATTCAATATTTTTACTTAAGTCGGTTCAATATTTATTTTCAAAAATATTCTCATAAATCACATAAATTCTATAAAAATTTATGTGAATATTATTTTTCAATTCTTATCATTTTAACTCATTTTATGAATTATTTCACCATAATTCATCCTATACATTATATATATACCCTTATAAGACATAAAAATTCTTGAATAAATTTCATAAATTTTTTAAAAATTAATGGACATTATATTTCATGTATTACCTTATTCTATTGCTTAATTTCATCAAAATACTTAATGTACACATTCTTTTTCTTTAAGAATGCAATTTGGCCATTAAGGAATTTTTTCTTAAAATTTATTTCAAGTTAATTAAGCTTACATTTAAGCTTAATTAGGTTCAATTACATTATTTAAGGGTACTTTCATTATACATATATCTTTTCAAATTTTTTTTCTTAATTACATATTCAATAAAAATTCCAAAAAATATTTATTTAACTTCTATAAATTCCACAAAAATTTATAAAGGCATTATTTCACATTTTTTATCAAATTAAGGCTTAAATTCATTTAAATACTTATCATACAAAATTTTTTTCTTTAACAAGAATTTTGACCACCATAAACAAAATTTCTTACAAATTTTTTAATTCAAATTAAATATTCTATCATGCTTAATTAAGGGTCAATTTCACTATTATGCAATAAATTTCAAAATTAATCAATTATACAAATTTTTCCTTAATAAATCCTAAGAAAAATCATTAAATTAAATAAAAAATACTAAGATTTAGTAGTCACTAACCTCATACTTGCCATTAACCTTGCACAAACTTCATTTCTTTAGCCTTGAACCCATGAAAATCATTTTTCCTCAAAATTATCCTCCATGGCCGAAATTTCCACCAAAATAAACATCATTTTAGCTCAAAATAACCTCAAAAATATACTCTAGGCACCTAAATCTTTCTATAGGTGCCTTAAAATTAAATTAAAACTTAAGAAATCACTTACCTATTTTTGACCTCCATTCCTTTAATCCTTATTTTCCTTAGCTTTTTTCCCTTCAATCTCTAGTTTGAACTTAGATCCAACAACTAGAGAGGCTGAAGATCATTTTTGGTGTTTGGATCAAGAAAAAATAATGAAGTGAAGATGAAGAATTTTGAGAGGAAAGAAGAAAAATGGAGTTTGGCCATCAAAGGAATGAGAGAGCTGGAACCAACATGAAGAATCTGGAAAAATTGAGAGATTTACTTCCCTTTTATACTCTCTCAAGTGGGTTTGGGCTTGAGTTATGTGTAATGGGCGTAGATTAATTAATCAAGCCCATTAACTACCCAATAACACATTTTAATTCATTTCTTTCACTTTCAAATTTTAAATTACTTTAAAAATAATTTTATAATTTTACCACCCCGAAAATAGGTTGCAAGTAAATTTTTAGTTCAATCAGAGTCCATTTTCGGTCCGATTTGATTAAATTGATGTTACAGAAAAATTTACTTTTTGTAGCAAAAAAAAATCTTCATATTATTTTAGGCTTAACTATAATTTTTGGTAATTTTCGGAGTTCGTTTGCTATTTTTAAATATTTATACAAAATTGAGTCAGTATCCCAATAATAAAAATTGACTCGCTACCTTTTTGTATTTTTGACTTTTAGATGCTTATTTGACCTCAATTACACTTCAAATTTCAACTACAAAATCACCATGAACAATATTTTTGAATGGTCCAATAAAATATTTTTCACTTTCGGATGTATTTTTCATTTTCAGATGTACTTTTCAGCCTAAAAAATACTATTTACTGTCGGAAAATATTATTCACGGCTAATCCGGTGTTGAGGCCATTACATATAAGTTGGTAACCATGACCTTGGGTCACGAGAAGGGATCACGGTCACTAGGTAAACCTGTGATTGTGAGATAGATTCCATTTACATTTTGGACTGAAACCTGCACTACCTTATGGTCATTAGCTAAAATCTAGTAACTGTGAGGTCTATTCTGTTCAAAGATAGAATTTTAGTTTTGCCTTCAATGCCATTTTTAACCCATTAAACATCTTTTTTATGAAAGTATCATTCTAAAAAGTTATAGTCCTATGTCTCTAGTTTCCAAAACATTAAGAATTACTCAAATTCAACCTATAAATCTCCAGATATTCCATAGAAACCACAGACTACTCCCAATGACAGGGCAGCAGTCATAAGCAAAGTTCAAGATAAAATTTTACTATTATGCAAATCGATTCAGATTTTGAGTTCTCATATAAAATGAAGATACATAAGTCTAGTTTCACCTCCAATTATAATTTCTTAATTTTAATTAATGTAGCTCAAGATATCATTAAAATAATACAAACTGGTCAAATGAGCCTTAGGCAGAATTTTGAATTTTCAAAGGCTACATGCATAATTCGGTTTTCACATTATATCAAGTTTAATTTTCACCTACAACACATTTAAGAACATCACAAGCATGTGTCAAACGTCTAAAATCAAACACATATACAAATACATCATAAAAAGATCCCATACATTATTTATGCTACTTCCTCTTTCTTCCTTTCTATTCCCTCTTCCTCTCTCTTATTAGCTTTTTCTTCTCCTCCAAACATATATAAGATTTAAAAAGCAAATATTTATTTCCCATATCAATTTAAACTTTCACAATTAAATAAAAAGAAGGAGTAGAAAATGGAGAGTATTCTTACCTTTTTAGAGCTTAACCCTAATTTATCTATCTACACTCTTTAAGCTATCATGAACACCATATTTTCTAAAGAGAAAACTTAAGGGAGGAGCAAAAATTTTTGTGTTTTGAAACCCCCCTCATGGCCGGCCATCTATTTCTTATATACCTTGATTTGCTCTTCCTTTCTCATGAATTCTCATGAGATTTCTAGATTAGGATACTTGTCTTTATCCTATTGGTCACTTCTTTTTCTATTTTCCAATTTGCACTTTGCTCTTCCTACTTCCTTTATTTCTTATTTTTACCCCAAAATTTACTCTTTCTCTTTTCAATTAAGCCCTCAACTGCACATTCTTTCAATTTTAAACACACAAGGTACAATTGTGAAAAGATAATTTGGCCATTGTCCTAGGAACTAATACCTATTAAGTTTTCACTTATAGTGGCATCCATTACATGCACAGTCAAATTCTAAATACACCATTAATTGATTAGAATTTCTCTTAGGGTATAATTAGGGGCATTATAAAAATCCAATAGTGTAAATTTTTGTTGCTTTTCCATTTGTACTGTATGCATATGCATTTATAAATAACCTGTAGAATTTCTTTTTCAATTTTGTTGTTCAATGTACAATTGCTTTTTCATTGCGATATAAAAGAGACTGGAGTGCCCTTTGTTATTTTTGTTTCCATCTCTGAGGTGAGCCTATTTATCTCTTCTTTACGTTGATTTTTTATTCAATCATTTCACTATTTTCTTTATCTCTACTGTATCTAGCTAAATTTTGAATCGTGCCTTCCTTTATTCTATAATTAGAAACAAAAAATACAAATAAATGAAAATAAACACAGCAACATATTACATGCATATTTGAAGAACATGAACAATTGGTCTCGCTAATAGACTCAGGTTGGCAGCAGCCTGTGCATAATAATGTTGACCCCTTACAGTAGCAACATTAGTTTATTTTATTTATCCTAGTTGAGTAAAGTAGTATTTTAGCAATTTTAAAATGAATATAAATTGATTTTAGTATAAGGTAATATTGTTATATGTCGATATCCTTTTCGTTATTCAATTTTAAGGAAGCTCATTATCATCATATTATAAAATTAAATACTCTCTGTTTATACATATATTAATTTCAAGGTATAATTGTTGTTTGAAATCATTGCACCTATATGAATATTTATTTTTTGCTTATATGAATATTATAATTTATACAAGAAAAATGGGAATTTAATTTGCAGAAAAATAACTATATTTTGTTTCCTAACTTAGTTTCTCTTAATTATTTTGTTTGCTCTTTGGCAAGAGTAAATATGAAGTGCGCTAGACTAATGTTATTTTTATTTCAAACGATGATAAATGAAATTGTGTGCATAAAATATTTTTTGTTGTATTTGTCTTTATATTTATTTTTTTTTAATTTTCAAATATGTGCTTAAAATATATTTTAATTTTTTTGTGCTTCATATAATGATTTTTTTATATATAGATAATTAGATGGGGGGAAATAATGGAAATGGTGAAGAATAGAAAGATTGGCCTGATAGTAATGAACTTGCCTTTTTAAATATTTTATACAAGAGAGTTAAAAAGGATCCAAATGGAACACCATCTTTAAAACATCTGATTGGCAAGAAATGGATGACGAATTATTTATAGTAGTGAGAGAGAGAGATATGGTATTGAAAAAATAAAAGGAAAATACAATAGTCTTCAGATAAAACATCGATAATTTATTGAATTATTGGAGCATACCGGAGTAACTTATAATTCATATTCAAACACTGTATTTGCTATTGAGGAGATTTGGAAAAAGTTTTATAAGTTAAGGATATTATCAATTTAATTTTTTTAATTATTTTTTTACATTAAGGTACATATTATAGATAAAAATATTTAAAATGTTTTTTCTAAATTAAATTACAGAAGCACAAGAATTTCAAATCATTTAAGAAAAATGGGTGCAAGCATTATGACTTACTAGTTCAAATTTTTGGTAAATCTACTGTTATTAGACATCTGTATCATGCTTCTACACAAGTACCTTACAATTTGGATAACGATCACCAAATTGAAGAATTTCTTCAAAGGGGCATTCAACATGGATCAGATGGAGAAAAAAATGGTTCTTCCAGTTTAAAAGACAAATGAAATTCTATCGATTACATTCCAAGCTCTAATAGGGCTAAAAAAGAAACCAAATTTGAAAAATTGGATTTATGTTTGGAAATATGGGCCACTTGTTTAAGTGTTAGAGCTGAAAAAGAATTAGCAAAAGCGAAAAAGTATAAATTAGAAAGCAATCAAGTTACAAGTACTGAAGTTGATCTATATACTATAGAGACTTATAAGAATATTTTGGAAGAAATAGAAGATATTTCTAGTGCTACCTATAAAAAAGCACTGGAAAAGTTTGTCAATCTAGAATAGAGAAAAATATTTATCTTTATGTGCGACAACAAAAGAAGAGATTGGATCGAAAGTTTATGTAAATGAATATTCAATATTTTTTTAATTATATTATGTCTTATGGCTTTATTTGTTAAGTTAAATTTTGTTATCTAATTTTTTTGAATATATATATATAAGTTGTTTGTTTTTATTTTTTATTTGTTTATTTTATTTTTTTCTTTAAATTTGATAAGCTTTTTTTAATTGATGCAAGATTTATGGATCAAAATTTGCATCAAAATCAAGTATTAGTGTATTCAACGAGTAGTGATAGTTCTAGTAGTGATGATGATGAAGATATTTTAGATTTATTTTTAGTTAGGTTTTTCATGTCTCAGAATTTTATAGGAAGGGTTTCTTGCAAAACTTCAATACTTAGGGGAAAAAATTACATTCTTGAAGTTCTTGTACGAAATCCAACTAGGTATTATGAATGGTTTCGTATGACACCATATGTGTTTATAAATTTATGTGAAAAAATTGAAATTGATGGGTTTATTAAGAGATAAAAAGGATGTTAGCATAGAGGAATGAGTGGTGATGGGTTTGTCAGTTTTATGTCATAATCTTCATCAAAGGGTTATAGCAGAACGGTATCAATATTTATTTGCTACTGTTCATAAATGGTGTAAGATGGTAATTAGAGCATTGGCTACTTTAGGTACTCACTTGATCAAACTTGTGAATAAATTTTCTATGCAACCAGAAATTCAAAACAATCCCAGATGGTATCCATATTTTGAGATAAGATAATATATTATTAAAATATTATAATTTTGTTATTTTATAGCATATAAAAATGCTACATATATATAATATTAACTGTAAGTTAAATATTCTTCTTTTGTCTGGTTAAGAAATTCATAGGTGCAATAGATGGTACTCATGTGGCAGCTTGATCACTGGCTTCTAAACAAAAGACCTTTCGTGGTAGAAAGGCAATACTTGTGATTCAAAATGTTATAGTCATATGTTCTCACGATACATTATTTACATTCGTGTACACTGGATGGAAAGGGAAGCAAATGATTCTAAAATATTTATTGATGCATTAACAAGATAAGAAAATAATTTTCCTCTTCAAAGTGATGGTAAGAGTTTTTATTACCATTTCTCTCTTAATATTAATTTTTGTTATTATCATTTGATTAACATAAATATTAATTTGTAGATTATTATTATGTCGTAGATGCTGGTTATCCCAATATATCAGAATTTTTGGCTTCATATCGCGGTAAAAGATATCATTTAAATGAATTTCATAGATGAAGAAAGAATTACAAGAAAATATGAGTTATTTAACCAGAGGCATTCATTCTTACGTAATGTGATAGAAATGGCATTTGGAGTGTTAACAGCTAGATTTTCAATTTTAAAATCAATACCAAATTATCCTTTATGTCGACAAAAGCTTATTCTCATTGTATGTTGCACATTGCACAATTTCATCAGAATAGAGGATAGAGTCGATCAACTGTTTACATTATATGGTAGAAAAGATTTAACAATGCCTGAAGAAGTCACCATTGGAGTACAACGGGAAGGTATTAATATTGATTTATCCCAACAAATGCAAATGAAAAATAGTTAGAAAGTCAATTGTTGATCAATTGTAAAATGATGATAATAATAATAATAATAATAATAATAATAATAATAATAATAATAATAATAATAATAATAATAATAATAATAATAGAAATAAGAAATTGATTGCATTTTTAATGTTACAATCATATTATTTTTAATTCAATGTTCATTAATTTATAAATATTAAATTTAATTGAATCATTTTAATAAATTTATAATTTAATCATATATACGTATTATTGCAATTTTAAAAATTAGAGCATATATATTTTTAATAATATATAATTTAATTTTTTTAATTTAGAAAATATTTTCCTTTTTTAATAAATGAACATGTTTTCTCATTTTTTCATTTTCTATTTCCAGGAAAATAATTTTTCATTTGTTGATAAGTGAATGCGTTTTTCAAATTTTCTATAGAAAATAAATACTCAAATTTTCTAAGAAAATAGAAAACAAAAAACTATTTTTTGTTAGTAAACAAACCTATAGAGTCTAAGAAGTATATCGGTGATTAAAATAAATAAATAAATAAAAGCTAGTTTCATCGATCAGGCTGTAACACCCTATACGGTACATACAATAAATTGTGCTATGCTAAAAGTACGGTAAATTTTTTTCCAAACATTGACTATGTAAAAGAATAGATCACCTAAGATCAGAGAATAATAATAACGTCCACACATGCATAAAACTATAAGACAGTCCTTACATAAAATCAGTATAAACTTTACATCTACATATACAAAAACTAATCTACTATTTGTACAAAGTTCAGTACTTCCAGCCTAAACATATACATGTCATGTCCACATTGCTAACTTCTCTATCTTTCACTATATTGGCTACCTCATCTATATCATGTTTTCTTATCTTCAGTAACCTGCACGTAGTAACAAACTATGCACATAACATTAAACATGCCCAGTGATGAATATAAATCCCAAACTTTCTACTAATAGTTCATTCATGCACGTACATTATCTTGATTATATAACTTATTTCATTCAGTACTTTAACTTGACTTTTATTATTCTTGTTAAGATTACAATTAGGTTCCACTTGTATTTTCAAAATGGTTACAATATCTTTTAATTTACTTTGTATTTTTATTCTGTCGTCATATATCTTGGCTTTTATCTTACTTTACATTTCAATCGGTTTCAAGAATATTTTCAGTAACTATTTGTAATAACCACCCTAGTCTATCCAAATTTCCTATTACTTATTTTAATTTCATTAATAAATAATATGTGAGATAATAATGATTTATTCGGCTATTATGTACTATATCATATTTGAGCTATCTAATATATATATAAATATCTAGACAAGTAATGTAAATCTAAATCGGTAACATTATAAGTATACTCTGATTATTAATTACAGAATTTGTTGATTACATTACTACCTACAAGGTACAATATAGTTTAACCAAAAAGATAACAAAAATACAATTCCTACTTCATAATTGTACTCCTTAATTTGATGTTGGCTTTTGAAGTTGTTGGCTTTGTTCCTGAAGCAAAGGTCTAGCCTGCGAACCTACAAGGATAAATATTCGTGCTAAGCTATACAGCTTAGTGGGGAACAAAACAATATGTTGATAACCACTCACTGTGGTTATCACCAAGCATGCAACAACAATGTCAAAGGAAAACACATTTATCTCATTAATAACCATCACTGAGTATGCTATTGAATTTAATTATAGCAGCAATAACTATATCATGACTAAAATATAAGATTATTCATGTTTCATGACTAAAATCTAAGATCATTCATGTATAATGAAAGTACTATAACCTTGACTTCCTATTCCTTATACAATTTATATGATTAAAGTGGTATATTATTATATATTTTAAGTTTAAGATGATTTACAGGGCTTAGAAATAGCTTAGGCCTCTTATGGAGTCTTAAAACTCCAGGTCTTAAAATTTATAAAAGAGTCACAGTTACTACCAAAATATGGTAACCGTGACCTAAGTCATGAAATAGGGGTCACGGTCATTACCCCTAATATGGTAACCGTGACATAGGTTGCAATAAAGTTCTGGACTAAAGGCCAACTACCTCATGGTTACTAATCATAGGCTATTAACCGTGATCTAAAGTTATAAGAAGGGGTCATTGTTACTACAAAAACCTAGTAACCGTGAGATAGGGTTGGTTTTGATTCTGGACTGAAAACTGGACTACCTCATGGTTACTGACTAAGTCCTACTAACCGTGAGGTCTATTTTGGCCTAATTATAGAATTTTAGTCTCGACTTCTAAGCCATTTTTGACCTGCTAAACATTATTTTCAACAAAAGCTTCCTTTACAAAGTTATAGCTATATGTCTCTAGTTTTCAAAACATTAAAAATCACCTCAATCAAACTTGTAAATCTCTAGATATTTAATAAAAACCACAGACTGCTCCTAATAATAGGGCACCAACCAACAACGAGGTTAAAGCCAAAATTTTACCATCATGTAAATTGATTCAGAGTTTAAGTTCTTTATATGAAATAAAGATCTGTGAGTCTAGTTTTGGCTACAACTAGAGTTTCTTAATTCTCATTACTGTAACCCAAGATATCATCAATATAGTATAAGATGTTCTAGAGAACCCTAAGCAGAGTTTCAGTTCTCAAAAGTTCCATTCATAAAATGGTTCACAATTCATCTTAAGCTTCATTCTTACATAGGAAAACATATACATACATAACAATAGACATGTTATACAGGTCAATAGCTCAAGCACACTCAAACATTCCATGATGTTTCCTATACCTTTTTAAAGCTTCAAACTTCTTCTTTACCCTTGTATTGTCTCCTTTCCTTTCTTCTTGTTGCTTTCTCCTTCTATGAAAAGAAGAACATCACCATAAATACATACATGTATTCTTTTAAAATGGAATATTACTCATATCAAGGAAAGAAAAAGAGGCATACAATAAGTTACAATAGAAATACTAACTAGATCTTCCTTTCTTCCTCACAAAAACTAGGAGAGAGAGAGAGATCTTTAGAGAGAGAGTTTAAGGGTTGCAAAAGGTTGAAGATGGCTGGAAAATTAGCTTTGAGAAGGGCCGGCCACCCCTTATCCTCCTTTCCCCTCACAAGATCTCTCCAGAGATCTAAGTGTCTCTCTACAATTGGACCACTCAAAAAAATTAATGGTAACTTGCTTTTAAGTCCTCAACTTCCTTTATTTCTACTTTTTCTCCAAAACTTACCCTTCCATCTTTCAATTAAGTCCTTATTTACACATTTACCTTTAATTTAAAACACACAGGGTCTAAAATGAAAAGATAAATTTACCCATTTTCTTTAGAATAATTTCCTTCTAGTTACTGATTCACAATAACAGTAATAATCAGACACAGGCAAATGTAAATTACATCATTAATTAGTTAAAGATTCTCCTAGGGTATCATTAGGGACATTACACTATTGCTTTCTTATTAATTCAGTTTGTGGTTATACTTGGATTATTTTACATTAATTCCAATATACTTTACTTTTCCTCCTTTTCAGTTACACTTAATATGTTACTTCAGTTATGTTAACCATAATAGTAACTTTTGTTAACATTACTCTTATTACAGTTGTTGTCATTAATTTAAGTGTCATTTATTTCTATTAAATTCTTTTTTTAATTTAATTAAATATTTTATCCTACATTACTTTCATTTTCTTTATCTAGGTATTTTCAATGTGGTCATAAATTTACTAATATTATTTTAGTGATATTATATTCCCTTCGGTGTTAATCTTTCTTTGATTCGTTTAACAATTTACAGTTTCCATGTGTTGGTTCTTTATATTATTCTTATCATTATCATTAGTCTTTTTACCTTTTGTTATTTCTCTACTCAATCGTATTATTTCTTTCTATTACTATTTTACTTATATTATTATTATTACCATCAACGTAAATTTCATTTTTATTATTGAAATCAATATCATTATCATTATTTTCACTAACATTATTTCCTTAACTAATAGTTCTATAATAATATACTTTTTTTATTAACATATTCATTCACATAACTATTAACTAATTTATCATATTTAATAATGTTACAATTTCTTTAATTATATAATGCTTTCTTATTGCTTCCATAATTATTTTATTTAGACAATTAATTTATCAATTTACTCTTAAGGGCTTATTTGGAATAAAATAATTGGAATTGTGGAATTCATTTACAAGTGAATTCCACATGAAATTTATTTGTAAATGAATTATGATATTTAAAATAAAATAATCAATGTATAGAATTGAAAATAAATTCCTTAATTTTATACTTGGACTAAATGAATAAAAAAAATTCATTCATGATAAAAACACAAAATTTTACCGTAGAAGGAGAGATCGCCGGCCATAGTGAAGGAAGCTTTAATGACCTGCAAAAAAGAAAACTAGCCCGATCTTGCTGGACTTTTGAGCTCCGATGCCTAAGTTAGCTATCGAAGTGTGGAGAGAAAGCTTAATAGAAATAGAGTATTAAGAGTTAGAGAGAGAGAGAGCCCCCTTTGTTATGGGTATACCTGTCATATTTATACCCTTGAGTGTTGGGCTTTATGAACTTATGATCTTAAGCCTCTTTGTGGGCTTTTAATGGGCCGGCCTTATAGTTAATTTTATTTTGGGTGTTATCAATAGTCCCCCTCCACGCAATTCGATCTTTGAGATCGAAGACTCGATAATTTTGGGAGTTACCCACTTATGGGGAATCTTGTCTTTGAGAGTTACCCGCTTGTGGGGAGTTATCCATTTGGAGAATCTTGACTTTGGGGGTTACCCGCTTATGGGGAGCTATCCTTTTTGGAGATCTTTGACTTTGGGGGTTACCCGCTTATGGAGAGTTACCCTTTTTGGAGAATCTTGACCTGCAAATAACTTTTTACAATTTATTGTGAAAATAATTTTATTAATATTTACCTCTTGGCGATGGAGGGTCTTTTGACCCGATCCGCTCTTGATGGTGAAAATAATCATATCTGTTCCGCCCTTGGCGATGGACGGTCTTTCGATCCGCTCTTGGCAGAGAGATATTATCCGTCCGATCCGCCCTTGACGATGGACGGTCTTTCGATCCGATCGATTGTTCTCCATTCGATATGCTCTTGACGATGGATGGTCTTTCGATCCGCTCTTGGCGATGGACGGTCTTTCAATCCGCTTTTGACGGAGAGATATTATCCGTCCGATCCGCCTTTGGCAATGGACGATCTTCCGATCTGACCGATCATTCTCCATTTGATCCGCCCTCGGCGATGGATGGTCTTCCGATCCGCTCTTGGCGGAGAGATATTATCCGTCCGATCCGCCCTTGGCGATGGACGGTCTTCCGATCCGACTGATCATTCTCCATCCGATTCGCTCTTGGAGATGGATGGTCTTTCAATCCGCTCTTGGCGGAGAGATATTATTCGTCTGATCCGCCCTTGGCGATGGACGGTCCTCCGATCCGACCGATCGTTCTCCATCCGATCCGCTCTTGGTAGAGAGATATTCGTCCGATCCCCCCTTGGCGATGGATGGTCTTCCGATCCGATCGATTATTCTCCATCCGATTCGCTCTTGGCGATGGATGGTCTTTCGATCCGCTCTTGGCGGAGAGATATTATCCGTCCGATCCGCCCTTGGCGATGGACGATCTTCTGATCCGATCGATCGTTCTCCATCCGATCTGCCCTTGGCGATGGATGGTCTTCCGATTCGCTCTTGGTGGAGAGATATTATCTGTCCGATCCACCCTTGGCAATGGACGGTCTTCCGATCGATCGTTCTCCATCCGATCTGCTCTTAGCGAAGAGATATCCGTCCGATCCGCCCTTGGCGGAGAGATATCCGTCTGATCCGCCCTTGGCGATGGACGGTCTTTTGATCTGACCGATCGTTCTCCATTCGATCCGCTCTTGGCGGAGAGATATCCATCCGATCCACCTTTAGCGGAGAGATATTATCCGTCTGATCCGCTCTTGGCGATGGACGATCTTTCGATCCGCTCTTGGCGAAGAGATATTATCCTTCTGATCCGTCCTTGGCGATGGACGGTCTTTCGATCCAATTGATCGTTCTCCATCCAATCCGTCCTTGGCGATGGATGGTCTTCCGATCCGCTATTGGCGGAGAGATATTATCCGTCCGATCCGCTCTTGGCGGAGAGATATTATCCGTCCGATCCGCCCTTAGCGATGGACGGTCTTTCGATCCGACCGATCGTTCTCCATTCGATCAACTCTTGGTGGAGAGATATCTGTCCGATTTGCCCTTGGCGAAGAGATATTATCCATCTGATCCGCCCTTGGCGATGGACGGTCTTCCGATCCGATCGTTCTCCATTTGATTCGCTCTTGGCGAAGAGATGGTATCATCCGATCAGAATAAAAAAAAATCATCGGATCGAATTTAATACATTGTAGAAATAATATATTGTACAAAAGAAGTTTTCAACAATTTATTTATTTCATCACTGTTTAAAAAATCATCGGTCGGGATAAATAATTTTAATAGTAGGCCAAAAGGTAGCACATGTACATGTACCTTTCACTCCACCAAAAGTCCCAAATCATGTCATTCAAGACTTAAAAGGATGCGGTAGGTAGTATACGTACCTTTTACTCCACCAAAAGTCCCAAAGCATGTCATTCAAGATTTAAAAGGATGTGGTGTGCAACCCTCCACTTGTCATCTTTGCAGGTAAAGTGGAAAAGAGATGAATTTATTTGACCAAAGTTTGCTCTCTTTCGATCTCTGCTCTCTCTTCTTCTTTTTTGCAAGATCAAATCCAGGATCTTTAGATCTAGGCCTTTCCTTTGAAAAGAAACTCAAGATCTTTCAGATTTAAGCTTTTATAGTGAGATCAAGCTTAAGATCTTTCAGATCTGGGACTTAAAGTCGTCTATGACTGTCCCTTTTCTTCGATTTAAGGCTAAGTAGCTATGATCCGGCATAAACTCTCAACGAAAGCACCAAATGATAAAACACAAATTTTTACCGTAGAAGGAGAGATCGTCGGCCATAGTGAATGAAGCTTTAATGACCTGCAAAAAAAGAAAACTAGCCCGGTCTTGCCGGACTTTTGAGTTCTGATGCCTAAATTAGCTATCGAAGTGTGGAGAGAAAGCTTAATAGAGAGAGAGTATTAAGAGTTAGAGAGAGAGAGAGCCCCATTTGTTATGGGTATACCTGTCATATTTATACCCTTAAGTGTTGAGCTTTATGGACTTATGATCTTAGGCCTTTTCGTGGACCTTTAATGGACCGACCTTATAGTTAATTTTATTTTGGGTGTTATCAATTCATATTTATTTTCTTAAATATTCTCAATATCAATTCAGTATATACTAGTAATAATCCGAGTGGAATAGATAAACTAATCAAAACTGACTAAAGGAAAAATTAATGATTAATACACTTGAGTATCATAGCACATTGTGAAGATAATTAAAGAAATGAATTTACAATTAAGAAAATAATCTTTGAGTAGGATTCTACCCAGTTACAATTAATATTATTACTACTATTGCATCATTCATTCTTTTAATTGTATTCAATTGTTGTTCTTTTCTAATTTTATCATTGAGAAAGTGTATGCACATTTTCTTTATAGTAACACATCACAAAAATTTTTGTCATCAGTCATGATCAACTTATCGCTATTGCACCTCATTCTCTTAATTCTAATATTAACATAGAAAGCGTGCTAAATGCATAAACTTAAACTTAATTTTTTTCCACCATACCAATATCGAATTTAACGATTCAATGAGAATTTAAGAAATATATGATTAATCAAACAACAATTCAATTAATATGAGTCAATTTATTAAATTAAAATTTTTTTAATTTTATACAAACAAATTAAATTTACAAAATATTAAAGTAATAGAGAATACTGACCTGATAAAAATTATTGAGAAATTGAGAAAGAAGGGAGTAAAAAACGTTCAAAATACATATTCGATTGAGAAATTAAGAAAAAAGGAAAAAAAACGTTAAAAACATAGATATATATATATATATATATATATATATATATATATATATATATATATATATATATATATATATATATATATATATATATATATATATATATATATATATAATTTAATAAAAGTATTATGGTGTTTCAAAACTTGATTTCTTAAAAATAAGAAATTTATTTATAAATTTCACCTATTTTGATGAAATTTGATGAAAGCATAATGAATTCTATAGAATTCAATTCCTTTTCTTTTTTTTTTTTTTATTTCACGCGTGAAAAATTGGAATTATAAATGAATTACATAAAAATTTATAAAATTCATTCATTGCAAGTATAGCCCAAGTGTTTTCTTTAGATTCTATTATGGCCAAATACGTTTTATTCCGCTAATCGACATTACTATTGTTATTTTACAATCTAGTTCCCTAAACTTTAAATAATTTACATTATTATCCTCTTTTCACTTAATACAATAATATCCTTAATTAATCTTATTTATTTCACTACTAGGTCAATTTACATTTTGACCCATGCTTTTATCAAATTACAATCTTGCCATTTATTTTCCTTTATTCACATAATTTTCATTAGTTAACCTAATTTCATTCTTGGTTATATATTTAATGTACCATTTACCTTTTTAATCCTTATTATACTATGTGATATTAATTTATATTCTAGTCCCTTCCACTTACTTTATTAATTCATACTCTATAACTAATTTTACTCTCGTCCTCACATTAACATTATTATCAATAGCTTGCTGTTCTATGTATAATTCTTTATAATTTTTACACTTAAGCCTACTTTCCGTTCAATTCTCATTTCATTTCATTAATTCTCCTTTTTTACTCATTTTATCTCACTTCTTTTCCTTTTGACTATTTATACTAATTTATGAATGACAATTAACACACTTTACATTGTTTGTTATATATATTTGTGTACATAACTATCATTTATATTAATACTATTTGTTTATTGCTTCATTAATCTTCATATAAAAATATCTGCTTGTTCCACAAATAGTGTTTCATTTTACTAATGAATTACATTCAACTCCTTTAATTTACACTATTTACATCAATTAACATTTTTGTCTCTAAACATTTACTAAATTACGCTAATATCACTATTTAATTTTGTTGCCATATTTAACTCATTAGTTGACTTACAAATTACTAATTAGTCCTTTGAATAATCATCCTCACATTAACTTACATTTTAGTCCTTATACAATAATCAATTTACTTAATTTACCCTATTCTCTTATTTTCTCCTTTTAATTGACTTTATTAATCATTATATTAACATTTTTATTATTAAATTCTTAATTCTCTCAATGCTTACATTATAATCTTCCACTCCATTGCTAATATTCATTTCTATTTACTCAATTTTATCACTTTACTTTCAAGTCTCACTTCGGGGCATAAATTTACATTTAAATTCTTTTTCGTTATTTAATTACTTATATCTCCATTTAATTATTTATCTTTCCATTTCTGCCTTTTCTCACTATATTTTTCAATTAATCCTATTTTTATTCATTTCATCAATTTACTTTTTTTTAATCATCTTTAATTCATTTTTATTACTTTGCCATTTTTGTCATTCTACCCCTAGTATCAATTCGATATAAATCTCTGAACTGGATACATGAGATTAATACATTTAGAATAATTTCGAAAAACCACCCATTCATTTACAATTGATTTATATTTCACATTTCAATATTTCAACATTTCATTTATTCATTAGACCATTATTGGCATACTAAAGTGAGTCGCCATGACTCACATCGTAGTATAGTGTTTCTATGACTAGCCAACTATATCCTGAATTAGATTACTCACTAGACCATTACTAAGGACAATTCAATCATTCATTTTACAATATCTTTGTCAATCACTATTCATTTTCAATTCATTTTTCATTACATTCCGGTTCCAATCATACCATTAATTCATACTAACATAACATATATTAAATTTTCACTTAATACATAATACAAATTTATTACTCCAATCATTCAATACTAATTTAAAACTTCCAAATATTTTCTATACATTCTATTAATCATACATTCATTATATAACATGTATCTCCTTTTAATCTTATTTATATCATTTTTTTCCCACTTGATTTAACATTTCTACAATATTCATGTTAAACATAATCTATTCAACTTAAAATTCATTTAAATATTTTCACACACACACACATATGTCCAATACACTTAATATTTTGCTTATCGATTATTATCATTATTATCATAAATTTACAGTTTATCTTCATTATTATTATTCTAATTATTAATTTTGCTATTTATTACTATTTAGTCATTTAATCTTAACAATTACTTCAATAACTTACATTAATATTTTAATTACAATTTAATACTTAAGTTAGTCATATTAGTACATATTTACACTTTAATTCCTAAACTTTCATTTATCTACAATTTCAGCCTTCAGTTCTGTTTAACTTATATAAAACCATTATTTAACTACCTTTTTACACTTATTGCATTGTTTACCTTTCAAATTACTTTTTAGTCCCCTAATTATCCACTTTACACTAAATTACATATTTTAACATTTAGTAGGGATGAGAAAAAAAAATCAAAAAAATGGTTAACCGAAAAGTCGATCCGAAACTAAACCAATTTTTAAGGTTAATCAAACCGAAAAAATTATTAAGGTTTTTAAAAATATAAATTTTCAATTCGGTTCCGGTCCACGGTTTTAAAAAACATTTGATTTGGATTAACCAACCGGTTTAATTTATTTTTTTAATATATATATATATATATATTTCACACTATATGCCTCTCCTCACGACAGCCGCCGCCCCTCTCATTCATTTCGGTGGCCGTTCTACTCCGATCTCCTACCTTTGTCGCTCTTCGTACTCCGATATTTGTAGTTTCATTTTTGCTTTTAAAGGTATGCTTTTTGTGATCTTTTGGTTGTTTATTCTCCATTAGTTTGTGACGTTTATCTTTCTCAATGTGTGTGTTTGCTCTGCTTCACTGCCTTTATGAATTTCCTGGTTTGGTGGTTTTGTTTTTCTTATGCATCTAAATCTAAAAGAAGAATAAAGCATCTAAATCTAAATCTCAGTTTTAAATGCACTGATGGGTGCTTCTCGAGATTCAGATTTTATTGTTTGGCTTTGATCTCTTGACGGGATGAATGGCATAATCTTTCCTAGGCTCTGGTGGAAGATGTTTTGGCTGTGGGATATTTGTTTGCTATCTGAATTTTATGCGGGTCGGCTTTCTTGTTTTCTTTGTATTTTACCAATAGTGCTGTTCCTTATTCATCTTGGTAGCGGTTCTTGTGGTTAGGGCTTCTAATTTTAGAGGAAGTTGTTGTGACTTTGGATTCATATTTGAGTAGGTTGGTTGACTATTTTGGTTTCACTGTGGATGATGGAACAGGCCGAATTGGCTGTAGAAGATGGTACTATTTGTTTCTTGATTTGATAAATTTTTAGTAAAATATTATCATGGATCTTTTAGCACCCTCTTTTACGTCTTTGCTCAATGCCCCATGTTTTTCTTCAAAGAGTTTGGCCTTGTTAAATATTAGACAGAAAAGGATACAAACAGCTATTAATTAGTACTTTATCATGTCTTGGAAATTATGATACACAAAATGTATGTAGCTCTTTTTGTGTCGTGGAAATACATTTAACATTGCTTATGCTTCTTGGTTATCTTTACCTGTTTTTGATGATCTTGACGTTTGTTTGACTCCTTGAACATGATATATGAGAATTTTGATACAGCAGAAATGGAGATCATACAGTGAGTCTGCGCTCATATTCATTTTCCTCAGTGAACTGTTTGTTTTAACGTGTTATGCATTGTTTTTACTCATGCTATGGTCCTTAACTTTGTGTCCGATATCTTCTCATTCTGGGTAATTCACTTTCTAAAAGTGATGGAATGTATGTGAGGGTAAATGGCCACTTGAAAAGTATGCAAGGTGCAACACAGTTAGTTGCTTTCTCTGCGAGGTACAAGCATGATAACTTTTCTATATAAATGATTGATGCAGTGGATTTGTCTTTTCAAACTTTGTGCAATTTCAGCTAAAAGTTGATGACACAGAATTTCATTGTTTGATACTTTTCATTGCTTGAAACCACCAGATTTAATTTGTAAGATTGATGGAACATGCCAAAGCAAACTGATTATATGCAATTTGGATCACTACTAGAATACAATTTGATTTTTTCTTTACTAGTGTTTCTTGATTTCCCCACGTATCGATGTACTCAAGCTCTGTTTGAAGCAACCTTATTGTAACTTATGATGCCTTTAATTCACTGTACTTTACAGGCATGTGGTGAACTTCAATGAGGTTACTTTCCACTTCATTGATTGCATACATACCCATTTGCAGAATGCTAAATTACAGGTACTGATATTGAGATCAGAGGGAATATGCTTTACTGATAACACTAATCGATTAAGTGCATATATTGTATTTTGATGTTAATTAGTGTGTATTTGTGTTAACTGAAGCTGCAGGGTGGTGCCAAAATTCAGCCTCAGATGGTAGAATCATCTGTGAACACTCCCAATTTGTTTATATATATGCTGAGGGTTGGATTGTGGATAAATGAAAATGTCTTAATGTCCAATCATGTTTTTGATGGGTTTTGCCGGGTCAAGCCTCAAATAAAACAATAAGTTTTTTGGGTTAATTCCTCCACTTCAGCCATTAGAGATAATTTGCTCAACTTAAAGCTCTCAACGGTGTTGGAATGGAGTTTCTCTTTGACATGATCGATAGCTAAGAAGCCAATAAAATTATGCATGCTATTCTTTTATTTAAATTTTCCTGTAGTCGGATAATCTTAATAATACTGCTTGCAAAACTCATAAACTAACATTTGTAACATGCCACTAACTCAAGTCTAAATATACCACCGCAAGCATTATTCAGTGTTGATTACTGCTTTCACTTGTCGACATCCATGAAAGAAGTAGATGGTTAAAATCAATTCACGTGTAGATATCTTAGCTCAAATATTATCGATGATGGATATTTATTATACAAAATGATTCTGCAGAATAGGCTATGAGAATGAGAATAAATCTTAAATAGAATATCATACTGTTCCATGATGGGAAAGTAAAAACCTACACTAGATCAGAAATTCTTGCTGACATATGAGCTCCTTGTTCAATAATACTTTCTTAATACATGTTGGTCTATTTGTTTATTTATTTTATCATTTAGTATGCAAATTGAACGGAAAGAATTGACAGTAATATGTCATTTTTCATCTTTAATTATTTCAGATCTTTAAAGTTTGCTATATCACAGAGCAGAGAGTAAAAGAATCATTTTGATTTAACTTTCAACAAATTAAATTATTCTAGGTTCCGATGATGCTCTTGACAGAGTAAAAGAATCATTTTGATTTGATGATTAGGTGTTAAATTTATTTGAATTACGTGTTTAGTTTGTAATTTCAATATTAAAGTAATTTGAATATTTTAACTTTATGTTCGTAGTTTGAATAATATATTAAATTAAGTATGTTATTTAATTTTTATTTTTAAGTATTTTAATAATTTAAATTTTTAATTATATTTTATAATTATAGTGATTAACCGAAAAAAATGATTAACCAGTTCGAAAAATTAAAATCAATTGCATTGGATTGATTAATTGTTAGTCTTTTGAAAAAATCGATGTATATGGACTGGTTAATTTTTTTGTTAATAGACCGGTTAACCGGTCCATGTTCATCCCTAACATTTAGTCACTTATTTATCTTTATATATCACTTAAATCCACTACTTGGTGAAAATTACTGATTTACTCTTGCATTTTTATTTTCTTTCAAGTAAGTCCATTCTCACTTTAATTTCTTATTTAACTCCCATTTACTTATTTTTTTCATTATTACCATTTTACCATTTTTTTCTCAATATTTTATCAAATTTTAATATTGCCCGTAAACTTTTAATTTCTTTCATTTAAATCCTTTTTTAATTCCAATTATGCTAACTTTCATTATTTTTATTAACATTTCAAATTTTGTCATTATTTCACTATAAGTACTATTCAATCATGGTATAAATTTCACATTAAATTTATTTATACCTCTTTTTTTTAAATTCAACTTCATACTATATTAAATATTGTTAATATACACTTAATATACATAACATTCAAAATACACTTTAATTACTCTTAAATACTCATTCGGCCACTATACATATTTTTCACACACAACTTATTTTATGCCATTAATCACTTATATTACTAATTTATATGTTCAATTCCATTCATTCATGGTTATATAGCATTCATCATGTAGAATTCTTTAAAAAAAATCTAATATTTTATTCGGCCATAAAGTGTTCTTCACCTCGATTTTAATTCTTCCATTATCAATTACTCAAATCATCATTTTTTAACATAAATAATCATATTTATAACATTTATTTCATTTATACATACATAAATCTCTCACACACATAACATACATAACCATAATTTATACTAAATCAATGGAAAGCAAGGGATTTATGTATCCACATACCTTAGATCTTATTCTCCGCACTTAAATATCCATTTTCATCACCTTAAATCCATGACATTTCATCATCTCCATATTTCTCCAAAGGTGGCCGAATATTCCCATAGAATTTCTATAAAAATCATGCTCCATTAATCAATTCCAACATTAAAAATAAACTCTACACACCTAAATCTATCAATACATGCCTTAAAATTGAATTACAAAATCTTGATTTCTCTTACCTCAATTTTGACACATAAACTTCAATCATTGATTTCTCTCACATTTACTATTCAAATTGGAGATTGGAGATTGCTATAATGTTGTAGAGAGGTTGAAATTAATCTAGAAAACTTGATTTTGGGAGAGAGATTGGAAGGGAGATAAAGAGAATTGATGAGAGAGGGAGGATAAACATTTGGTTTTGAAGAGGAATGAAGAGGGAGGCAGAAATCTAGAGTTCTCTCCAGAAAATCCTGATATTTTGGCCTTATATAGCCTGAATCTCGAGTTGAGTTGGTCCAACCACTTTGGTTGGACCTAATTTAAATCCAATTTAATTTTTAAGCCCATTTATGCCCTCTAATTTATTTTCTCTCTCTTTTCAACTCTAATTCACTCAAAATAAAAATTCATAATTCTTAAAATAATAAATTAAACCTTCATAAAAATTTCCAGCTCAATCGGATTCCGTTTCTGATTTGGTTCACTTAAATCGGTCCGATTAGCCAATTTCTGGTGTTACCGTAAAATTTTCTTTTTACTTCCAAATGATCCTACATACAATTTAGGATAGATCTGAAAATTTTGGTATTTTTTGCTATTTTTAAAGTTCCGATCAAATTGATTACTATTTGAATCAAAATCGTAAAATTTTCTTATTTTTTATTTTTGAAGACCTATTTGACTTCATTTTGATTCCAAAATTCACCCTTAGACTAGTCGAGACTATTATTTTCCAACAGTCAAGTAAAATATTTTTGCCTCAGGAAATTTTTGGGAGGTCATCAATCATTGCATTTCTCTGGTACAAGCACATTTAACCTTTTATTTTCGATAAATTCCGGTATAGTATTTCTAATACAATTACATCCAAAATACTTCTTTCACGGCTCATCAACTATTGAATCCTTACAGTTGCTCCAGTATTACTATTTTCGGTTCAGAAAATACTTTTAACAAAAATTACGATTTTGAACTATTGCATGTCACCCTTCTATATATATATATATATATATATATATATATATATATATATATATATATATATATATATATATATATATATATATATATATATATATATATATATATATATATATATATATATATCCCTCCTCCATTATATACATATAAATTTAATTATTTTTTCACGAGGATAAAATAGTTTTATCGTTGAAGCTATGGATAAAAACGTTGGTTTAGTTTGAAAACAAATTATCCAAACTCTTCTCTTAGTATACCCTCAATTAATACTAATTGTAAGGATTAAAAAAAATTATAATGAAAAATCACTTTAAATAATTAAAAATCTAACTATTTTTACAAATTCTAATTTATCAGAGTTTAAATTCTGATCAGAATCTAATCTATAGATTTTTTGAATTAAATTGAGTGTGGAAGGCTTTTTTTTAAAGCATTTCATTTTTAATATATTATGCACCAATCGATTCCAATCCTAAAAAAAAAGAAGAAAAAAAAAAGAGAATAGTTAGTTGGGAATTTCTACTCTTATTTAAAGCGTGACCAAATTGAAAGCATATAACTAATAAAATAAAAATGTGGTAGTTGAGAAAACATGCATTATATTTTTTTTATTTCTCTTATTTTAATGTTGCACAGTATTTTTAAGAGGAACACATACTTTTTAATTTATTTTTAATCAGGTTAATTCTATCTATTTCATACAAAAATGACAATTTTAATTTTTTTGCATAAACAAAAAAATCATTGAACAACATTAATTTTGTAATTTTTTTATTCTAATTTACTAAAAAATATTTTTATTATTTTTTTATAATATTATATTTTTACTGTATTAATTATCTATTTTTTTAATGTATAAATAAAGGTAAAACAAAAAATATGTAATTAATATTCATTCAAATTTAGAAATTGTCACTTGAGTAGGAAAAGCCTTAAAAGTTTAAAATTGGATAAAACTGAGAGAGTAATATTTTTATAGTAATATTTTTCTAAAAGAAGAAAAATCTGCATAGATAATTTCATTTAGTTTTCTAAAAAATTACCTAAAGGCTATGGTCAAATTCAAATATTTTTATTTTATCTGAAATAATTTATAATTTCTGTTGAGATCTTGCAAAATATTTGCTTACGAAACAACATAAAACAAATTTATATCACGAATTTAGTAGATAGAAGCAGCTATTGCTCTAATTCTATGAAAGGAAAATCGAATTCAGTCTCAACTTGTTTGTCTGAATCTATTTTACCAGCTCTAAAGACACAGTACTACTCACTATTAAATTATCAATGAAATCTTAAAATGATAAAATACAGAAGGCGACCCACTTTATGAATCTGGTGGGACCCTTTGCAAACTAGTCCAATAAGTAGCAGAAGTAGAAGATCACTTTCTTCCCTTATATTGAAGAAAACCAACCATCAACTCAAATTGCTCGTCAAGATTGAGGCTTTGTGCTATTGCTAAAAGAAGAAGAAGAAAGATGGAGGCAATTGCAAAAGTATCATCAATTTTTGTATATCCTATCAAGTCATGCCGTGGTATCTCTGTTTCTCATGCTCCTATCACTCCTACAGGTAGACCCACCATGCTAATTCTTCATTATTTCTTGCATTTTTCTGTGACCTACTTGGCTCTTATTCAGGATCTATATGGATCAATTTATCAGCTTCTTGGACATAATCATCGGCTTGCATCTGTTTAGTTTGTTTTATTTTATTTTTTTTCATTTTCTTCGTTGTTCTTGGATTCGTTGACAGAATTTTGAAGAAACAATACTATAGAAAGATAAAATATGATTTTGGGCTCCTTTCTATATATATATATATATATATATATATATATATATCTGTGCAAATGAGCTATTCTCGTTGATTAACATAGATTTCATTGCATATCACATATATGCCTACTTAATAATTGAGATTTGTTGTCGTTGGGTGCCATATGTGTTGGTAATTTAAATTTTCATAAAAATACCTGAATTTGTAACATTTGAATCTGTGAGGGGGCCTTTCAAGTTGCTTAAAAGGCCAAACATTGTTGATGTCCAGAGAGATGATCATAAATGCTATTGTGATAATGGAATTCCAGAAATAATACACTGTATCTGGCTTGAAATAGTGGTTCACTACTGTGAGTTAACTTGTGCAAGAATAAATTTTTTGAGCATGTATGTAGTACAATTTATCTCAAGTCTCTGAGAAAATCTTCGTGCAATTGCCAACTATCTAGTTCATATTTCTTTGCTAGTGTAGCAAATGTTCTCGCCTTTAGTGAATTAGGACAGATAATGTTCTACATAAGTGTCCTACTTACTTGTGAACATGTTGATATTTTTCTATCTAGCTTACATTGTTTTGGATCATTCACAATGCTTTATTATCTTATACATCCGTGTTTAGCAATTAGACAGGCAGACAGTATAATTTTCTGTGTTTTATTTGTATAATTTGTGCTTTGCTTGGATGTACAGGATTCCGATGGGACCGCAACTGGTTAATTGTGAATTACAAGGGGAGAGCATATACCCAAAGAGTTGAACCAAAGCTTGCCCTGGTTGAGGTACAGCTTCCGCTTGAATCATTTTCAGATGGTTGGGAACCTCCTGAGAACTCGTATATGGGTAAATTTGCTGTTTTTGTTATTTGTTCTTTTTTATTTATATAATTTTCCGATTTTCTATTTAATAAGACATGACAGGGGAAATCTTCCAGTGACTTCTAGGTCTTACAGGGAGTTTACAGTAACATTTCTAATTAAATTGACATACAGTCTGATTCTAACCAAATTTATTACCAAATATAACATGATATAAGGAATCATTTCTGGAATTTCAGACTGAAAGATTTCAAATTCTAGGTTCTTATGTGTATGGCAACCATCAAAAGCATATCTTTAATATCCTTGTAATCAGATTAAGAGAAGGGGAGAATTCTTGGTTGTGTGAACAGTTTAAAACAGGTGCTATTTTATGATCTTCAAAATTGACATTGTTAATAACTATGGACACAATATGATGATCTTCTGCACAGAAAAAAAAAAAAGTCATCATCCAAAATTGGGTTTGAGTAGTTGTAGTTAAGAAGCCCTGGTTGGCCTTCTGAGACTAGCATGAGAAATTTTTCGTAGCAAGTGCTTTAGTTGATATCTTTTAGCATTATTGACTGTTATAGTAATTACATCCATGGCTCAAAAAGAAATAGCAAGAAAAGGAGGGGCTGCAAAAGAATTTTGTGCCAGCCAGCTGACATCTCTTAAGTATTAGTGGGTGTTCTTGTGATTTTCTTCTGTTGCTAAGAGAAGAAGAAGAAGAAGAAGAAGACGAAGAAATCCTCATGGATTCTTCTTTGATATTCATTAGTATGTTGCAGCATTGTCTTATTTAATTTCATCAAGAACTCAGCATAAATTCATTTTCTTTCACAGTAATAAAGGCTCCAGGGATGGCTGTGCTTAACATACCACTAACGAAACCAAAAGAAATCACAAATGGTGTCTCAGTGTGGGAATGGTCCGGCTCTGCCCTGGATGAGGGAGATGAAGCAGCAAAATGGTTTTCAGATTACCTTGGGAAACCCAGTCGGCTAGTGCGCTTTAATGCAGGTTCAATCCAATTTTGGTTTCTTTGTAACAGTAGGATATGAACTGAATTAACTACAGCAATTTCTGAAATATGAAAAATATGTTACATAGGTTGTAATTGAATACTGGTTGGTGCAGCCCATTTTCTGGGTTAATTTTATATCCTGTGTGCTTGCCTTGCACTTTATGACAATGATATCTTTGAACTTCTATTTGTAACAAAATGAAAATCTCAAGTTGATTTTTGTAACAGAATAATCTTTCTGCTGTCTTGCCATCCATGCATCATTTTGATAACAAAGTGACTCCAATGAGATTTTTTAATTGTTAAATTTATATCCTCATATTTTTCTTTTCCTTTTTCTCACACATTCAGTCCACTCTCTGAATCTTATGGTAGTTTGAGGGGGGAACATTTCTTGAAAGGCAGAGAATGGCCTGAATGTGGAAAGAGAGGAACATGAGGGAAGAAGTCTTGCTGGATCATGGATGGCTAGGTGGACTTGTCATGTCATCAAAATGACAGAGTATGGATGGTAAGGCATTGTCATGCCATCAAAATGGTGCATGGATGGCAAGTGGACAACAACTGAATTTTTTGTGCTATAAAGTTTAAAATTGACAGGAAGTTCAGGGACATTATTTTTATAAAGTGCTAAATTTAGGAACTATGGGTGAAGTTAGCTGCCCATTTTCTACTTTATTAATTTGCTTAGTTGTTTCTGAACCTAACTTTGACAGAATTCTTTGCTAAATATTCATTATTGTCAATACTGCAGCATCTGAAACTAGGCCTGTGAATCCTGATTATGCTCGTGGGCACAATATTATGTTTGCTGATCTCTATCCATACCTGCTTGCATCTCAAGTTAGTCAACTTGTGCAGTAACTATTAAGTTGTATTTTTTGTATGCATGAATCTCAGGTCTGGATGTTGTGAGCTTTCCTTTGCAGGGATCGTTGGATGCACTAAACAAGGTTCTCAAGGAGCCAGTTCCAATTAACCGTTTTAGACCCAAGTAATTAGTTAACCCAAGACAAATACATTAACCTTAGCCAAAGAATTCAATTTTATTTAGTTTACGGAAGCTTTGTAATATCCAAATATTACTATTGCTTAGTATGCAGATTCAATTTTCATTAGCATTGGTTTTCCCCCATTCAATTTCAATTATACAATCTGCATCTTCTTTGGATCTTTTGATTTGCTTTCGTATGTGTTTACAGCATCCTTGTTGATGGTTGTGAACCATTTTTCGAGGACTTGTGGAAAGAAATTAGGATCAATAAGTTCACATTTGAAGTTGTCAAGCTATGTGACCGCTGTAAGGTATATACTTGTCCTCTCAACATTTTGTTCTCTATTAACAACCTGTAAAATCAGCATGCTAGGGAGTAAAAGTTTGATGATAACTGCTTTTGCTAGATTAGAGTTGGGGTTATAATGCAATGTCGAGTTATCCAAGATAACCAAATAGAATTAAGATTATATGCTGTAGGTTGGCTGAAGAGAAACGAATAGGTGGTTTTAAAGGATCCAAGCTGCAATGACCACTCTTTTTAAGCAGTGAAGAAGCACTTGAATTTATTGTCTCTAAGGACACTTTAATTCACTACAATCATATGATTGTGGAATCCAACCCCTTTATTTTTAAAATGTCCTCTAATATTTAGAATAAAATATATGGTCTGAACTCTGATGACTAATTTCCTTATATTGTGGTTCTATATTGGTTGTTGTGAAGGAAAATTGATCTATGAGGTTTCACATATTCATTGAAATGCTGATAATTCTGAATGTTACCATTAGACCTTTGTATTTCACATCCCATATTTTCTATATTTAAAACAACAATTTGATTATTGTGCCTCGCAGATACCTACAATTAATCAAGATACTGCAGAAGTAGGGTCAGAGCCAAATGAAACTCTAAAGAAAATCCGGTCTGATCAAGTATTGCGTCCAAACAAGAAACAAGGAGGAAAGGTGAGTGTTATCCCAAAAACCAAAACAATGTTCTTCTGTTGATGGCGTTGATAAAGCATAATCTTGTGAGATGTTACTGCAGTTCTACTTCGGGCAGAATGTAGTTTGGAAGGACAATAATAATGGAGGGAAAGGGAACATACTTAATGTGGGAGATCCTGTTTTTGTTGTCAGGCAAGTTTCATCTGCAGCTGAAGCTGCTGCCTGAACCCTGTTCAAAAATCTTCGCAACTTTGTAGAATATCTATCAGTAGCAAGTTTCGGGCAACATTATCTGTGTAATCTATAGTAAATAAATGATGAGAGGATGTTAGCTAACATGTCCTTTCTTTAAAGTTAATAAATTATATCTGCTTTAATATAATAAAGCATTTTATGTTTGATTGTTGAGCTTGAATGTTTTTCAAGTCTTGTATTTTGAAATCTATGACAAATTAAAAGCAGTGTAGTAGTAATTTACAGTGCCAAACTATGAAGTAATTTGTTTGGCTACATGGTAGTATTACGATTGAGAGAAGCAAAAGCAAGAAACTCAGGATCTTGTTCCAGTAAGGCCATGATGTTCTCATCTAAAGTCATCCATGCCTCTATTGCATTGCTCCTTCCAATATCTTTCAGAATTATGAAATTTGAATCAGAAGCACTATTTCTACTTGCTTCTCCAAAAACTCCAACCCAAGCAGGGCTTCCCCAATCAAAATCAATTCACCTTATAATCCCTAAGTCACCTTTAGGTATATCATTATGTACTATTGTACCTTATCATGTACACTTATCATTTTTAATTCCAATCAATTCTATTATAATCTCCATGTAATATATTAGGCTTTCATACTAAATATACCTAAATTAACTAAGTTATCTTACATTATTCCTTACTAATCCATTCGGCCAACATTACATCTCTCATTTTCAAATTGTTTTCTTCATCAATTCATATTCAAATAATCATATTTCATCATTTTAACATATTATTTTGAATTATTTCACATCACTACTCACTTTCCTATAGTTACATAATGCAAATTTTAGTCAAAATTCAAGGAAATGAATGGAATAGACTATAATTTACCATCTACTAATCTTAAATGGCATAGAAATCACCTATTCTTTCTTCTTTCCTCCTTTATCTTCCTTGCTTTCTTCTTTTCCTTAGAATTTTTCATTAGGCTGAATATATGAAAAGGAATTTAACGAACTTAAGCTAAGAATTTAAACCTCTAATTGCTACTAAATAATCATATTAATTATATTCTACAAGTCTATAACAAATTTCCCAATCAATTCAATCAAGAGTTCAAGAACTTATGTCTTTAGGGTTACTTTCTCCCACTAAAAATTCTCCACTTCCAAGCTTCCATGTGCTCCCAATTAATTGTTATCTTGAAGAGAATGATTTCTATTATATATAAGTGAAATTAGAGCTTTGAATTTGGTGGGAGAGAGGAACTAAGAAAAAATGGTGGATGAAGCCTTTTATACTAGGTTTAGATTTCCTAAAGAAAGGGGGAGAAAATTGTAGAAATTTGGGCATAATTGTAGAGGACTCTAGACTCCTCTATGCTGCCCAAAAGTTCACCAAATCTAAGGTCCAAATTTCTCCATTTACTATTTCATTCAATGACTAAACTTTAAGCTACTTGTCAAGTTCTCATGGTGGTGCATGTAAGTGATTATGCCTCATTTTACAATGACAACCATTTCCTTAGATGAATTAAATATGATAATTAAGCCTAAGGGTGAGCATCTGGTCGGTTCGATTTTGGATCGAACCGATTGAATTGAAAATCGAAATTCATAAAATATAAGAATCGAACCGAAATCGAACTTTTTAGAATCGAGAACCGAATAAATCGAAATAATTTCGATCGGTTCGGTTCAATCGGTTCTGGGTCAATATGGACTTATTTTTTATTGGATTTTTAACCTATATGGGTTCATAAATTAAATTAATTTATATTCAACAAAATAAATTCATTTAAAATAACTAAAATTAAAATAATATACATAAATTTATTATATTATGTCTATAATAAATACTAATCAAAATATTTTATTGGATTGAAGGAAGAAATCAGATTCAAAAAATATTTTATGAGAAAAACAATTGTTATCTTAGAAATTGTTTCATTCAATTCTAGAAAAACTGGGGAAAAAATTTTTAATCCCTTATATAATTTTTATCCATTTTTTTAATTTGTTCTAAAATATTATTCATGATATGCAAAATCTGATTCTTAAGCTATTGGATTTGAAGAAATTAATTGAAAGGGGTATTTTTAGTTTTTATCATAAATGCAGCGATTGAGTCAACCCCTCTTGTCTGGCCTATTGGCCCTGCAGCGGTTTATAAATTATAATAAAGGCTATTTGTTCACAATCTAATCTTTTATTATTATTATTATTATTATTATTATTATTATTATTATTATTATTATTATTATTATTATTATTATTATTATTATTATTATTACTGTTTGTTTGAATTAAAATAAAAAATAATAATACATAATCGTTATGGATTGACAGAGTTTTAAATCATTATAAACCCTTTATTTTCTTCCGACAAAGAATGCTATAAAAAGTTAAAAATCTTAGTTTAATTTATGTTAAAAAGTCTTACCTCACTCTTCTTCCAAATGGTGTATAATTGAGTCAAATCTCTTTGTGCTGGCGAATAATAAACTTTTCACTCTTAAATTAATTAAGAAACTCATTGAAAATTTTCTTTTGTTGTGTGGCCAAAAAAGAAACATTGTTATTAACGTAGAAAATACACTCAATTACCAATCAATCTACTATTTTACACTGACAATCATACTTTAATTAGTTGTATATGAGTTGTGCTAATCATGTGAGTACAAAATCCGATATTAAAAACGAGAAAAGAGAATTAATTGATGCATTATTATTATTATTATTATTATTGAAATGTTACTTGATAAATATATTTGGATAATTGAGAATTTCAGTTAATTCTAAGTCTTCGTCAATAATTTAATTAGAAATTTATTCGATTGAAAGTGTAAGAGATCTCAAACTTAATTTATCTTAATAGCATTCTTATAATATAAATATTATTCATATAACAACAAAAAAAAAGATTAAAGTAAAAAAATTAAAAGTTAAAAAAAATTAGTGAATTAAATTTTTGTAGAGTAAAAAAATATTAAAACAAAACTTTTAAATTAAAAAAATAAAAAACAAAAAATATTAAAGTAAAAAAATTAGTGAATTAGATTTTTGTAGATTAAAAAAATATTAAAATAAAACTTTTAAAGTTAAAAAAAATTATAAAAAAAAATTAAAGTAAAAAGATAGAAAACTGCCTTCGTTGAGATTTGAACACAAGACCTACATCAATTTTTATGTGTTTCACGCCACCCAGCTAACTTGTATTCTTTGAAATCTCTCTCTCTCTCTCTCTCTCTCTCTCTATATATATATAAACTTCGATCGGTTCGATTTTTTCGGTTTTTCAATTCCAAGAACCGAACCGAATCGATAAAACTGAATTTTTATTTTGGTTTAGAACCGAACGAACCGAAAATCGAAAAAATCGAACTAAATAGATCAAAATTAATTCAGTTTAGTTCGGTTTTCGGTTTCAATTCGGTTCTGCACACCCCTAATTAAGCCCTCCGATTAATTTAATTTCGATTTTTTACCCTTTTTCTAAAAATAGTGTTCTAGTTATATGAATGCTCTAAAATTTTATCCCATATGCACTAACATATGTAGTAGTACATGGTTAAAATTTCAAGTTATTCCAATACTGTTTCGGTATACTTCCATATTCGGAGGCAAAGTCAACCAGTCCAAAATTTTAAAATTTTGAAACTGCCAAAAAATTATTTTTCACTTCCAGGAGTTGTTTTATGTTATTTCTAATAAGTCTATATAATTAGAATAATTTTTGAAGATCTTTAAACTACTCTAAAGCTCGATCAACCGAGTTCCCGGTACTGAATAAAAATTTCTCTATTTGATTTGAGGGACTACATAAGCTCAATTTCATCTTGAATTGTACTACCGGACTCTATTTAATACATATTTTTATAATTTGAAGTTAGGTCAAATTGTCCGTCAGATAATTAATTTGCAAGCTTTTATGGTGGATTTCCATATGAAAGCACTTAATGTTTCAACCCGAGTCGGGGTTTTTTTTATGTATTCACTTCTTCCTTTGGCTGTCAGGGCAGCTACTGCATTCGCATCAAACTCAAATAGCCTCATGCTAAAGTTGCATGTGCTGAACCAAAGACTTTCCATTAATGATGTATAGTTAGAGGGTAATGATTTTTGTGGAGGAAAGAGCGAGGATGGCTCATATAAATTCGGCCGTATAACTTGGTCATATGAGCTGTTAGGATTTATGGACAAATACATTATATATATATATATATATATATATATATTAAGATTATAATAAATATATATCATAACTATCATTTAAAAGACTTGACCTAAATATTAAAGTGATCTAATTTCATAAAAATTAAAGTGGGTCACAATAATAATATTATAAATATGAATTATATGTATAGATACTCTTTTATAATTTTTAATTTTATGATGAGCTAAATTAGAAATAAAGGAAAAAATTTTCATATAAAAGAGTTATGATCCCTAAATTATAGACATAGGAAGTTATTTTTTTATTCCCATCGACAGAAGATAGTTTTATTCCTTACCTATCAATTTAAAAAATCATAAGCCACAAGATTTTGATAATTCAATTAAAATTATGAATTCAGATACGCTTTCGCTATAGATTTTATTTACTTGATAATTTAACATGATTATTATAGCCTAAATAAATTTTAGAATTTGTTATATTTGGTATCAGACTTAAATTTCATGTTAAATTGTTGAGTTTCAATTATTGGTATATTATTTTTGGGTTGATTGAATTGATGATTTGCGACATAATTTGGGATTTGCGGCAGTTTGCAGGGATACGGTAGTTTTTTCTTTTTGATTCAGTTTATTTTGTGTTTTGTGGGTACCATGATTTAAGCGCCGATTTCATGAAATCATTGCTCTAATTGATAATCCTCTTCCGCAATAATTATTTATTTTGGTTTAATTGTTTGTTTGCCTTTATGACTATCTGTTTTATGGTTTTTTTGCTTTATGGTTGGTTTTGGCATTTTGTGGCTTTGGGTTTCCTGTTATATATATATATATATATATAGTTAGTTAGTGAGTTGGAATTGAGGTTGCAGAGAATGGCTTTTTGCTTTATGGTCTTGGCATTTTGTGGTTTTGTGTTTTATGTGCCAACATGTGTGTGTGTGTGTATATATATATATATATATATATATATATATATATATATTATTTATTTATTTATTTATATTGATTGAGGTTGCATAGAGTTACTGGTTGCTTATCAATTTTTCGTCATTTTTGTTGTTTTCTTTTGAAGCAATTATGCAGCCCCTGTTTTTCTCTTTATATATATATATTAGGAGTGTTCATCGGGCGAATTCGGATCAATCCAATTCAAATTTGAATAATTCGAAATTCGAACAATACTATATATTCCAATCCTACCCTACCCTACAAATAATTTGAACCCCTACCCGAATAACCTTCAAAATTTCGGGCCCTACCCGAATAATCCGAATTTATTCTTAAAATTATTTTTCTTTTATTTTAATTTATTAAAAAATGAGGTTCGGGTCAGATCAACCCGACTTGAACTTGACCCATTTCATGAAACGGTGCATTTTGGAGGAAAACATTTTGTTGTTCGGGTTAATGAGGATTTAACTCGACCCGAACAACCCCCAAATTCCCAACCCTATCCGATCCTAACAACCCTACCCAAATTTCTTGTTCGGGTCGGATTTTGAACACCCCTATATATATATAGCCACACTATAATTTAAATTTAAATTTCATAAAATTTAAAATTGAAATTAAGAATTGATGGATCGCTCGCTCACCGATCGGTAAGAGATCTTGTTTCGCATTTTCAATGGTGGGGGATCCGATCGGACACTGTGGATATTGTCCGCTTTGGGCTGGAGCCTTCATGGCTTTGTTTATGGAGTGCTGCTCCAAAATGCGTCCACACGAAGAAGGTATTCATAGCCTTATAAGGTCCACTTTCAGCTCATCTCCAACCGATGTAGGATAGGAGATAACATTTGTTATCACTATTTCCTCTCCTGAGAGGTCTATGAGAGTAGAGGTCGTCGGCTGTGCCCTTGGGCTGCGCCTGGTCTCACTCCTCCCTTACTCTCAATGAAAGCACCAAATGATGGATCGCTCGCTCATCGATCGGTAGGAGATTTTGTCTCGCATTTTCGATGGTGGGGGATCCGATCGAAGAGGAGGATTCGATCGGGCATTGTGGATATTGTCCGCTTTGGGCCGGAACCCTCACGGCTTTGTTTATGGGGTGCTGTCCTAAAACGCATCCACAGGGAGAAGGTGTCCATGGCCTTATAAGATCCACTTCCAGCTCATCTCCAATCGATGTGGGATAGGAGATAACGTGGTTATCAATAATAAAATGTCTTAATATTATATTGTTTATGTATACTTGCATAAAGTTTATATATATATATATATATATATATATATATATATATATATATATATATATATATATATATATATATATATATATATATATATATATATATATATTGAGATGGGTTAATTGAACCAATATGTTGCCAAAGTGACCTCTATGAAAATTAATTAATTTATTTCAAAATATAAAATTGGTTGTGTGTATGTAATTACATAAATATTAATTGGCCCAAAGGAAAGTTAATGTTTAATATAATTACATATACATTTGTGGCAATTAGCACGTTATGATTATTTGGTCTTACATGTGAATAATAAATCGGCCCAAAGGAAGAATTATTATTTAACATGTTATTTTATTATTTGTGTTTAATTGCTACATCAAGATATCACTTACAAGTTAATATTTTGTTCAAAGATAAAATGTTAATGGAGTGTCAGATGTCTTAAGATGGGGTTTAACCGTGTTTAAATTTATTATTCAATTTTGGTATTATTTTGATACTTATGTGAGTTGTTTTATATGTTTTGTTTTATATTCAGTTTTTGCTCCTACTGTTAATATTACTGCTAGTATCAACTTCATTCCTATGCTAATTGGCAAAAATTTTAAGGCATGGCAAAAGAGTTTATTAATCACTCTCGAAGTCATGGACCTACACCTTGCACTAAGGGAACCTAGACCTGTTGGTCTCACTAATGATAGTATCTCTAAACAAAAGAGGGAGATGGAAACGTAGGAAAGGTCTAATCGCATAAATCTTATGGTCATTAAGCGTACCATTCCTAAAGCTTTTAGGGGCACAACATCCGATCAGGTGGAAACAGCTAAGGTTTTCCTTGAGGACCTTAAGAAGAGATTTCTAAGAATGAAAAGGCTGAAAAAAGTATAATCCTAGCAAAACTCATCTCCATGAGGTATACAGGTAAAGGAAATAAAAGGGAATATATTATGAAAATGTCTAATCTTGCTTCAAGTTTAAGGGCACTCAAGCTGAATTTATCCGAAGACTTGTTAGTGCATTTGGTTTTGATCTCTCTTCCTGTACAATTTGGTCAAATTAAGGTGAGCTACAACTGTTAAAGGGACTCATAGACCCTTAATGAGCTTATCTCTCACTGTATTTAGGAAGAGGATAGATTAAAGCAAGAAAAGATACCGAGTATCCATTTAGTCTCCACCTCAAAGGATAAGAAGAAAGAGAATAAGAAAATGAAGAATAAGGAAGCTACGATAACAGCACCACACAAGAAACAACATAAGGAACAAACTAAAGATGATTTTTTCTTTTATGGAGCTACAGAACACCAGAAGAAGCAATGTACCAACTATCATGCTTGGCATGCTAAGAAAGGTATGCTTCTTAACTTTGTTTGTTCTGAAGTTAATTTGGCTTCAGTACCTAGACATACTTGGTGGATTGATTCAGGTGTAATAATTCACATTAGTGTGTCCATGCAGGGTTGCTTGAATTGCTGAAAGCCTAATGATGGTGAGAGATACATCTATGTTGGTGATGGAAAATCGGTAGAAGTCAAAGCAATTGGAATTTTTAGATTATTATTAAGAACTGGTTTCTATTTGAATTTGTTTGAGACTTTTGTTGTATAGTCTTTTAGGCGAAATTTGAGTTCTGTTTCAGGATTGGACAAATTTGGATATTATTGTTTATTTGGAAATGAAAAATTTAGTCTTTTCAAAATTCAAGTTTGGTTGGATCTGGTTCTTTATCAGGTTATGATAATCTATATTTAATTGATATAATTACTTCATTTAATGAATCTTTATATGTTCATTCAATATGTAAAAAGCATAAATTAACTATTGCGAATTCAGCTTCGTTATGGTACAAGAGATTAGGTCATATCTCTAAAAAGAGAATTAAGAGACTTATGTCTGATGGTATTCTTGATCCCCTTGGCTTTTCAGATTTTGACATATGTGTGCATTGTATTAAGGGGAAACAAATAAATATCAGGAGATTTGATGCCAATAAGAAAATAGATGTCTTAGAACTAATACATACAAATATTAGTGGGCCATTTTCTCTGGCTTCTTGGAATGGCCAAACATACTTCATAACGTTCATAGACAATTTCAGTCGATATAACTATCTTTATCTCATTCATGAGAAATCTCAGTCACTGGATATGTTCAAAAGTTTTAAAGCTGAAGTTAAAAATCAACTTAATGAAGGTAATAAAAGCATTAGATCTTACCGTGGTGGTGAATACTATGGTAGATATGATGGTTCAGGTGAACAACGTCCAGGTCCATTTGCTATATTCCTAAAGAAAAGCGAAATCGTACCACAGTACACTATGTCGGGTTCACCCAATATGAATGGTGTTGCTGAAAGATGAAATAGAATATTTTTAGACATGGTAAGAAGTATGATAAATCACTCTACCTTACCTGAGTCACTTTGGGGAGAGGCATTAAAGACTTCAGCTTATATAATTAATAGGGTACCAACAAAGACAACTGGTAAAACCCCTTACGAACTTCGAACAGGTAAAAAGCCTAGTCTAAAACATCTTTATATTTGGGGATGTCCAGCTGAGGTAAGGCCTTATAGGCCAAATGAAAAAAAAAACGGATTCTAGGACTATTAGTTGTTATTTTATTGGATACTCTGAATGCTCTAGGGGTTACAAATTTTATGATCCCACAAGTAGGTCTATTTTCGAGATAGGTAATGTTCGATTCTTTTAGGATGTTGAGTTTGCAGGGGGAGAAAGAGTAAAGGACTTTATCTTTGAAGAGGAATATGTTGATATTCCTATAATTGCTATAGACAATAATCAAGAACAAATTATTATACCAGACATTGTTCATGATGCAATTCTAGATCAAGACAATGTCATTGATCCTTCTATTCAGTCTCAAGGAGATGTTCCTGAAAAACAAACTCTATAGCCTCAAGAATCATTACCATTGAGGAGATCCACTAGAGAAATGAGAAGTTCAATTTCAGATGACTATGTTGTGTTTCTCCAAGAACATAATGTTGACATTGGAGTGATGGAAAATGATCCAGTCAATTTTCATCAAGCAATGGAAAGTTCTAGCTCTCAAAAGTGGATAGATGCCATGAATGAGGAGATTAAGTCTATGAAAGACAATGATCTTGTTCCATTGCCTAAAGGTGTAAAACCCATTGGTTGTAAATAGATTTTTAAAACCAAAAGAATTGCAAAGGACAATGTGGAGAGGTACAAAGCATGTCTTGTCGCTAAAGATTTTACGCAAAAAGAAGGCATTGATTATAAAGAGACTTTCTCTCCAGTTTTATCGAAAGACTCTTTTCGGATTATAATGGCATTAGTAGCACATTTTGATCTTGAGCTACATCGGATGGATGTCAAGACAGCATTTCTCAATGGTGACATTGATGAAATAATTTATATGGTGTAACTAGAAAACTATTATCAGAAAATGCAAAGTCAATGGTTTGCAAATTGAAGAAATTTATTTATAGGCTTAAGCCAGCGTCTCGTCAGTGGTATTACAAATTTCACCAGATTATTATCTCTTATGATTTTGAGATGAATTTGGTTGATGATTGTGTATATCATAAATTTAATGGGAGTAAGCATATTTTTCTGATTTTATATGTTGATGACATAATGCTTGCCAGCAATGATATAGGCTTGTTGCATGAAACCAAGGGATTTCTAGCTATGAATTTTGAGATGAAGGATCTTGGATATGCAAATTTTGTATTAGGGATCCAAATACATTGAGATCGCTCTCGAGGTACCCTTGGATGATACAAAAGGCTTATATCGAAAAGGTTCTTAAGAGATAGGGCATGTAAGATTGTAAACCAGAAGATACCCCTGTGGCTAAAGAAGACAAGTTTAGTCTTCAATAGTGCCCCAAAAATGCTTTTGAGGAAACAAAAATGCAAAAGATTCCTTATGCATCAGTAATAAGAAGTCTAATGTATGCTCAAGTTTGTATGCATCCGAATAATGCGTATATAGTTGGAGTATTAGGAAGATACTTAAGTAATCCAGGAATGGATAATTGGAAAGCAGCCAAATGAGTCACGCGATATCTTCAAAGAATAAAATATTTTATGCTCACTTACAGGAGATCGGATAAGTTAGAGATCATTGGGTATTCAGATTTCAATTTTGCTGGATGCCAAGATAGCATGAAATCTACATCAGGCTATATTTTTTTGCTTGCTGGAGGGCCTATCTCTTGGAAGAGTGCTAAGCAATCTCTTGTAGCCTCTTCTACCATGGCAGCAGAGTTTATATCATGCTATGAGGCATCAAATCAAGCTATATGGCTGCGCAACTTTATTACTGGCTACAAATTATTAATGAAATTGAAAGATTACTTAAGATCTTTTGTGACAATAAGTCAGCAGTCTTGTATTCCAATAACAACAAGAGTTTGAGTAATTCAAAGCATATAGACATTAAATTCTTGGTTGTTAAAGAAAGAGTTCAAAGTGGACAGGTGTCTATTAAGCATATTGGTATAAATTCAATGGTTGCAAATTCGCTTACTAAAGGATTACCACCTAAGGTCTTTAATGAGCATACTACACATATGGGTGTCATGTCTTTTGAGGATATTTAATTTTAGTGGAAGTTTTGTAATCTTGCTTTCATATTAGATACATTTTTAGTTTTGGTTTATCTACATTTTTTGCAGAAATGAAGTTGAGTTATTCACACTTTGATTCATCTATGGATTGATCTCACTAAGTTTATAAAATAGACCAGTTAAAAATAGACATGTTTAGATCACATTACATGTAATTTTCATGCTATGCATCCATACTGGATCTATGTCATTTGGTTGTGTTTATATATGTGATCAAGGATGGATTTAGTTATGACATATAAGTAGCAAAGGTCGTCTTGGTTCTATATAAGCATGATTGATGGATAAGATTGTTCAGAAATGTCTTTGATTATGACAGTAAAGTTTTGAGCTCATAAAGTTGACATACAATTTTAAAGCAAATTGAATATATATATATATATATATATATATATATATATATATATATATATATATATATATATATATATATATATATATATATATATATATATATATATATATATATATATATATATATATATATATATATATATATATATATATATAAAGATTATAATAATTATATGTTATAACTATCATTTAAAAGACTTGACCTAAATATTAAAGTGATTTAATTTAATTGAAATTAAAGTGGATCATAATTATAATATTATAAGTATGAGTTAAATGTATAGATACTCTTTTATAATTTCTAATTTTATGATGGGCTAAATTAGAAATAAAGGAAAACTTTTCCATATAAAAGGGTTATGGTTCCCAAATTATAGACATAGGAAGTTATCTTTCTATTCCCATCGATAGAAGACAGATTTCTTTCTTACCTATCAATTTAGAAGATCATAAGTCGCAAGATTTTGGTAATTCAATTGAAATCATGAATTCATGTGCGCTTCTGCTATAGATTTTATTTTCTTGATGATTTAACATGATTATTATTGCCTAGATGAATTCTAGGATTTCTTACAATATAAGCCTCTTGCATTGGCTACCCAACTCTTAATGAAGGAACTACCTATTACTCCATCATTGATCTTGTGTAAGAAACACATGCCAATTGCAATTCCACCACAATTAAAGACATTCACTTGTATAGCTAGTTGTGCTACTGTTGGATCCGGTTGTTGGCAGAAAGGTTGACATGGAAGGAACCGGTTGAATATCTCCATATGAGGGCACCGAAGGAAATCGAATAAACAACCCTTCACTCGAGCTTCAATACATGAAACACCCTCATTGAAGTTATCAATTATAAAATTGCCCTTCAACCTTCCTGAGAGCAGGCAAAATAGAGTCAGAGTCTATGAGAGTGACCATTTAAGTTGAGCTATAATTTGGCTGGTTCTCGAATGGATATAGTTCGGGTGGTAGAAGAGAATGAGTGGAGAATAGGTTGTAGGTGTAAGCTGGTCTAAAAGGCAGAGATTGAATGGCTCCTGATTATAAACAAGGGAAGATGCCTTAATGCTTTCCACAGAAATTAATGCAACTTCCATATGTTGAAGCAAAAAAACACTAAGTTTGATGTTATTACAATACCTTTCATACAAAAAGTTCCAACATTTAATAGGATTTTAATAGTGTATGTACTAAGATGCATGTATGTGCTGTTGAGACTATCATGACCTACTTGGACTTATTGCCATGAAAATCTTGTGGAAATATCATGACCTACTTTTGACTTATTGCCATGGAAATCTCATGAAAATATTTTGTAATATTATTATTGTTAGCATGGTTATTAAATTTGGGTTGATTTGAATGATCAGATCGGTTGGACAATAATTCGGTAAGTAATTCGAGTCGATCAACATGAAAATTGGAAGGCATAAAAATTTGGGTTGACTCGAGAAAAATTGGATTGAATCAGAACTCGATGACTTGGACCGAATTTCGGTTCAACCTAAAAATGTTTCATTTTGAGAAACGAAACCTTAAACCCCTAATTTCTCTTCCCTTTCTCTGCATCCATTTCAGATCAAAAAAGAAAAAAAAAAAGAGAAACGATTGGAAAGATGCCAAAATCATGTTTACCTTTTTTTTCTTTTTGTCTTCTAATGGTCTTGATTTGAGGTTCACGGTAGTAAGAATTCTAATGGGCAATTCAGCCCATTATAAAATGAATCATTCAAGATCTTGATCCATTTATAAGTCTACAAAGATAAAATGATATTATTATTGGATAATAAAATTTTTTAAATTTATAAATTAATTCTATTTTGTTAGTAAAATATTAAAATACATTTTTTCAAGTATTTAAATATAAAAAAGAAATTTTATTGGTTTTAATATAAAAAATAAATTATGTTGATCTTAATATTTTTATATTAATATTTATTAATTAATAAAATTTTCAATATATTTTAATATATCATACTTTTATTTTTTTATAAATAATTATATTTAATAAAAATAAAAAATTAAAATTAATTCGATCTAATTAATTAATTTTTGACTCAATTAATAGATCGAGTCGATCTTCGAGCTGCTCCTGAAAATATTGGTTGTCAGTGTTAGTTGTTAATTTGGCGTTGGGGGGTTTTGACAAAGTGAGGATGCATCGTGTGAGAAAAGAAAAAGAGGAGGAAAAAAAGAAAAAAGAAAAGGGTGTAAGGGGGGTGAATGAGCACGAGGGTGGGTGCAAATATTAATCAGTGGGGCCGGCAGGGTTGTGATCTTGAATGAGTAGCGGATGACGTTTTAATGTGCAATTTTCACTGGAGATATGAGGAAAGGAATGTTGATGGGTTGCATGTTTTAAAATTCGACTAATTTAGTTAACTTGAAACAGTATTAGACACGTTGGGCTGAAAGTAGGGCCTGGGTTAGTGTGATTTAAAAGAGAGCTTGTCTAAAATTTTCATTTTAAAAGTATTTCCTTTTATATTTATCAGTTAATCGATCGATTAATAATTTTATTAATTAATTCATTAATTTTAATTAATTAATATATTAATTTTAATTTTTAATTTATTTTTTTAAATTGATTTATCAATTAATCACTAAAAATTTAATATATAAATTTAATAAATTATATAATTTATAATATTATTTTTAATAGTTAAAAATACTTTTAAAATATAAAAATTAAATTAAATATCCATTAAAAGAATCAAAATAAAATAATATTTTCATAATTAATTATAAAAATTAAATATATTCAATATGGAACTAACAACATAATGCTAATTATACACATATAATAAATAAATAATAATAATAAAAGATAATTTTAATGTTTATTTACTAAAAATATGTATTATAAGAATATTTTAGAAAGTTATATATCATAATATTTATAAATTACAAAAATATAGAAAAATATAAGTATAAAATTTAAAATATAATTTATAAAATGACTAACGATTAACTGTCGATTTTTAAAAATAAAAACTATAAATCTAAATTATCGATTCGGTTAATCTAAAAATCGGTTCGATTTCAGGTCGATTTTGCTCATCCCTAGAAAATGGTGAATTTGAATTCTTGTAAATTAAAAGAGTAATTAGACTGTATTTTATTTTCTATGTTGCACATAGTATAATATAATACAGTACAAGCAAATACAAATATGATATTTGAGAAATTTTTTGAAAATATAATATAATATAATATAGGTCTCATTTTTCACATACACTGTATAAAATAATATACCATAAACTCTTAAATTTGTGTAATACGGTAATTAAATATCGTATTAATACTAAATACCGTTCCACCACCATCATTGATACCACCACCACCAGCACCACCATTGCTGCCATCATTTTCGCCGCCAGTGCCATCACTATTGTTGCCACAACCACTACTGCCATCACTATTGTTGTCAAAACCACCATTGTATCCCTATCACCACACCGCTGCCACCACCATTACCACATCACGACCAAAATCTTCAAATTAGTAATATTAAATGTATAACTTAATAGCAATTATACAAAAATTATATTATAATTGATATTTTTTTTATTTTTTGCTCAAATGCTTAGTTAAATTCGTTGTTTAGATTTATTCATTTTTTTTGTCTAATTTTATTTTTAAAAATATCATTCTTTCTAATAATATATAATCATTTCTCATTAATTTTTTTTATTTTTTAATAAAAAATCGATGTATGTATTAAAAATTATATTTTATAATTATATATAATTTTTTATCTAAATTAGTTACAATAAAAATAATTTAATTGTATCTATTTTAAAATTTTTAAAAAATAATATATTATAATATTATGTATCAAATGCAATATAAAATATTACAGATTAAAACAATTTTTGTAACACCCTTATCAGAACAGTATTCTTCGATGCAAAACTTAGCGGTAAACGGTAAAATTTTTTTTCAAACTTTCCATCATGGCCAAACAACTTTGATACAATTTAATATTTTATTCAATTTACGAAATTTCGGCAGCACAATGGCTAGAACTTACTAGCCTCCTGAAAAATTCAAACAATCCACACAGCCTCTCAGAGGCACAACAAATCATATATCAATAATAGTCATTTACAACTCTTTAACCGACATTATCAGAACAACAACAATATTTATTATTTAACAAAAAGTACCTTTAATACATTTCAATTCTATACTCTCACTGTCTAAGTATATACATGCCACAAATACTAAACATAAAAGTACAACTTTCTTCATCTTCGAATTCTGCTTCTCCATGTGTATAGCTCCTTCAACCCCTCAAAACCTGCACGCAGTAAACACTACGTGCTGAGCACTAGAAATGCTCAGTGGTGACTACTAATCCTAGAATTTTCCAATTTCAACATAATTACATAAATTGTATAAACTTCTATTCTTATTTATCAGAAATTTACTTTTAATTTCTTTCACACTATTTTCATTGTTTACCAACATTTTTTTGTAACCATTTTACTTTGTTCGTATACTTTTCAATTTATTTTACACTACTTTCTTTGTGATTCGATTACAAATTGACTTTTTCTTTTTCGTTTCTTACTTCTACTTTTACTTATCCTTTGTCTTATACTTTTGCAACACTTGACGTAGTTGTCATTTCGTTTAACGAATTACATGAATACTCATGTCTTTAATGGCAAGTTTCCTGTTCCTAGTTCCATTAGATAATTCAAATACGATTTCCATTATCTATTCTTTTAATTCACTTTAACCTTTAGGCTTATAATCTTTATTGCAAAGTGATGTAAGTATTTTGGATCACTCTGCATACAAATCTTTATTTTCTTTTCTTTTTAAATGAAACTTTTTCATTTTAACTAAACAATTATTTGTCTTTTGATCATTTTACTTTTCACTTCCTCTTTACTTCCAGTATTTATTATTTAGTCATATGTTTACACTTAAATATAGTATTGTCATGTTTGACTTTAAATACATAATTAGTACACAAATTACAAATTTAATCTCATAGGTCTTTTCATAAACACTTTATTTTTATAACCATTTTCTTATCATTATTGCTTATTAAATACAACCTTTGGGAACAATTTCGGCTTTATCCCAAAATTTTCATTTTCTTTCAATCAAGTTCTTTATCATTTATAACATTTACATTTAATTACTTTTACACTTCCGATTTATTCTTTTCAATATGCCCCTAATGCAATATGACAGGACTCTCAAAAAGGACAAACGGAACATGGACCCAAAGGCCCCACTAAACAGATAGAGAAATGATCTCGAAAGATCAAGTCTCACAAAGCAGAAAACAGATGCACTTTCACTTTCACTTTACACTGAAGCTATGGAGATCAAAGATCCTACCCATAGCTAAGCAAGTCGCCATGACTTGCACCGCGGTACAGAGGTGTCCCTATGGCTAGCCAATTATATCCTGAATAAGAATATCACTACCTGACTATTGCTAAGGGCAAAAACAGTCAAGACCTTTCTGAATGATTTTCAAACATCAATAATTTTAATTTCTTTTATTTTGCTTAAAACAGTGCATTTTGTCAATCGCACTCTTTTTAGTGCTATCGACTATGCAATAACTTTTTCTTTTCGTTTCTTTTTTCTTTCCAATCACTTTTGCGTGAATTATTTGTCAATAATTCACTATAAACTATTTAATTAATTATTTTCTCGATATATATATATTTTTCTCATATTTTGTGAATTATGTCAGGATAATTCACTCTTTACTTTCTTGACACTTATTGAATTATTGCTTGATAATTCAAAAATATACTTTTACAGTCATTTTATTTACTTTTAGTCTCTTAGTCAATCTCTTGCTCTTACAGTATGAATTTGCAATTATTTGAAAATTGCAATACTTAATACGAGTTGTGAATTATTTATAATAATTCACCATTTTATTTGAATTATGAATTATTTTATAATCCGATTTTTTCTTTGAGTACTGTTCATTTATACGGTTACTATTCACTTATACAGTTACTATTCACTCATACGATTACTATGGTTAATTTATTTACTATACTTTTTATTTTCTGAAAATTTATCATTTAATTTCTTCCTTTTCCTTATACGAAATGTACATTAAATTATATTAAATTATCGCTTTTAATTGTTTATTGAATTATTTCTCAATAATTCAATATTTCAATTACGTATATTCCATATTTATTTCTAAATTAATCTATATATCACATAAAATTCGTAAAAATTTATGTGAACATTGTTTTTCAATTATTGTCATATTTTCTTATTTCATGAATTATTTTAACATAATTCATCATATACCATACACTTAACAATTCTCTAAATTTCCGTAAATTTCATTAAAAATTTATAAGCAATTTATTTTATGCTTATTATCATTATATAACATAATCAACAAAAATTCTCTACTTGATCAATTACATTATTCAATGCATATTCCAAAATAATCATATAAATTTCTATAAATTCCATAACAATTTATGGATATATACATTATTTCATCTTCTATCAATTAGGACATAATTTCATTAATTTACAACACAATAATTCATTTCTTTAACAAGAGAATTTTTGATTCACAAAGGAAATTTCTTAATAAATTTCCTTAACCCAATTTATACACTATATTAGTCTTAATTAAAATTTAATTGAACGATAATAACATTAATTTCAATATTAATCAATAATTCAATATTTTTCCTTAATCAATTTAAAGGAAAAATTCAACAAATTAAGGAAAATTAAAAGATTTCGTAGTCACATACCATAACAGTCGAATTCGTTTCAATTTGCTTAATAATTTGCTTGCTGGAGACTCGTCGGAGCGTCGCCGGAGGCTCACCGGAATCTCGCCGGTGACAATCCGACACTGCCACCTTGTAGATCGGAATCTCCTTTTTCATTTTTTCGGTGGTCACGCGTCCAAATTATTCCTTGGTTGGCCGGAATCTTCACTTAAATAACCCGCCAAACCCATTTCCGATCTACCGATCGCCGGCGTTTGAGGAGCGATGGAATACACCGGAAGACTCGCCTCGTCGCCGGGAGTTGATCGGTGGTGGCGGTGTCCTCATCCGATGCCTTGATTCGCCGGAATGAACAAAAAACCCATTTAAAATAAAAATAGGAAAAACTCAACGATCGGACCACCACAACGGAGGTCGGACGCCGGTGAAAGGAAGAGGGCGCGCTGCTCATCGCCGTCGCGGTGGTGGCCGGCGTGAAGGGCGGCCGGTGACCCTCCCTTTCTTTCTTCTTTCTCTTTCTCTTTCTTTTTTTTTCTTTCTTTCTTTGGTGGTCGACGACCACTGCATCTTGTTTTTTTTTTTTTCTTTATATTTGGTCCACGTTTTGCTTTTCTCTTTGTTTGTTTCTTATTGCCTTTATTTTATGATTGTGGCCACTAGGCCACACAAATTTGCCGACTTTTCTCTTTTTTTTTTTTAATTTTCATATATTTATTTTTATATATTTATTTATTCATAATTTTACTATTTTGGTATCTAAACCTTTTGCTATTACTTTTAAAGCTCATATTCACATTAAAATCGATTTCATAATTTTTATCACATCAAAAATAGATGGGACATAAATTTTCAACTCAATCGGAGCCCATTATCGGTCCGATTTAAATTTATCAGTCCAATCCAAAAGTACCGGTGTTATAGAAAAATTTACTTTTTGCAACCAAAATAATCTATATATTATTTTAGGCTTAACTGCAATTTTTTGTAATTTTTGGAGTTCGTTTACTATTTTTAAATATTTATATAATATTGAGTCAATTTTCCGATAATAAAAATTAACTCGCTATCTTTTTCATATTTTTTACTTTTCGAGATTCATTTGACCTCGATTTCACTTCAAATTTCAACCCCGGACTCACCATGACCAATATTTTTCGATGGTCCAATAAAATATTTTTCACTTCCGGGTGCACTTTTCGGCCCGAAAAATACTATTCACTGTCTGAAAATACTGTTCACGGCTAACCCGGTATTGAGGCCGTTACAATTTTGTATCAAATATTATATAATATAATATAAGCTAATACTGTATAAATTAATACTATAAAAATTAATATTATATTAATACAATATAGTAAATCAAACGTATCCGTAAACTTAATTTTTTGAAGTATATGTTATTCCTTATTTTCAATGCATTTTCATCTTAAAAAGAAAAAAAAAAGAAAAAAAAATGCATCAAGAGGTAGCACCACCCCTTCGTTGCAATCCTAGGGATCAGAGTGGAAATTGTAAACATAAGTACTTTTTTTCTTGTTTGAACCATGGTTAAGAATGATATGATATTATATTTTATGATTAAGTAGTTGTTTGGAAAAAATTCCAACTCATGAGTTGAGGATTAATTTATGGTTCAATTTTTTTTTTAAATTTTAAGCTACCAAATTAATGATTTATAATAATTTTTATATTTTTATTGTTTACCATTGTTATTTAATTTTGAACACATTTTTTATGTTTTAATATAATTTTAATATTATTTTTGATCATATATACAGGTGGTGAATAAGTTGGTTGGGTCATACGATACAAATAGATTATTGTTAAGTAAGTTATGAGCAGAGTCGGGTGATAAATAAATGGAGTTAAAAACCATTAAATTATATGGCATTATTTTTTTGCTAAAAAAATTTAAAATAAAAAATATATGCATAATCTCTAATGTAATTGAATTTATTTTCACATTGTATAAAAAATTATAAAATTTCAAATAATATAAAAATATCATAAACGAGTTATAAATGAATTAATTTGTATCGGTTATAAATAATGTTATAAATAATGAGTCAAATCACTTTACCACATTCAAGGTGTGTTTGGCATTGCTTTTCAAGGAAAAAAAATCTGATTATTTGATAAAAAGCTGATTATAAAATATAAAGCTGTATTGGATAAATATTAATTTTTGAAAAATTAATTTTGTGAAAAGTAAAAAAATTTTCTATTAGAAAAAGTTAGAAATTAAAGTTTTTTAAAAAAGCTAAATTTTAACTTTTTAGGAAAACTAATTTAAAATTTATTTTAAATAAAAATAACATTTATTTTATTTTATAATTACAAATATTATTAATATCCAATTGATTTCTTAGTTGTGCACTGCCATGGCTAAAGACAACGGGCAATTGATTGCGGCGAAGCGAGCATACAAGAACGCGAAGGAAGTGGGGAACCGGCAAGAGGAAGCTCGATGGGCCAACTTGATAGGGAACCTACTTAAGAACAGAGGAGAATATGTACAGGCACTCAAGTGGTTGCGGATTGATTATGATGTCTCTGTAAAGTACTTACCTGACAAGCAATTGTTGGCTACTTGCCAGTCTGTAGGCGAAATTTATCTCCGCCTCTATAATTTCGAGCATGCTTTGATTTATCAGGCGAGTATGAGAATACATAATCTTGAAAGTTGCGAGTTTCTTTTTTTTTTTTAAGGGAAATAAGTGAATTCATGGGTTGAATTGGGCATATCTTTCATACGGCTTTCAACAGTTGTATAAATAATAAGAACATGACTCATGGAAGAGATTGGTTGCTCATGAAAGGGGGAAAGGAAAAGAAAGACAGAAGTTGAGTTAGAAAGCTAGGAAGTTCCATTATTTTCTGCATTTTAGTGATGTGAATAAGAGTGAGAACGAAGAAAATGAACAATGAAGTCAGGATTATATATATATATATATATATATATATATATATATATATATATATATATATATATATATAAGGGTTAAATTAAAAAAATAATTCATATTTCTTAATAACAACATAAATTAAATAGGGGTAGAGTAAACAATCACTAATAAACAGCAAAAATAATCTATATTTTAGTCATATTTGTAGAGCAACAAGAGAAATATTCTAAGTGTTTAAAGTCTTTCCAATTTTTCAGTGTTTGTTTTTGAAAAATATCTAGTGAGGAAAAATGGCATATAAATAATTCAATTAGAGAGAAGTTTATAATGGGAATATGTTGCGGATACAATTCTACTCAACAAAATCATCTAAGGAAATATTTTATGGGAAGGAAATTTTGAATTTGAGAAAAATTATTTGTCATTTTTTATCCTTTTATTCTGAAAAGCCATTTCTAATTGTATTATTAACCAAACAGTTGGTAAATTATTTTTCAATTTATAAGTCATTTTGATTTTTATTTACTAAACAGTTATCTACTTTTTAAGATACAACTTTTTGAAATACAGGTTTTACCAATTAAAAAAATTATTTTTATAAGTTTTGCCAAACTAGACCTCAAACCGCTATATCATATACCGATAATTAAACATCCAATTTCGTATCAAATTTTGATAGTTTTCTAGATGTAGGTGACATAAATTTTCAAAAAACTAAATTGAAAAATAATCTCTAATTAAACCTAGTTATATAAGAGCCGAACTTTTATTGCACACCTAAAAGTAACCCTTAAGCTGAACCAAATGGATAAGGGTGTTCAAAATCCGACCCTACCCGAACAACCCGCACCGAACAAGAAATTCGGGTAGGGTTATTAGGATTGTTAGGATCAGGTAGAGTTAGGAATTTGGGGTTTGTTCGGACCGGGTTAATCCGAACCGACCCAAATATCCTTTTAAATAATTTAAAATAAAAAATAATAATTTTAAAATAAAAAAAAATCGAGTTATTCGGGCGGAGCCCGAAATTTTACGGGTTATTCGGATAGGAATCCGAACTATTCGTAAGATAAGATAGAATTGGGATATATGGAAAAGTTCGGGTTATTCGGATTGATCTGAACCTGCCCAATAAACACCCCTTCAAATGGAAATCAAACTCTATTTTTAGTGCAACAAAAAACACTTGTAAACCGTAAGATCACATCTCCTCCCATCTTTCTGAGCAAAACTCCCCCAAACTCGGAGGGGTAGACCAGCGCTTCTTCCCAACTACATTAAACTCCTCATTTCTTATCCACTCACTCTGCATATAAAACCTGTCCATTTCTTGGTTTTGTTCCATTCATATATCTCTTTAAAACAAAATAAAACAAAAATGTCTTCTGTACTTTTATCTCTGTACTCATTCTTTCTTCTTTTCTCCACCGTCACTGCCTTCAACATCACCCAGATTTTAAACAACCAATCAGAATTCAGCAACTTCAATGATTTATTAACAAGAACTCAAATAGCATCCCAAATCAACAGTCGCCAAACAATCACTGTTTTTGTTATTGACAATGGCCAAATATCTTCACTTTCTTCCCAACCAATGGATAGAGTTAAAAAGATTCTAAGTGTGCATGTGATTTTGGATTATTTCGATTTTGCTAAGCTACAACGATTACCACACAAAACGACGACGCTTACCACTCTTTACCAAGCCAGCGGCCAAGCTAGGGCCCAAGAAGGCTTCTTGAATGCGACTGATAAAGATGGAAAAGTTCTCATTGGCTCTGCTTCTAAAGGATCATCGCTTGATTCCAGTTTGGTTAGATCTATTTATTCTTTGCCTTATAATGTTTCAGTATTGCAGATTAGCGTCCCTATTATCCCTCCCAGTATTTCTGATTCTTCTTCTCCTCCTCCGTCTAAGTCGCCGTCTCCGGCACCTTCACCGGATGACGTAGCTGCTTCACCATCCACTTCCAGTGATGCGCCTACTCCTTCACCGGATAATTCAATTCCGCCGGCTGCGGATTCTCCGGCAGATGGTCCTGCCGTTGATACTGCTGGTGCAACTGCAATAGCCGGAACAGGCATTGGGATTTGTACGGGATTTGTTGTGCTTTCCTCTGTTTGGATTGCGCTGAAGATGATGGGATGAGTGATTAGGAGAAATAAGAGAGTAGAAATTAATATTTTTTATTTTAGTTCCTTGCGCTCTGCAATTGAATCCTTTCTTTTGAATTGCTTTTGATTATTCATTTTGCACGCATGCCAGGATTTTTTTTTTTTCAATTCAAGATTTTGTTTTATTTTATTTTATTTTATATATTACTCCTCCCATCCTTATTTACAACTCTTGCTATACAGATTAAAAAACAGTTAATATTTTTTAAAATTATACAAAATATTATCAATTTATAATATTTTTTAGTAATTAATGTAAAATAATAATAAATAAAGGTATAAATACATTTAAAATAAAAAATAAAATAAAAATAGTGCATTAATTTTTTTAAAATTTAAAAAAAAAATGACATAAAATATAGGAAAAAAGTCAAAATTTTCTTCGAAATTTTGTTTTCTTATTAATTTTTGCAAATAAAGAAATTGTGTTTTTTAAAATAGCACAATTTCACTCGTAAATTTATTATAATGAAGTAATTTTGTCTCTAAAATGGGTATCACGTGAAATTCTTTAATTGTTTGCCAACTAAAGCAAATTTGTTTTTTCATTATTATTTCAGACAATTTAACAAGTTTTTCCCAATAAAAATATACAATTATTGCATAATGCCAAATTAACTTTTCATCCTTGAAAGTAAACTAACAAAATGTATAATTGGTTACAGTTTTTGGAAAAGAAATTATAATGATAAATCATCTTTATATTTGTGATTAATATGAAACCAGATGACCTCAGTCTGAGTTTCTCTACCAATTTTTGATATATAAATAATTATCGGGATACAGAATATACTAAAGAGAGAATTAAAATTTAAATATAATAGAAAATTAAATATTTTAGGGAGATCAAAACAGTAAGAAACAAAAAATTGAAATGATTAATTTAAAAATTAATATAAAGATAACATAAAATTATAAAATTTATTTTTTCTTAAAAAAATGGCCTCACGTTATATTTTTTTAAGAAGAACTCACACTATATTTGGGTCCACCCCCGTTTAGTTGAATCATATACCGACAATTTATAGTTTTAATGAACACTTCATATAAAGAGGAAATTGAACCATACACTCCACTTTTAGCTTTACTTTTTAAAATTATATAGTCAATTAAAAAGTTTTAAACTTAATTTTTTAAAAATTATGCTTTCAAAGTACGTCTTTGTAAAATCAATTTTATTTTATCAAAAATTTGTATATCTTATTTTTTTTTTCTCAATTAAAACAAATATTGAAAAACTGACGGTAGGAAATGTAGACCTTAGGATTAAACAAATTTCATTTCAAAATCACTCAAAAAAGGCAAAAGGGAAGAATCACATAGAAACAGAGAGGAAAGATTTGCGTGGAGAAAGTCCAGATGAGGAAAGTCCAGAATCGCATAATATTGATCTCGGTTGACCTCAGCCTATCAATGTATCACAACTGTTACACCTAATTTTCAATATTGAATTATCCACTTTTTAGTTCGGTATATTTATGTGTACCAAGATATATCCACTAGTATAGTCAACCGGATTGTTGAATTTTCCATCTTGCAATTCAAGATAACGAAGTATACTTTTTGGTATGCTAAATTCCAGAATGAATTGTCAATCTGTAAGTTCGGTCTCTCTCGATCCATCAATGATGCGGATGTTTTTTTTTTTTGATAGTTGGATCTCAAATAATAATATCCTACGCATATATATATATATATATATATATATATATATATATATATATATATATATATATATATATATATATATATATATATATATATATATATATATATAACAAGAATCTAACTAAATGAATCCGAAATTTACCTTTAAGGTAGGGTGAGCAAAAATCGAATCAAACCAAAAAATCGAATCAAATTGATCTATTTTTTAATTTAGTTCGGTTTTTGGTTTTTAATTTTAAGAAATTTCTGTTTTTTGGTTCGATTTTTAAAGGAGAAAACTACATAAAAATCAAATCAAAATTTATATAATTATATAATTTTTAAAATTTTTTTATTAAATAATTATTTTATACATATAAATTATTTATTTTTAGTTGTAAATTATATGAGTATATTTATCAATTATTAATATCTATTTTTAGGTGATAATTTAGAATTTTGACGATTAAATTAAAAATCAATTAAATAAAAAAATTTATTTAATGGTTTTGTTGTATTATTTATTATATATTTTGGAATTATTTATTTAATTTAAACTTTTATTTGTACAATTTAGATATTTTTACTTTAGTATATTATAATTTATAATTTTTTATAATTTTTAGACACAATATTTTTTATTTTTTAAAAAATAATTTTAAATTTCGGTTTTTCGGTTAACCAAACAAAACCGATAAAAAAATTGGTTCTGTTTAAATTCGGTTATTCTAAAATTTTGATTCGGTTCAATTGATAAAAATAAGAAAACTTTAGTTAGTTTTCGGTTATTTCGGTTTGGTTATTAAACCGAACCATCCGTTGCTCTCCCCCACTTTAAGGTTGTTGAGCAATTAATGTAACGCCTCAAAAATTCGGGTTGATTATAGTTGATAAAAAGTACATTTTGGTACCAATTTACAAGGATCAATTATGAAGATTCTAATATAAATTAGTATTATTTTTGGGTTTTAAATTTACTAATTGTTAATTTAAAACGTATTATGAAAATTAATAATAATAATAATAATACTAATACATATTTTAATGCTAATGGTGGATATTTGAAGAATTATCTAGAAAAGAAAAGAGAAATAGTGGGACTAAAACAAAATAAAGGTTGTTTATGTGGTTAAAAATGTGAAGAAAACAAAAAGAAAGAAATAAAAAAAAAAAAGAAGAAAAGGAAAGGGAGAGAGAGCAGATCGCGTCGGGAGCGGGAGGAGAGGCGGTGTTGGCCCGTCGCCTGACCGCTGTTGCTCATGACACCGGCGAGGAGGCTTCGATCGTTGCCGTCGTCGTTCTTCGTTCACCCTTTCCCCTACAAGTGCCGTTCTCTTCGGCTCATTTTCTTTTGATTTTCCCCCCCATCACCACTGTAACTTCTTTCTCTTGTTCCGGTGGTTCTCGATGGCAGTTGAGGAGCTGATGGCACCGGTGGGATTCCGAGACTATGGCGGTTCCTCCGATTGCTGCCGCTCCTCTCCACTCGCCGGAAGCAAGGAGATTGGCGATGGAGAGAGAGGGATGTTTAGGCTTCGATCCCGTTGAATGGCGACAGTCTTTGGGCGCGTGAGCATCGCTTGGAAGTTGCCGGTGCCTTGATCTACCAGTGGACGGCTTCGGTGTCTTTCTGGCAAGTCTCCGGCGAGGCTCCAGTGAGGCAAAATTGAGAGGGCATTCTGGGCTTCGACTCCACGGTATGGAAATTATGTTAACAAATTGCTTTCATGTATAATTTTGAAGTAAGATTTGGTTAAATTTTTTTATGCTATTATGGACAGAAAAATTAAGGTTTGCATGACTTAGATTATACAAGTACCCATCACTAAATTTTGTCTAGTTAAATTATATTTTGTAACATACTTATTAGCTTGGGAATGAAATGGAAATTGAATGACTGTAAATACCCATATTGACACTAAGTGTGAGTTTCTGGAAAGTTAACTAGCGAGAAAAAAAATAAAAAGAAGAAATCTGAGATGCTGCCTATTGTAGGTTGGCTTAGGTTTATTCATGGTAAAGATAAATTAAATTGTATAAGATCTATATCAGTTTATATCATCAATTTCGATTGTTTATGGCAGCATAATTAATACTTTGGAAACAAAATAGTAAATAAATGACGTTTTTATTGAATGCTTATATCGAAACTTTAACAAATCCTTTAATCCTTATCTTTCAGTGGATATGAGTAGGTTTTGTTGCTCTGTTACAGGAGTTTCTTGAAATAAAATTATATTAAATAATAGATTTAGGGAATTAATTATATTTGGCATTAAAAGCTTGTCTCATATGATAGAATGGGAGATCTATGTCTAATTTGGAACTTCATGTAATGTTAATCATAGAAATGGGTTTAACAGTAAAGTAATGATGTATTGTCTTTTAATCGTTACTCTTTCACACTATTAATTATGTAGAAAATGGTTTAAACATATCTTTTAGTTTATTGAAAAGAGTCTTGTTGGTAATGAAATTGTTTTTGTTTTAAAAACTAATTGTTTAACTTATAATGATGAAATTCCTGAGTATACTAGCAATATGATATAATTGAAATTATTAGTGATTATAAGCCTATGGTTTAGTTAGTAAGGAGATTACAAGGTGAAAGTTTCAAAAGTACAGCGTCTATGGGTGTTTGTTGTCGGTTTTTGTCTTTATTAAAAAATAAAGTAATAAATAGTTTAGCCAAAGTATCAATTTGATTAAGATTGTTCTTAAATAAGTTCAACTTGACATATGATGACATAATGATATATGGATTTACTTTATAATTATATGGTTTGATAAAAATTATAATATAGTAATATGTCCTTGTCATAATAAGAAGAATTTATATCAAATAATCGTTGTTGCTATCATTGCATAACTTCTAACTTAGTAAAAGAAAGGTGACTAGGTAATGAGGGTTAAAGTCTTAATAAATTAGTTACATGTATAGTATTTGATCAAGTCAAAAGGAAAAAGAGGTTACTCTTTGGAGATAGTTAAAGTTAACTAGAGTTTTATTCTCATTTCTTACTATAAAACTTGTACAAGTATTGGGTTATGAAGTATTTTAACTTCATATATGCTATTATCTTTCATGATGCATTTTGCTAAGGTATTAAACAAAGAAGTTATTTGACATGTAAGAGATCATGATAGAGTATAAAGATGATTATTTAGGATTTAATAGACTATAGGTGAAAACTTTAATGTTATAACATAAAGCAAGTGAGAATGTAACTAGCAAAATAACAAGCTATTGGTATAAATGTGACGCATTTACCTCTCTTGATACATTCTTGTATGGTACTTAAATAATCATTATGAGCATCATTGTACTAATTGGAGTGGATATAGTGCCATGGTTATGCTTTTATGATAGTATGAGAAACTGATGATAAAAATGTTATGCCTTTACACATGGTTGCCTTGGTATATGACTAGTTAAGATGATATAGTTACATATATAAACACGATATTACATTTATATACATATGTAGACATCTCTATTAAGGGTAATACATTGAATACATGTCCCAAATATAGTATGTTTGATGATTTAATTAAGTACAGTGGAGCATGGGAGATGGTTATGAGGAACCATACAGGTACGTCCTTCTGTTGTGATTATGTGTTTATATGTTGATTCACACATCAATGGTCTAAATAATTGTATATGAATTCATTTTTATGAACATAAACTAGTCAGGTATGAACTATCATGATTAGTACAAGTAGTGTCAATACATGACTATTAGAATATTTAAAGTAATTTGAAAGAATTTATATAAAGTAGATTCCTTTGATGACAGAAGAGTAGTTTAAAGATAATTAGCTGAATTATTGTGAAATAATTTATGACATAAGTGAAATATGGTTCACTAACTGTACAAAAATATTGAAGATTCTGAATAAATGTATTTTCTGTATTGAAAATGAATCGAAATGATGAGAGATTTAATAAATATTTTGAAAGTAAGTGAAATTTTATGCCCTTAGAAATAATCAGGCAGTAAAACTAGCTCAGGATATAATTGGCTGGCCATAGGGGTATTTCTGTACCGCGGTACAAGTCATGACGACTTGCTATGCTATGGATTGGATCTTTGATCATCATGGCTACTCTGTCTCTGTTATCTGCTCTGCGAGAATTGACCCTCAGGGTCATTTCTCTATCTCTGTTGTGGCCCTGTCGGGTCCACGTTCCGTGTATCCAGTTTGAAGTTTTCTACCGGGTCAGAACTAGGGGCATTAATATGAAAATAAGTTAAAAAGTGTAAAAGATAAGAAATATTATAGTTCAGAACTAATTTGCATAAGAATTATCCTCTTATGTATGTACAGCAAATAGATAATAAATTTAAATTTATAATATTGATGAGCATATAATTATTTACTACTATATAAGCATTATAGATTTATATATATATGTATGTATACCACTCTGTTATCGATCAAGTACATAATATATGGCACACTATGGTGTTAAGATTATTTCAATGATTACATGAAAGTGAATTTTGAATATATACTATGTTTTAAATGATATATTTGTATGAAAGAATTATGCCACATTGTTTACTGAGTTATTAAGTTGCCTATTTGAGTAAGATGTTTTGTCGCTTATGCTTGTAATTTATTGATGAATATAAGAACTGGGATCTAAGATAATTGAAGGTATCAACTAGGAATATTATTAACTTTGTACTTGTGTAATTGATGTTACGTATTCAAAAGATTATCTTTAGATTATACTGTTCCCCACTAAGCTTTATAGTTTAGCATGGGTTTTGTTATCCGTGTAGGTAACAGGATAGGCTTATTTTGGGTTAGGCAGCTGTTATGACTCAACCATCAGAAGAGGGGATCTAGTGTGGGCAGATCACTTTTGAGGTCTACAATTGAAGCGAGGCGGTTTAAAAGTAAATTGTTCTTTATTTTGACATATTATAGCGATTTAAGAGTTTAATGTGTTATATTGAATCATCTTGGGAAATGTAATTAATAATGAGAATGGATGTATGAGATGTATGTTGAAATTATTTTCGTATTGTTGTGCCCCTGAAGGGCTGAGAAAATTGTCTGATTTTCAGGTGGATTAGATGAGTTTTTAGTCGTTATATTGTCTGATTTTTATTTGGTGATTAGTTAATTGGACAATTATAGTTTTATTGGCTTAATTTTTTTTAAGTATTTCTTTTTGGTCAAGCCTGAAGTCGATGGGATGGTTAAGAAAAAAAATTTCCAGCTTATCACTTGGTTCGGTTAGATTGTTCAGCAAGGGTGTTACAATTAATAACTTTGCACTGAATTATCTAAATTGTAGTGTCCAAAACAATACACCTCCAATGGTAATAACAAAAGAACCAAGAAAAAACTTTGGGACAGCAACCGAATTATGCTATAGTTTAGAGAGAGAATTCGGCTAGAGGAGAAAGAAAGATGAAGTTAAACTCTTCTGTCCCACTCTCACTAAATTTTAGCTTTTATACTATAGGTTAAAGTATAATTCTGATGGGATTAGAACTCTAAAAAATTTGGCGAATTAATTCAAAATTAACTCTTAATTAACTAATCAATTTGACTTAACTAATTTCAATTCAAACCTCTTTTATAAAGGCCATGCGTAGAGATTCTTTATTGGATTTTTATGCGTAGACTTGTATTTAATTATCTAAATGAGTTTCAAATCCAACCAAATTAAATATATAAATGCATAAAACTTATAAATCATATTTAATTTGACTTAACCTAAAAACCAGGCCATTAAAGTCTTATACCAGGCTTTTGTACTGAAGCACTCTAGAGCACTCCTAGAGCAGCGTGATGGTGGTTAATGAAGTGATTCATTCTTTATAGACTTTCAAGAAAAGTGGTGTGACGCTTAAACTTGACTTTTACAAGGCCTTTGATTCAGTTTCTTTGGGTTTATCTTTATACAGTATTGGAGCAAATGGGTTTTAGTTCTACCTGGAGGAACTGGATTAAAGAATGTGTGTCTACAGTAAGACTCTATGTTCTTGTGAATGGTGGTTCCTCTGAATAAACAGGAAATTACATAGATTACCATTTTTTAACTCTGATTTTTAAAAATACAATCATCTCTTAAAAATATTTAAAATTACCTTTTTTTTTAATTTTTTGTTTTTAAAAATACCACTTTTTGTTTTAATTCTCTTTTCCAACACTATTTGTTTCTCTTTCAGACCAAATCCTTAAATTGCACTTTGTTCGCCAAACTTGAGCTCGCCATTGCAGTGTACCAGGTGAGCAGCATCACTGAGTTGTTATTAGGTTTGATTTTAGCCTCTGATTGTCTATTGTTTCCTAAATTTTGAGTCTTGAATGTCATAAATGGAGGCAAATAATGGTGAAGCGAAGTCCAAGATGAAAGATTATGAAGTTATAGATCAGATTCGAAAAGGAGCTTTTGGTTTTGCTTCTCTTGTTCTTCATAAAGCTGAGAAGAAGAAACAAGAAGCTAATCTTCCTTCTAAGTTTTATTTCTTCTTGTTTTTTTTTATCTTCGTGGATCTTCTTGAATTTGCCAATTATATACGTTTTTCTTGGTGTTGATTGATTGATAGAGGTTAACTGTTGTTGTTATTTATTTTTTGAATAAGACTAATTAGGAAATGAAAATCTTCCAATAAGAGAATGGTGAATTTTGTCGTGGCCAATTATATTTGTTGCTTTGATGCTAAACATCATGTAATTGCATCGAAATTGTTAATTTGGGGGTTTAGAGTGGTGGGTAGTGGCCATGTCCGCACGAAGTTTGCTTATTAGCCATCATGGTCCTCAACTTCCAAACTGATTGAATTATAATATCTCCTTTTTTTTCCTCCTATTTGGTTTTTGCTTAAACATTCAATTTTCACTTTGCATAGACTACCTTATGCCGCAAGCCCAAATACGAAACCTGGTTAATTTAGTTTAGGATACAAATATAGAAAAATAAATGAGAAATCCATTATAATTCTAAGGGGTTTCCAGTAGAAGTTCTTCTAAATTAAACTATATATTTTTTTATAGCTTGATTTCTACTAATTTCTATTGTGAACTAATTTTTACTTGTTAGCGTTTATTTCAAGTGGTGATGATGTGCATTTTACTTCAGTGGAATGCTGGTCCAAGACCCTACCAGTCGATATGATGTAGATGCTGTTTTCGATCAAGCTAGAAACTCAGGAGCGCTTGAAAGACCTGCTGGTTCTATTCATTCTTCCTCAGGTTCAAAAAGCATCACTGGAACTAGGCGATTCATCTCAGGTGAGATAGTTCCATCTGCTCCTCAACCACCTAAGGTTGTTGAGCATACTGTCACTCTTTGGATGAATGGATTTACTGTAGATGATGGCCCTTTACGAAGATTTGATGATCCTTCCAATGCATCCTTCTTGGAGATATAATGTAACTATTTTCTGTCATCACTTCAAATAATAATGTATGTATGTTATAGTCTGTAGAGCCTTAATGTATGCTATCTAATTCAGTTCATTGTTTAAAGGCACAGTGTTGTTGGGTTTATGTCAAAGTACTGGTACGATCAGTCAGTGTGCAAATTGGGTAGCTTCTTTTTATTCATTTTAAAAGTAAAGAAAGCTATGATCTAACTGCCTGTGAATTTATGGTTTAAGCTTTTGGAGTGCAGGTCGAGTATTTTACTGTTTAATATAATAATTGTTTCACAATTCACAGATTATACAGTTTCTGCATGCTCCATCATATTCTCTATCTTCAATTTTTTTTAAATATCTATATATATCTGTTTGGCATTGTATAGTAGAACTACTCTTCATGACCAAAGCGAAGATCATAACAATTCTGTTGTCCACTCTATGGCTAGCTACCTCCTGTGAAGATCTCTTATTCCAGTCTTTACTCGAACTTAACAATACGTACTATAAGAGTTATGGAGGTGAAGAGGAGATCAGACATAGCGAGGAGATTTGGACAGACATCAACAGCTGTAAACAAACACTCTTAAGTAATTATTCATGGAAAGTCGCAACATTCTACGGTGATAATTATTTAGTGGGATCATGTACATTACATTCGCCAGCTCTCTCACTTATAAATAAAGATTGTTCCCGCTATTATGAGTCTCTTGTCTTTATTAAAGTTTCTATAGATAGGGCGATTGGAAATGGTTCATATCCAGTTTTGAACACTATATACAATTATATTCATTGCTAACCGGATTCAGATTTAAATTTATTCTTTTTTTAGTTGTTTAGAATTTATATATTAATTATTCATATATTATTTAAATATTTTTTCTATTATAATTCTATTTTATTATAATAAATAATATTTAATATAATAATATTATTTATGATTAAATAATTAATATATTATAGAATAAATATATCCTCTTCTATATTCGGAAGACCTAAAAAGAAGAAGAATCAAATCAGGATGAAAATCTAAAGTAAAAGTGAGGTGCGAAAAATATAAAAAATTTGGACATAATAGGACCCGCAGAAATGCTACAAAATAGACTATTTTTTTAATACATAATTGATATACTAGGTATACTGTCAGTTATACATTATTGTTAGTTTACACAAAATGTGAAATGGTGTACAACTGAAATATATAGACCATTCTAAAAAAAATAGAAGTTTTCTTATTTTATTCACTTATCATGAAATATAATCTACTTTTTTAAGCTTTAATTAATAGTTAAAAAATTTATTATTAATATTTAATTTAGCATTTTCAAATGTATAATATAATTTTAATTTTTTAAACTGCTATACTGGTGATATACCTGGTATACCATCTGGTATACTTGGTATACCAGAAGGTATACCCGATATACCGGTGGTATACCTTCAATTATGGATTTAGGTATACCGGTGGTATACTTGGTGTACTACCTGGTATACCAACGATATATTTGATATATTACCTGATATATCTGGTATATCATGTATATCGCTAGTATACCATAATCCAAAATACCATTTTTAATTCTAGATTTTGGTATACCACCGGTATACCTGATATACCGGTGGTATACCAAAATCCAGAATTGAAAATGCTATTCTGAATTTTGGTATACCAACGGTATACCTGGTATACTAGTGATATACGAAATAAAAAATAAAATTTAATTTTGATTATCATTCAAAAAAAGTAAAAACAACAAATAAACATTCAATTATTTGTGTTGCAGGCCAAGTGCACTATAATTAGTACATAATTCAGTAGTAGCTTAAGACCACAAGATCCTACACAAATTTAAACTTATTAACTAATTAATTATTAACTATAATGACATAGTTATAATTAAGAAAATGTTAATTAGAGCGGTGACGGATGTAATTCTGTCAAATTGAAATGTGTAATGATTGTAAGGTTTAAGTGTTTTTTTAACCGAATTTGAAATGTAAATTATTTATTATGATTTCACAGCATATATGCCAACACACATGCGAATAAGTATAGAGAAAGTACATGTGTCGATGGCAATAACTATTTTATTTTTTAAAATCACTATATCAATTTGCATAAAATAAGCATATAACATTAAAGAGAAACATTAAATCATAGACTATAAACTGAGAAACTATATGCATTACCTACCTGTTTCAAGTAGGCTGCGTTTATAAGCTTTAGATTTGTCGTATTAATTTAATAACTAGAGCTGTGGGGTTTTAAATTTCCCAGAAAAAATAATATATATATAGAGAGAGATAATATTCCTATCATTGTTTGATTTGAGCTTGTGAAGCATCACAAAAATAGAAAAATGGGCACATCAAGGAAAAGCCTTTTTGCGATGAGTCATTGGTAGGAAGCAATTTTCAAATCAGATCCCTTTCAAAAAGGCTCAGGCCATTGCAAACCCTTATGGTTTCAAGGGCTACCCTTCTTCAAGCCAGCATTAACATATCATCACTAGATTTTGAATTGCGCAAATCCCTCCTAACCATCTTCTTCTCCTTCTTTGACTCGAAAAACTTACATGAGCCAGAAGAACCCACTCCTCCAACACCATCATTAACCACTTTTCTAACCACTAAACAACCTGAAGAGCTTCTATTCTTCACCAACTACCCCGAAGGGTCACCAGATCTTCTCCTCTCTTCCATACACACAGCAAAAAATACAAACCCCTACAGCTTCAAAATTCCCTTCGAAATCATTCCAAATTGAGCAATATCTTCCAAATAAAAACCAATTTAAAATCCTAAATCTTCTCGAATCAAATTACCAAGGCAAAAAGAATCATATCTGATCCCTTCGACATAGAAACCGAAACTCGAATGAACAATAAATCAAATGAAAACAAATACCTCGCCCAACTTCTGTTATCGAGAATAGATGGGGTGCATGGCCGATTGATTATACAACTTTTCGGCGAAAAAAGCGAGAGAGGTAGAGAGAAGAGAGAGACAGAGAGAATTGTGTTGTATTGTATTTATATTGATAAGAATAAGGAGGAGAAGGAGGAAAATGAGGCTTGAAAAGAGGAGGAGTTTAAGTTAAATGAAAAAAGTGGTATTTTTAAAAATGAAAATTTAAAAAAGGGTATTTTTGAAAGAAAAAAAAAGAAGGGAGTATTTTTAAGTTTAACATCTTTTTTTGGGTAGTTTTGTAAAACTCCCAAAAAAATTAACTGACAGTAGAAGGTTGTAACAGGACACTCGTTTGGATGCAACAATGAATATAAAACATGGAGGCTACGTTTGGTTCATTGTACTGTATTAGACTGTACAGTATTAAACTGTATAGTATTAATCTGTATAGTATTAATTTGTACAGTATTAGCCTGTATTATATTATACAGTATTTGGTACAAAAATTGTATTAGCTTGTAATATTTTATACTGTGTTTGGTGCATAATGATGTACTGCATTATTTTAAAAAAATAATTAAATCCAGATATGAACAGGTCTAATTAAATCCAGACAGCTAATAATAAACATAGGAGTAATCTTTTGGTTATAATAAGATTTTTATGATTCAGTAGAAGCATTTTGCATGTTATTATTGAAGGAGACAATAATGTTAAATTAGTTTTAACAGACCCAATAATTAACAAATCCTAATGTACGATCAGCAAACTAATTTTCGATTAATTATTCTTCTTCTTACTAATATTAATTATTTGACATCCCAATAAAATTGGTAGGTGTGTCAAATGTATGTATATTTAGCAGCACAAAACTAAATAGAAAAGAATAGTTATCTTCTATAAATTCAAAACAAAGAATATAATTAAAATATAGAAAAAAAAGAACAAGTAATCACATATGAACCATTAACATCATCACCATCAGACCAAGACTATTAATTCAAACAAGAAAGGTCATCATATTTACATTGAGATTGGTAAGAACGCATTGAGTATTAAAATCAGAAAATAAAATAACAGTTTTACATCTATTCTACTAACGTTTCTAGCATTGCTTAGTTACTGAAATGTTTTGCTGTGTTGAGGGAAAGGAAAGGAATTGAAACAACTTAGAAGTGTAGAAGTGGGAGAAACGTCATCTGAACTCAGCCAAAACTGATTCGGATTGCCATTAAAAGGAAACTAACAATAATTTATTTTGTCTTGCAAATTCATCAATCATCTAGGAATTCTCCTCTTCATAGAATTCACAATTTACTTTTCAACCTTTTACTTAACACACACACACACACATATATAAAGTACACTGTGTAAGAATGTCCAGAATTTTGCAGTGAAAATGTAACTGAAGGGCAATTCCTAAGGTTGGTCACAACCCACTGGTTAGTCACGGAACTTGAGGTGTTTTCATCACTTCAGAATCATTAAAAACTGAAGTTTTGGTTCAAGATTTTTATAAAAAAAATGCATCATAATTTTGTGCTAGTAGGTACAAGATCAAACTACAACTTCAATTTCTTCAGGCCTCAACTCATGTTCGGAAAAATATAGAACCAATCTTCATATTTCGAAAGGAAAATACAGTACCAGAACTCAGAAAATCTGGTAATGCAATATGGGTTTAATATGCTTGATCACAACAAAATTTTAAGATCAAAATAATTTGAAGATTACATGAAATTCCAAAACATTGGCAGTAAATTGGTAAGAAAAACAAATTATTACATTGGGGCTAGTTCTTTGGTATGTTCTTTCCAACAATTTTAGCTGGGGCTATTCGTAGAAGATTTCCTGGCTTACCCAGAAGAGCACGTTTGATCACTATCAATTTTAATAATCTTGAGCTTCCTGATATTTGTTTTGGCTCCATCCATTCTACCAGGCATCTTTTTGTATACACGGCCAGGTTTTGTTCCTGCCCGATGGATCCTAATGCTCTTAGACTCTTGGAACCGTGGGTCATTTGACCTCTTTTGAAGTTGTTCCGCTTAATTCCACCTGTGAGCAATTGAATACAAAGTAAATAATAGAAGGAATTGGGCACCAATTCATGGACAACTCTGAATTTTCAAAACATATTTCTTTATTATGATGTTTTACTATACAAGCTAAAATCAAACATTGGAAAATGTTTAAAAAAATTAAAAATAAAGAAGTAAAATCACAATGCCATGTCTCAGAATATCCTGCATTTTCTCTGTTCTAGCCCTTTAATTACTATTATTGCTTTAATGTTTGCCATTCTTATTAAGCTAAGCCATAATGAAGTATGCAACTAAAACCAATTTGGTTTAAGCATGGATTACGCAATAAAAAAGAAACAAAAAAAAAGTCATAATCACATCCTTAGATGCAGCTGTAACTATCAACAAACTTCATGGGACGGGTTTAGTAATGGATGAAAATGACTGGACAGATGTTTAGTTCTTGGCTTCACAAAAGCCACCCATCTGGTTAATGAACAAATCCAAATTCTAACTAGGATTTGTAAAACCAAATGGAAATTGTTCTTCAAACTTTAACTAATAGAATCAGAATAGCAAATTCAACAACTAGATTGACAGCAAATAGATATCATGGCTTGGATCTGGTTTTCAATTTAGTTAACGATAATGAATTGCATAAGAGATAAAGAAAACGAAGAAATGAATCCTTGTTGAGTACAGTTTTCCTAAAAATGCCAACCGAAACAAATCCATAAACCAAATAATAGAACAGAAATCCATAAACCCAACAATAGAAAACAAAAATCCATAAACCCAACAATAAAACTCATTCAATTGAATAAGAAAAAGAAAAAAGAACTCGTTGGAAACTAAAAAAAAAAATTAATTGAAATAAGCAGCAGTAGCAGAGATGGAAAATGAGAGAGGCAGAGAGGGAAAATGAGGAGAACAGAGAGTTAAAAATGCCTAAGAAACCAAAGCTAGTAAATTTTGGGGATTAGGGATTTGATCAATCCAACTGAGCAAAATTTGATTATAAAATTGAGATGAACAAAAATCCAACTCTAGAAATCGTTCGATTGAATAAGAAAAATAAACAAGAAAAACTGATTGAAAACAAAAGAAATTGAATTAAAAACAAAGAAAAAGGAAATAAATACCAATGGGAGTGGAGAGACGGCTATCAGAGCTGAGAGACAGATGCTGTCGGCGACGGTAACGGCCAACTGAGTTGAGTGACATGCCTTCAGCCACGGGATAAATGAATACAATAATACTGTGTTTATCGTGTAATATAAACCCAAGGAATAGTGGCACAGGCATAATCACACTTCTGCTGTAAGCGTGGAGGCTGAATCCGACAAGGAAAGATAGAGGGATCGCAGATGGGTTCCGTCGAGGACAATGATGCCACCTTCAAATATTTTGAAAGAGAGAATATGGATTTGGAGAAGAGAAAGACTTGGTAAAAAATAGGGAGGCTGAGGGAGAGGGGAGGTGCCGGTGTCGGAGAGGAGAGGGAAAGAGAGACTGCAGGCAGAGGGGAGGTCGGAATTAAAGTCAGCATAATACGGTATTTACTGTATTATATAAACCCAAAAGATAATAGTGTATTATTTTGTCCTGTGTGTGGTGGATAAAATATATAACTCTGTATTATTTAATCCTTGTATTAATTTTTTAAGAAAACAACCAAACATAGTATATAAAATTATATTGTATTATATTATACCGTCCTGTGTTTAGTACACCGAACCAAACATGGCCGGAATGGATTGGAAAAGCTGGGACGATCTCACTCACTCGTCTCATTCCCCTAAATTCCCATTAATATTCTATCCAAAGTTTCAATCTTTCACCGTCTTTGATTATTTCCTCTTCCCATTCTCCATTTCTTGAGAAACCAAAAAATGTCTGAGGACACCCAGTTCGTGGAGCACTGTAAGGGCGTTAATGGTCTTGATAAGATCAGCTTGCGTGAGGTTCGTGGTTACTCAGCCGAGGTATTTTTCTTTCTTGATTCCCTTTTTTATTAGAACCCATTTGCTTCCTTTAATGTTCTTGATTCTATGAACAAAATTCTTGATATTGGAGAACCGGTGCTATTTGATCGAGGAAAATTTGCGTCTTTACATTTGTTTCTCCCTTAGATCTGCTCCAGTTTGATTAGGATTAGGATTTATGTTTGGCGTGTCTGCTATTCCGTATATGTTGGCCTGTTGAAAACGATTAACTAATCCGAATTTCTCGTTTTATAGAGTTGTTGATTTCACCATTATGGTTTTGCTGGGATTTAATGATATATCTAAAAACAATGAATTTGGATACTTTGGGGATCTCTTTTATGGGGTTTGAGTGCATAGTGAATCGTAATGCTGGGGCGTGTCTCTCAGCCATCTTTTTTCTAGCTTGGGTTTCCTACTTGTCCTTTAAGTCCTGTGGACTTGATTGAGAATTCCATCCGTTGGTAATTACAGCATCAAATGTAGTAGATGAACCTTTTGCAGTTTAATATAAATTGGCATGAAGTTCATTTATCTTTAGTACATTTGGTCATTTATTGATTTGATTACCTTTCTCTGAGAAGGGTGGAGACGCAGTATTGCCAGTGTACTTTGTGTTTCATTTCCCTGTATTCTGCTTATACCATTTGTCTTCACCCATATCCTCCTCGGTCTTCACTCTTGTATTTTAGTTATGCTCCATGATGTGCGGAATGATATGTCTGAATGATATGTACATATCATTTCATTTACCTGTCTGGATCCTTGATAATTGCCATGTATACTTGCACACCCACACACATAACACAAACCCTCAATTGACTAAGCATCTTCCTATGATCTAATCCTAATATATTTAACAAAAGCAAAAGTTGAAATTGATTACAAAAGCTCATTGGACAGAGGGCTTATGACTTTTATACTTTTGTTCCCAAACAGGTCTATTTATATGGAGGGCAAGTCACATCTTGGAAGAATGAACATGGAGAAGAATTGCTTTTTCTCAGTAGCAAGGTATATAATTTAATTGAAGTTGAAAAAGGATCTGCCTGGCTGAAATTATTTGAACTTTTGTCACCATGTATGTGTTTCAATATAAGCAATGCTGAAGCCAATTCTAATGCCATAGAAATTAATGCAGCAAATCCATTTGCTGAGCTGTGTTAACTAGAGTTGGAGATATTTTATGAACTGTCGATTGCAGTGATTTTTTGGAGGATTGACTTTGGAATCTGCCTTTTGCTAATAGTTTTCTTTTTTGGAACTTCGAAACCTCTGTGATCATTTTTGACTGAAATTTAGTGATAAGTGTGGCAGAGGAAGACTGATTAGTTGGAGAGGCTTGCAATCCTTTTGCAGTCAAGGGGTGCACCCTTTGCATGTTTGCTCATTGAATTTTTCATTCTGTTGTGATTAGAGGGAGAAGTGAAAGCTACCTTTGCTAGGATGTTTTGGTGTTTGTGTGAGGGAGGGAGAGTGAAGAAGAGCAGAGGGAAAGGAAGAGGGGGGTGGGGGGGTGTTGGCAGCTCTTTATTTACATACTTCATCTCATTTTTACTGGTTTGAGCTGCACAATTTTTTACTTTTTATATTTTATTTGATTACATTTTCTGAGGGGGTTTTGACTCCATCTGCCGACTGAGAATAGAATAGGACTCTTGATCAAGGAGCAGAAAACCATACACTAGTTTGATCTAATCTTCATTGATCTAAAAAGAGTATTAAATTTTCTTTCTCTTGAGCAGGACATCCTACTATCCTTCCACATCTCCCTCCCCCCATATCTTCCTTTGCCTTGTGTTTTTATTATACAATGCATTTTGGTAAACACTGATGAAATTGCATGATTAATGGGTGCTTGTTCTAATTGCATATAGTTGTCAACAAAAGATCTTCTGGATATTAAAAGTGGTCTATTACATAGCTTCTTTTATTCCTTACTTTTCCAAATCAATTTTACTAAGTTGATTAAATCTCTACATGTTTTGCATCCAAAAAGCTTCATGGTTTCATTGATAAAGTGTAGCTTTACTTATTCTTGGATGGAGATGGGTGTAATGCTCAGCAATGATAGCAAAACCACCATTTGACAATTTTTTCTTAACTGGTTTCTCTTGCATTCGTAATATTCTAAACTAAGTCAGTGCTTTGTGCAGGCAATATTTAAGCCTCCAAAGGCTGTCCGAGGAGGTATTCCAATCTGCTTTCTTCAAGTATGTTCTTTACTTTTTTCTTTCTAATATATATATATATTACCTTTAAATCACCTTTTCAATGATTGAAATTGTTTGCCATATGCAGTTTGGTACAGGGGCGCTTGATCGGCATGGATTTGCTAGGAACAGGTTTTGGACCATCGATAAGGATCCCCCTCCTTTTCCAACAAGCACTTCAAATAAAGCTTTCATTGACTTAATACTTAAGCATGCTGAAGAAGATGTCAAGACCTGGCCCCACAGGTGCATGACTCAATCTTGAGAGAGAAATTTTATATAGCTCAATTTATCATGCATTTCTTAAGTGATATTTCATGGTCAGACCACTGGAAAAGTTATTTGAGTAACATTTACTTTCTTTCTTCTTCTACTTTTTTTTCCTCTTTAAATTATCTTTATAATCTATTTGTCTACCCAACAACATATGAGAGCTCTTGTAATATGCTGGTTTCTTCTTTTAACTAACCAATTAAAGTGACAAGGATGCTTGTGATTATTATCTGCAGCTATGAGTTTCGTCTTAGGATAACACTGGGGCCAGGAGGAGATTTGATGTTGACCTCACGCATTCGAAATACAAATACTGATGGGAAATCATTCACATTTACTTTTGCCTACAACACCTATCTTTATGTTTCTGATATCAGGTTATTTGATGAGATCAATTTATTACAGATATATTTCCATTATGTCAAATAGTTTTTTTGATCGTGGTGGAGCACCTCATATTTATTTGTGGGGTTGCATTGGATGGATGCCTTCTACTTTATTGATTCAAAAAGCAAGCATACGGATAGGCCTACACATTTTGATTTAGATGTTTCAGAATATAATGAATTGAGCTTGGGAAAGCGCAACCACACTGTTAGATTAAATCCAGTGGCTGGCTATTTTGTCTTATCATCTTTATGATGTGGATAACTATGAAGAGTTTGCTAAGAAGCAGAACGTGAAGCTCAATAAGAAATTTCATGGTGATAAATAATGGCATCAATTAAGAAGTTCTTTTCGATTATTACCTCAACAATCTTTTTCTGACCAAATTAATATTTAGTAGATGTTATGTTGGCTAGTAACTTGGTAATTCTTACTCAGGAAGTAAATATGTGTCAAGTGGTAACTAATTGGTTATATTCCACATTGTTAAGGAACCCTTTATTTTATGCAAATTTTTGGCCCTTCTGAATGGCAGGAGCACTGACAGTAATGAGTTATAATAACTTTATGCAATGTGCAAGAGATAGGATTGAGAGGTGAATTTAATAGAATGATCATATGTGTACAGGGCAATGTAGAATAAGGTATATACAATAATTGCTGAATCTTTAATTACCGAGAAATACCGAGCTCTTTTGGTGTCCATAGTGCATCCTCTAGCATACATAACATCCACTTGAATATCATATAGTGGCTCTACGTCTTGGATATTTAAATTGGATGTGCTAATAGCATATTTTAGTGTAGACCACATGATATAGCATAATAAATTAGTTGACACTACATTATATGTGTTCTATTGGTTTAATGATGTAGCTAACATACTCATATCTTCTTTGGTGTTGACAGAATAAGAGAATTGTTGTAAGGAGGTAGCAAAGAGCTGAAAAGCTCAGCTAATTGATTGATTTCCCTGTTACACAACCAAGAGAAAATGCAATGGCTAGCTTAATTCCAGCTTTTAAAACAATTCTTAGTCATAAAAAAAAAAAAGTAAGGTTGTCTGTAATAAAACACACAAGACAAGATGGGAGAACTATGTTTTCTGTATATTGAATTGAAGCCAAAACTATAGAGTTTATGCAAGAATAGAAAACCTAACTAGGAAACTTGCTATTCTGTACAAAGAAAGTAAATCAATTTACAGCTAATTACAATCCATTCTGTAACACTCTCCCTCAAGCTGGAGTATAAATATTGATCATGCCCAGCTTGTTACACAAATATTGAACCTGAGCTCCATTTAAAGCTTTTGTGAACAAATCACCCAACTATTCTCATATCTTCACATATCCCGTTGAAATGATATTATCTTGAATCTTTTCACGAATAAAGTGACAATTAACTTCAATATGCTTGGTCCATTCATGATACACTGGATTAGATGCAATATGAAGAACAACTTGATTATCACACCAAAGTTTTGCCGGAGATGAAGGATCTAAATTAATTTTAGCAAACAAATGACGAATCCACAAGATTTCATATGCAAAATGTGACATAACTCTGTATTCAGATTCTATACTAGATTTGGATAGCACAGTTTGCTTCTTGCTCCTCCAAGATACTAAATTTCCTCCAACAAAAATACAATAGCCTGTAGTCGATCTCCTATCACTCTTTGAATCTGCCCAATCATTATTAGTAAAACACTCAATATGAGTATTTCCATGATCACTGGACAGTATACCTAGTCTAGGAGCACATTTCAAATAACATAAGATCTTCTCTAGAGTTTGTCAATGCTTAATCGTGGAAACTGTCATATATTGACTAACAATGCTTATTTCAAATGCGATATCTGAACGAGTTACTGTAAGATAATTCAGTTTTTCAACTAACCTGCGGTATCTCTCTGGATCATTAAAAGGATCGCCATCATCCTTTGTGAGTTGTACATTAGGAATCATAGGAGTATTGCATGGCTTAACTCCTAATTTTTCAGTTTCTGCAAGCAAGTCAAGAATATATTTTCTTTGGGATAGAAGAATTCCCTTCTTACTTCTTAACACTTCTACTCTCAAGAAATATTTAAACTGGCTTTAGTTTTTAGTGTGAAATCTACCATGCATGAAAGACTTAAGAGAAGAGATGCCTGCAGAATCACTTCCTATAATCATAATATCATCAACATACACCACAAAAAGAATAATTCCAGCTTTTGATTGTCTGTAGAAAACAAAGTGGTTACACTGACTTTTCTTTAGGTCAAACTTTTGAACAACCTCACTGAATTTTCCAAACCAAGTACGAGGACTCTGGTTCACTCCATACAAGGACTTCTTCATATAATAAATTTTCCCATACTTTCCCTTAGCAACAAAACCAGGTAGTTGCTCCATATAGACTTCTTCCAGAAGGTCGTCATGAAGGAAAGCATTTTGATGTCCAATTGATGTAAAGACCAGTGTTGAGAGGCTGCCAAAGATATAAACAAACGAACGGAACTCAGTTTGGCAACTGGAGAGAAAGTATCAAAATAATCTACTCCATAAGTTTGGGCATATCCTTTTGCAACAAGACAAGCTTTAAGCCGAGCTACAGAATCATTGGGATTAACCTTGACGGCAAAGATCCATTTGCAACCTACAGGCTTCTTTCCTTTTGGTAAATTCATCAACTTCCAAGTATTATTTATTTCCAAGGTATTCATCTCCTCTATCATTGCATTACACCAACCAGGATGTGACAAAGCATCTTTAACGGTCGAAGAACAGAAACCGAATCGAGAGAAACAATAAGAGAACACGTAGATGATAATAAATGATCATAAGAGATAAAATTACCAATAGGATAGGCACACTGGCATTTGCCTTTCCGTAGAGCAATGGGAAGGTCAAAATCGTCTTGACTAGATCGGATAATGAATCTAATGCAGGTATTGTATTGCAAGTTCCATGTCTCCTAAAATAAACCTGTACTATAGGTGGCTTTGCTGGAGCAGGTGGATCAGAATCACCTACAATAATAGGATCACTTGGAATAGGAAGATCTGAATCACTTGGAATAACAGGAGTGGAAATCATTGCTGACTGTGTAATAACATTATAGCTCAACCAATGGTCTTCCTCCCCCTGTCTTGTAGAATCAGAAGATGGATAGAATGGTTTATGCTCCTAAAAAGTAACATCAATAGACACAAGATACCTATTAAGTTCTGAACAATAGCATATGTACCCCTTTTGAAGATGAGAATACACCAAGAAGACACACTTCAGTGATTTTGGATCCAATTTAGTGATTTGAGACCGAACATCTCGAACAAAACATGTGATCCCAAATATTCTTGGTTTTATAGGAAACAGTGGCTTAGATGGAAAAAGAACAGAGTAGGGAGTTTCACCAGCAAGCATTGAAGAGGACATGCGATTAATCAGGAAACAAGCAGTAGACACAGCATTGGCCCAAAATTGTTTAGAAACTTTCATCTGAAATAAAAGAGCCCGTGCTGTCTCAAGAAAATGTCTGTTTTGCCTCTTAGCAACTCCATTTTGGGATGGTATATCAGGACATGAGGATTGATGAAGTATGCCATTCTGAGTCATGTCTGTTTGAAAAGAATCTGAAAAGTATTCTTTTGCATATTCATTCCTCAATGTGCGAACAAAAATATTAAATTGAGTTTTGATCTCAGCACAAAAAGCACAAAAATGAGCGAATAATTCTGACCGACTTTTCATAAAGTATATTCGAGTAATATGGGAGTAATCATCTACAAATGTTACAAAATACTTGAACCCAGGTTTGGCTACTACAAAATATGGTCCCCAAACATCTGAATAAACTAATTCAAATGCAGAAATTACTCGTTTATTAATTTGAGAACTTGAAGAGCTACAGTGGTGTTTGGTAAACTGACATAAATCACAATCAAGCGAAGAAATATAAGAAAATTAAGGATATAGTTTATTCAAATTCGGCAAAGAAGGATGCCCCAATCTACAGTGTGCTTCAAACGGAGAGAGGGCAGTAAGGACAAGCAACTGTTTTAGATGGTTGTTGATTTAGAATATAAAGACCATCAGCCTGATATCCTTTGTCAATAACCTATTTTGTCATAAGATCTTGAAAAACTTAATGATTAGGGAAGAACGTGATACTACACTTAAGGTTTTGTGTAAGTTTACTTACTGAGATCAAATTAAATAATAACTTTGGCAGGCTTAGCACAGATGACAAAGATATAGATGAAGTTGGATTAACCGTACCCGAACCATCAACATAAGTAGCTGACCCATTAGCCATAGTGATCGGAGAAGATGACATATGTGGCCGAAAATTAGAAAAAACTTTCTTATTATCCGTCATATGATCTGTTGCTCCAGAATCAATGATCCATCCAAATGAAGACAAAACACATGTACTTGGTTCTCCTAACCCCACAATTGTAGTGACAGATGTGACTTTTAGTGAGTTTTGATACTCGATGAACTTACATATTCATCCACAAAAATACAAACAAATTTTTCAAGAATACCCATTTCGATCAAAATATCAATCCACAAAGAAATGAGACCAATTCTAACAAAATATTCCACAAGCAACAAGTAAAACCAGTAACAAATGAAGGTGTGTCAAATACCAAAATCCAATAGATGCTCCGAATTTGAAGTTGCTCCACCACCAACAGATCCAAAAAATGGACAGAATGCCTCAAGCAAGAAAAATCGCAACACTAGCAAATCCGATGAACAAACAGACACCGTAGAAGTGCTGGAAACAGCCAGACGACACCGGAGAAAGAATCGGAGGGACATTGGACACTGCACGCTCTTCCACGCGCCGGCGCGTGAGGAAGAGAGCGAGAACTGTGGCGGCGCTTGAGGCTCACTCATTGGTCTTCTAGTCACTGAATTTTCTGCAAATGCCGGAATACCATCTGGGCTCCTTCTGATGTCGGCGGTGACACCAAAAAATCACCGGAGCTTGTGACCTAAAAGAAGACAGATTCTTCAACCAAAGAGTAGAACCTAGAGAGACCCAAAAAACCCAGAAACCTTAGAAAAGAGCCTAAGGCTATGATATCATGTAATAAAGAACGCAAGACAAGATGGGAGAACTATATTTTCTATATATTGAATTGAAGCCAAAACTACAGAGTTTATATAAGAGTAGAAAACCTAATTAGGAAACTTCCTATTCTATAAAAGAAAAGTAAATCAATCTACAGCTAATTACAATCTATTCTGTAACATTGTCGATAGACTAAGGAAACATATGTCTGACCATAATTTTGGAACTGCTGCAGCAGCATAAGGAAGAAAGCAATGTGTCAATTGTAATTCTAATATATTTTCTTTCCATTTTCTAGTCCTGCATAATTTAGTCTCACATTTCTTGTATCTAGTGAAGTACGCGTAGAAGGTCTTGAAACGCTGGATTATCTGGATAACTTGAGGAATAGAGAGCGATTCACTGAACAGGGGGATGCATTAACATTTGAATCGGAAGTTAGTATCTGTATTGACAGAACAGTTTATGTTTTGATTTCCTTGCTGCTATTTCTGTTTCTATTTATGCAATATTCTCTGTTGATTTGCCTTTTTATTTTTGTGAACTGTGAAGGTAGATAAAATATATCTCAGCACACCTACCAAAATTGCAATTCTGGATCATGAAAGGAAAAGAACGTTTGTGTTGCGGAAAGATGGACTTCCTGATGCTGCTCAGTGAGCGATGCCTTATTTCCTATTTAACTTGCCAAAATCATTTTTCTTCATGCTAAAATAGTATGATATTGTTGAGGACATATGCATTATATGATGCTTAAAATAAGTGAGAAGCAAAGTAAGAATATTCTAACTCCAATGCTGACTGCTTTGTGCATTTGAGCGATGTGTTGCGAACAATGATGTGAAAATTAGCTGGAAATGACACTTGATCAAGTGAGTTAGTTGCTTTGGAGTGAGAAAAAAGTAAGAAGACTTCTATTGTGCTTTATTAAACCATTTCTCACTTTTCAGCTCTTTTGCTCAATGTTAATATAGTTTCTGAAAACCTCTGTGCAAAAGGGTTAGTTTGCATTTCAGTGGTAACAATTTTAATCTCGCTGAAGGGATACTTGGACTACCCAAATAATGAAATCTATATATCTGCCTGCAGTTATCAAAAGTTCTTGAACCTACAATTAATTTTTTAACTTGAGCATGAGCTTATATTTTTTTGTGAAAGTGGATGCCACTGTTTATCTGTATCTAAATCTATTCTGCCAGCTGTCAGTGGAGTGTTTTGTTTCAAATTTTAGTTAGATAATCTGTGATATGAAGCAATGCTAGTGTTTATCATCACTGATATTTCACTATTTTCCATGCCAGCTCTCCACAAAATATGGGCCTTTTACCATTATTATCAAACCGATCTGTTTTGTGTTGCTTTACCATGTCCATGTTTTGTAATGGTCTCCCTCTGGGGCAGCTATGGCTGAACATGAATCGTCATTTGAACATGGGACACAGGTTTTATCTACAAAACTTGATTGCACTTGATGATTACTAGTGCAGTTATTTTCATCTGCAGTGGTCTGGAATCCCTGGGATAAGAAAGTAAAGACAATAGGTGATTTTGGTGATGATGACTACAAGCATATGCTCTGTGTAGAGGCTGCCTGTGTAGAGAAGCCAATCACCTTGAAACCCGGTGAAGAGTGGAAAGGAAGGCAGGAGCTGTCTGTTGTTCCATCCAGTTACTGTAGCGGACAACTTGATCCACGAAGAGCACTAAGTGAGCTTGGACCATTCTGATGAATCTTTTTTACAGGTAAGCTACTGGAGGAAAATATTTGTATTGAATAATGGACTTTCATTGGGCATCATTGCTTGAGCAAGTGAAAATGACCACAGAAATTACTCGAGCAAGTAATAGTGCACCTTCAATGCTGTGGATAAGCAAAATATTTGTTTATCTTACGTGGATGGACATGCATTTAGCTCTTATGCAGAGTTTTGAAACGTTCTACTTAATATTAGGTACATCTGTTATGTGTATGGGTCCAAATTGGATTATACATCTTAGTGAATTCTAAGCTGGTGCCTGTGCACAAGTTCCAGTATGATGACTGTAAAGAAATTGTTGCAGGTGCTGGTTGGCATTGTGAATTTTGTGGTTTGAGATGATTCTTGCCAGGATTTTTTGGAGGCAGGCTTCAAGAGGAAAAGCAGGGAGAAGATACACTGTAAAGATATTAATTTGGCATTTATTACTACCTTCTGGGATTTTTACCAAAAGGAAGGGGAGGAACAAAAAAGAAAGCATCTATTCTTTTATTTTATTTAAAATGTATTTACTTTTTATCATTTCTCTCTGGCATCCCCATTTGTTCTAATTCTTCTGCTTGTTTCTTTTTTCCTTATATCATTTTTGTTATTATCATTGTTTTATTCTGTATAGATGACAAGAATTTGAATATTTTATCTCCTCTTATAAGAGCTGCTGCTTTCTTCTTATATTCAGTACTTCTTGAAATTTCTTTTTGGCCAAAGGTGCATTTTTGCCTTTTATGTTTGGCCAAAAATGCAATCTTACCCCTAATATTTCGGTTTGAAAATTTGTGCCTCTCATGTAATGAAAATGGAAGAAATTTACTTTTGTCGTTTACCACTGTTAAATTTGATCAAAATTCCATCAGTTAACAGATGATTTGTAATGTGTCATTGGACAAGTCAGTGCACATGTGGAGGGGTAAAAAAAAAATACTTCTTCCATCCCTCATTCTCTCTCGATTCTAGTTTGCTCTTTAAATCTGTATATGAGATCAGCTCTTATAAGAGCTCATGTTTTCTTCTTATATTCAGTACTTGAAATTTCGTTTTACAGTTCTTTGTAATTTAGTCTTTTTCAAATGACTATTGGTCTTAATTGCTTAACAATATCCTTCTTGATTCACTTTGAATTTACATGTCACTTTTAATATTAATTAATCTGAAAGCATAGTCTAACCTTTCATTACATTTTGTGTTGTATGATTCTTTGCAGGAAACTGCTCAAGTTCTTATTTAACTAAGTAGAATTTACAGACGAGAGATTATCTTTTCTATTATTTTAAGGAAATCGCTTATCAAAATATTCAGAGATGGAGTGATTTGTACAATAAATTCTTTTATTTTATGTATAGTAATACTAAGATCACTGTTTACTGAAATCATCTAATTTCGATTACTATAATTAAAAAATTCGATTAACCAGATTCTATTAATTTTTTTCAATTGCCTGATGACTTTGTTAAAATAAATAAATAAATTTAACTGATAACATAGATTTTTTTTTTATTTTTTCTGACATTATCAAAGTCTCTTTAATATTTTGCTTATTCCATCTCCTATAATAATAAGATTGCTAGGTGACTTACAACATTTTTCCGCGGTTTAAATTGAAAAAATAAAAGTTTAAAATTTACTAAACTCAAATTATGACAGATAAATAAAATAAACTATATTTGCCATTAGTTAACTGGATCACAATCAATTAATCACATATTTTTTTAATTATATTAGTTTCAGTTGAGTGATTTTAGTGTTATAAATTTAAATTTATTCACTTTAGTTTTATAAGCTATAAAAATAAAGGATTAGTTATGCAAACTAGCCTTCAATTTATTCAAATTATGAATTTTTGCTCCATTCTCATAATTTTTGTCCTCACATCAATTTTAACAACGACTAAAACTAAATGAATTACTAAAACTTGATCTAATGGCTTAAATATGAAAATTTTCTAATTCGATTCTTTCTAACAATAAATTAAATTAAACATTAGAGTAAGATTCGACCTTTCTGATTTTAATAAAATGCTTAAATTTCGAAAAAATAATAAATAGGAATATTATATTGTTAATGTGAATAAAAATCTGCATAGGTAAAATGAGAAAATCAAAATGTGCGGAGTGTTGTGAGGTATGAAATTATAGAATTTGTTTTATGATCACATGAGTGTTCTGAGTTGTACAGTGTGGTTTTTCAAGTATTAGTTTCGTAATTACAATAGAAAAAAGCCCTACAAAATCGATTTCTTTCAATTCATTCTGTTTTAGGTACGGCCACCATAGGCGCGTTTAAAACACCATCCAATGGAATCAGAAAAGCACACTAGCGAAATGGAAAGTACAATCCACGATCCATTGCTAGCGTGGCATATTTTCCCAGAAAATATTGGAAGCTTCCAAAACAAAACTGGATAAATTGAAATTAATTAAAATAGAAGGAGAAAAGTAATTAGAGTGTCAAAAATCAAAATTGTTAACGAGATCCGAATAAACCCAAAATTTTTAACTCTATTCCATTATAGCAATTTTAATAATTTTATCTGAATTTTTTTATTCGATATGAATTATTCGGGTTGTTCGGATAAGATCGGGTCCTGAACACCCTTAACGGAAAGGGAGGGTTTTTATTTTTATTTGAAAAATCGGAAATAAAAATGGCAAAACCCATAAACAAAGAATTTAGAGAGGGAGAGGAAAAGAAAAATGAATTGAAATTGCAGAAAAAGGGAATTCTATAGGGAGAGACAGAGAGAGAGAAAGCTGAGAAGAGAAGAACGAAATTTAGTTGAATGCGAGAGAGAAAGAGAAAGAAGAAGAGGAAGCTACGTCGTTTCGATAATTTTCTCTCTGAATCTCGAAAGTTTCTTCTATTTTCTCCAGTTCCAAACAGGTCAGAAGATTTCTCCTTCCTCTCTCTCTCTCTCTTGCTCTTTCTTTCTCGCGAATCTCTGACATCTTTGTAGTCTTTTTCCGCTGCGTCCTTTTTTTTTTTTTTCAATTTTGAAAACCCATTAAAGTCAAGAGCTTCTAGCTCGTCAGCTGTGCTTGCTGATCTCTAACTAGCCAAGCAAAAAATACTCCGTAATTCCCTCTTGCTAAGTTGAATGTGGGTTTTTGGAAAAGTTAAATTGAGGTTATCTTTGTGAATTCCGCTGTTTGTAGTTGAAGGAATAAAGGGTTTTTTCTGTTACAAGCTCGAGCTATGAACATGATTAGAGTTTTGCTTAATTTTATCAAATTGGATTTTGGGGAGGGCCAGTTGTAATATATAGGGTTGTTTGGACTTCAGATTTGTTTGCAAGATGTGTTCTTTACTGGCATTATTGGGTTTTCTTCAAGTTAAGGCTATGCTATGTTTAAGGCTATGGAAAATGGGATTTATGAAACAAAGTGAAATATCCGTACTTTAGTTGGCGTTTTGAGTGTAAGGCAGCTAATTTTGCTAGTTTGTGGACTGTTGTTGACTATGTTGTGAGCCATGCAACGGTGGAATCAGCATTCGCGGGTAAATCTCGCGGAGTTGAAAACTCAGATAGTTAAAAAAATTGGGGCAGAGAGATCAAAATTGTATTTCTATTATTTGAATAAATTCTTGAATTTGAAGCTGAGCAAGGTTGAGTTCAATAAGCTATGCTTTCGTGTTCTTGGAAGAGATAACATTCCACTACATAATCAATTTATATGTTCGATTTTGAAAAATGCTAGTAATGCCAAAACAGCACCACCATTGAGTCATAATAAGGAGGTTCCTGCAACTACTAGTGATGGGTCCCACACTTTTTCGAATGGAAAGGTGGATTTCGCTTCTCATCGGTCCACCATTACTGGTGATAACATAGCTTCAGAAGATGGAATACAGAAGTTGGTGCAGCGTCATGAAGTACCCTTTGAAGAAATAGAGAGAGAAGGAGACGCTTTGTTCCACCCTACCAAACCACTGCTAGGCAAACAGTCAACAGATGTTTCAGTATCCATACACGGCAAAGAACAGATTGAAGTATCTGTAGTTGAGGAAAGAAAGCAGATATGTGCTATAAGCTCACTTGTGGCTCCACTCGGAATCCCATTTTGCAATGCAAGTGTGGGTGGTTCCTGCAAGCGTTTGCCTTTAGCAAGAATTGGTGGATATGCTAGCTCTTATGATAGTGGGGCATTGCTGGATTCCTATACTTTGAGAGACCGAATGCAACAAATTGCTGCAGCGCATGGCCTTGAGGGGGTTTCAATGGACTCTGCTGATTTGCTGAACCGTGGCTTGGATGTTTTCTTAAAAGGGTTGATTAAGGCTTGCGTTGAACTTGTGGGTTCAAGTCATGGATGTGATTTGATGACAAAAGATAGCCACAAGCACAATTCTCAAGGGAAGTTTGTTGATGGGTTTTTACCAGCACACCATATGCCAGTTGAGAGTAGCAGTAGACTCTTGGATGGGATGCATGGACTGGGATCTTACTTCTCGGTATCTTTGCTGGATTTCAAAGTTGCCATGGAGCTTAATCTGCAGCAGCTTGGAGAAGACTGGCCGTTGCTGCTGGAGAAAATTATGCATTCATTTGAAGAATAGAGCTACTGTAGAAAATTTCATCTTTCATGAATGCTTCATATGTCTTTCACGATCAGTCTTCTACTTTCGGAACAAAATCTATCCCTTACAAGATATATGTTAATCAGAGCAGGAGCTTCTCATGCTTTTGAGCTTGTTGAATGTTGATCTAGGGTAACTTGTTTCACAGCAACCAATCTAAAGGTACACAAAGAAAAGGATACCAGTGTATGGTTGTGCTGTTGTATTTTTTTTAGAATAGTTTTCAGCACTCTGTAATTTATAGTTGATGAGGAGAAATTTTTAGAAACAGTTTTGCAGGAATAATTTGTCTAGCATGTTAGGAAGGTTAAAGAAAACTGCATGTTGTAAAAGTTCCTGTATATTTGTTTTCTACACTTGGAACTGCTGGGATCTCAGTATTAATAAGTCATTAAATGCTAATTTTTCTTGCTGATTTTATTAAACTAGGCAGTTAATTGCTTGTCACTTACATGTGGCATTTCATTTAAAGATTTGCTCGTGTGCTAATATTGTTAAACATGCATTGACAGATATATATACCCCAAGACCAAATATTGACATATTCTTCTTTTACTATTTTTTTGAAGTTGTTTTTGTTTTTTTGGCTTTTATTCATGTTGATCTGAACAGAAAAATTTATTTTCTTTGATATGTCTATGAGAATATTTCCTCTTGATGCATTGTTAAGGTGTTTCAGATTTTGACCTGAAAATGCTAGTGCATAGAGTTGATTCTTGAGACAGAATTGAAATGCTGAGGCATTGGACTCGAATGAATCCTAGAAGGATACTGAACCAACAATTGCAAGCTCCCAACATAATTTGTTTGTAAGAACGCAAACATATTTGAATCTTCGCACTATGGTCTGCATCGCCATGAAGGTAAACATCTTGTATCTTGAATGTCTTCATAGAACTTGATTATTGAGGAAGAGATATAGACATTCTTTTTGAGCAGATAATGCTGCAGAAGCATTCTGAACTATATATAAGTCTATGATTGGTTCAGGTATGCCCTCCTATGCAAGATTTTATAGATGTCGGTAAGTGTGCCTTGAATCATCAATTGTTTCATATTTATTTTATCTTTACAAAAAATACCACTGACACTAATTGTTGGATAGGAAGCTGCATGGAATTGAATTTTGCTGCAGAACTAATTTTGCTATAGTTACTGTTATGACAATGAGAATTTTTCAATTACATGATAGAATTTTGATAGGCAAGATGGAAGGCCATCTTTCTGTTAATTAAAAGACGTGTACATTAGTTTGCAATCTGTCCTTTTGGCAAATTCTTAACCGTCTTTCTGCATGGAATTGATTTTTTTTCCAAGTAATGCTGCCGTCCTGCTTAAATTCATTCAAGGTTTTAATATTTTCTGAGGACCTTGGTTCATATTGTTACAGAAGTCAATCCTCTTCTGGATTTTAATTAGGGTCTATATGTGCACACCTGACAGAGCTTGATATTAACTATCATATGCCTGTAAATAACAGTTCATATCTAGGGATTGAAGTTTATAGATTTTTAGGTCAATTTGAGTTATGATTTCTATCTTATGAGCTACTGCAAACTACTTTACCTTTTAGCCTTGTGAGGCACGGATTTATGTCCTATGAATGTGGTAGTGTGAGACGATTAAAACCTAGCAGGGTGGCACTTTTTGATGGTCATTTTCATATATGAACAGAGAAGAGGGATGAAGATAAGTTGTGTCTGGGGGCTTTTATAAGACAGTTTTGGCATTTTCAATGTGTACAAGAAATATTGTACAGAAGGTTGTTGAATATTTTGAAGTTGTACAAGGCAAAGAAACAGGGTAGACCTAAGATCACATGAGGTGAAATAGCAAAAGGAAAAAGAAAAAGGTAATTTGTACCTTTAAATCTAGAGTCTTAAATCTGGGGTCCTAAATTTCCTGAAAATTGTTGAAACCAGCTAACCTCACTACCCTGCTTTCAATCAGTGGGTTCCAACTTGGTTCAGATGCCAATTAATGAAGATGGATAGCAGTTGTTCTGTTTTGCCGCCAGTTTGAATCCTAATGAACTTAATAAATCACTTCTACATGATTATACTATTGTCTAACTAAACGATGTCCTTGTAAGATCTTTTGTCATTATTATTGTTGTTATCGTTATTTTCTTTTCTGTACATAATTTTAGACGATGCGACCACACCCTAAGCTCCATTATTAGAAAATTTTTCTCCCATTGCCCTCAGTGGGAGCTGCCCTGAAAAGACTGGAACAGTAGCTTCAATCCTGACGCTTCATGATCAGTTTTCTTGTAATATCTCGCTTTTGATAATCAAGTTCAAACTCTTCACTCTCAATCTTCTCTGTGGTTACTGTTAATGGTCGCATGTTTGTTTCTTTGGCCGTTGTTTAAAGGAATAAAGGCAAAAAAGAGTATACACGTAAGCCTAACTGAGAAATTTTGATAGTATTGTTGCATTGTGGTAACTTTGAGAAATTTAACATTTGATCATTGCAAAGGAAAAAATGTTTATTTCTTTGATATTCAAGACGGTGAAAAGTTTAAAATTTATTTCTTTGATATTCAAGAGATTGAAAATTTTAAGTCACTCTGCATATATCAATTGTCTTTATTACTCAATTTAATCTTTTTGCGGTCTTAAGTAATTTGTTTAAAAATGGTTACTAACATCTCAATCTGAACCATGGCTAGACTGTTTAGGTGGCTTTTTCTTTTGTGATCTTTGGTTGGTTGCAGTTTGACAATGCTCAAACTGACCATATTTAGTCAGCTTGTAATATCTTTACATAATGTTTGAACCAACCATATATGCCCTATCTTGACGTTTTTATTGGTTATAAATCCAGTCCTCGAAGAAAGTGACTCAATCTCACTTGCATTGGGCTTAAGACTTAGTAGTATCGCCTAGTGTGAAGGGATGAGAATAGCCATTCTGTCTGGAAGAAATTGTTTTGGTGGCCTCAGTTAGCTTGGCATTCATGCATCATCTATAGTAGAAAGTAATTAGCACATCATAACATAGAATTGTTGCATCAGCGTTTTATTTTCTTTAGGTAATAGATATTTATGCTTATTTCTCTTAATTTATTGCTCTAGATTTTCATGTACATAAACTATAAAATATCTGCCTTTCTTTTTTCTCATTGAAGTTTATGATATGAATATTTGTCTTTTCATTTCTCTTTAACTGATTACTCCCCTGTTCTTTTCCTCTTTCTCAAAGTCTTGGTTGAGATTTTCCAAGTCGGGTTAACTTTTAAGTGGCTGCTACAAGTTCATGTCCAAAAGTACTGCCAGTTGATTCCATTAATTGCAAAGGAATTAATGTTTCTGATGGGCTGCCAACATAGTCAATAACTTGTCCAGGTTGCATTTGTTTAGGAAGCAATTGAGGCCATTTCACTGCTGCTCAGTAAAACCTCTGCTGGATTTTTGCAGGCCATCAGGCGTTCTTTATTTTCCAATTTCTTATGAATGACTATTTGTTATCCTGGACAGGCCAGACCATCTGTAATCAAGGTCATGGAGTCATGACCTTGCTAGATACACTGGAATCTGCTTTGCATTTGGCTACAGCGAATTGGAAAGGATATTGGAATTAACATGTAGGTAAGATCACTGTGTTATCAAGAAAATTGACCGCGTAAAAGTTGACTACTGAACTAGAAAGACCTACCAGGATTCTCCGGTTCCGGTTCCGGTTCTGGTTCTGCTGCTTTTTGCTGCATTAGTGATACTCCCTCCATTCCTTTTAAAATTTTGCCTTTCGAGATTGTTTTTTGTTCTATTTCAAGCGTCGTTTTTCAAAATTTAAAACAATTTAATACAAATTTCCTATTTTATCCTTATTTTGATATTTTAATTGTATTTATATGTTTGTTGTCACTTTTTTTCTATATTAATTAATAAATGGACAATATAGTCAATTACTAATAATTTTTATAATATTGAGATGTACTAATCATTTTATTAATCTTTGGAAAAGCAACTTAAACAGAGGGAGTATTATTTCTTTTCTTTTCTTTTCTTTTCTTTTTTTTTCTCCGCTATTCTGTTGATTCGTCATGCAGATTAGGAAAGAGGATGTGCTTTTTTCTCTATGGTTAGATATGTGAAAAGGGTAGACAGTTGCATGTGAATTGCTAAATTTTATTGTTCAGTGGTGGTATTTCATCTTACGTACTTGTAATGACATCTTAATGCTCTGAGTTTCACTTGCAATAATCATGTGAATCTTGAGTGCTCCTGTCACTAGCATGTGAATCTTGAGTGTTCCTGTCACTAGCAATATATTGAGTTCTCGTAACAAACATTAACTAGCAGAAGGGTTTTAAGATTTGTTAGCCCCCATTGCTGTTTCATATCTGCACAATCACATTGTTATTGGTAGAATATGGAGACCGCCATCGCCACTCCAGAAAATGCTGTAAAGGGTCCGTCTTCTACTCTAACTTCATAAGACTTAAATGAATCCAGTTCATAGATGAGATGATAATATGGATATGCTATATCCGATTCATTTTCAACTTTTTATGTTTTGTTTTGCTATGATTTATGAACATAATTTGGCATTGATGTGTTGGCATGAGAGTAATGGTAGCTATCGTGTCTTGTTGCTGTTATAATATTCAAATTTGTTTCTTGCCCTTTTCTTCCTTCTTTCCCCTTCCCTCTCACTTGTATACATTGAACATATGTATCCACTCAAAATCCTCTGGTATCCTATCCTTAATTGAACCCCTGAAGTGGATCACTATCTTTCTTGTCTTATGAGTTTGCTCCTTGCTTTCCGTCGTTTTGGAAATGTAAATGATTGGATTAGTTAGTAGAAGCATGTTCTCATGTAGAATGAAAATCTAATTCTATGGAACGTTAACCTATTTAGTGAAACCTTTTGTCCATGCCTTGGTGTATCATTTTCTGTACTTTCTGGTGTGGATATGGATTGAAGTGCATTCAATGAATATGATGAAAGAAAAGTTCTAACAAATACTGTTGAATTTCCCACATTGGCTTGCGGCTCATTTGTTTAACCGTTTTATGTTGTTTTTGCCGGGTATGAAGGGAGCACATTCTAGGTAAGATCTGATCATGGATTATATGATAAAACATTATGTATTTACAAATGACTTTTTTCATTTGACAGGAATTTGTTTTCCACTACAAAAGGTAAAATGCTCTTGCCACATTCAAGATTTTGCAGTGATTTTGAATAGGCTGAGCAACAGCTCTGTATCATGCTACTGCTATGTCGGCCGTTAGATGGTAAAATTACGGTGCTACTGCACATTATTTTTAATATGAATAGTATCAAGGCTGGAGTCTTGTATTAGCCTTGACTTGCAGAAAAAGAAGATGCTGCATTTTGGTTAGACCATAGAAAAACTCTCCAGAAGGGGCGTTGTTTGCGTTTGGGATGGTTAGCAATCTGCTCTGATTCTGATCTTCTTAACATTTCCCACATCACCTGAACATCCTCGTATCCACAAGTCTGTATGTCATTATGAAGCTTCAAAAGCCCTGCTCCTGGTTAACAACACAAAGGGACGTTACTCAAATAACACTAAACCCATCACCTACTTCAATTAATTACAAGTTATCTTCATGCATCAATAAGTTCTATTTCAAATCTTTAAACGGTTGTGAGATTTTATTTATTTATTGATTGATAGACAGAAAAGGAAATAAGTAGCTCGAATTTGAAATATTCCAATAAAATAAGATTAATATCACCGCTTGGAGAGTTATATGAACTACAAAACAGTAAATATTATCTTTCTGGAGACTCAGAATGGAATCATAAAGGAATGTTATCCATCATACATCCCATCTTTGTGAAGTCAAAATACCAATACAACTCGTAACTCAGTAAAATCAGATTTGAACATCCCAAATTCAAGCTTTGACATAAATATTGACCTTGTAAAATACTAAAATCCAACTGACAGGAATCAGGTGATGGCCTAAATGGTTTGGAAAGAAAGGTTAATCTGTTGTTGTATTGAGCATTAAATAAGATCCCCCCCCCCAAAAGAGAGGCGGACCATGTGGGAGGCATATGTGTTAGTGTCCACTTCACTTCACACTAAAGTGAAGTGGGATAGGCATAAAGTTTTTAACACTAAAATTGATGTTGATCCTATTGATAGGCCTCATCTTTCGGCGCAACATGCTTTCTGGGTATTTTATTTTTCTCGCCAACTATCCATTGGATCTATAAAAATCTTGCAACTGCAATAAACAAGGCACTCATATTCTTTTTTAATTCTTAACAGTTCCACTGTCTTTATAGCTAATCAAAGAAAGAATTCATTTATGATTTTTAAGCTTGTGTATATACATATATTAATTATGTATGTGCTTAGTTAATGGGATTTCATTGTTAGATTAGATGTGATAATCAGTGCTATTATTCTTATTATTATAAAATTATCATTGCTTATTGAATTACGAAAGCATAGATATTTGATTTGACAAATGTACAATTTGAAATACTTCCAGTTTGTCTCGAAGTGAATTAAACTTAAGTGGGTGGATCCATTATTATATATATATATATATATATATATATATTTGCAAGTGAACTGTTATTATTGTTCTTTTCAGATAATTTGATTTTTCCAACCAAGCTACCAATAATGTCTTGTAAAGTATTTCAAAGGGAAACTTTAATTATCAAAAGAAAGTAATTGTTGTAATAAGATAGCACTAATTTAATGGGTCTTTTGTCAAGATGATGATGATGATGATAATAATAATAATAATAATAATAATAATAATAACAACAACAATTAAGAGGCCTACTGTGCTAATTCTCATTTCTGAAGAGAAAAAGTATATAAAAATATAAAATATTGAGGATTTTAAGTTTTTTCGAAGAAAATATGAATTTTTTTTTTTTAATTTTGGAATTATATTCTCCCTGCGTTACTGATGTTTCTTCGAGTTAATGAGGTGTGGCCTTATTTTCAACCAAAAAAAAAAAAACCCCGAGCTGCCCAGAGAAGGTGAAGTTTCAAGTTCATTAATTGAAAGATAAAATCAAATTGTTAATTTAAAAAATAATTGCTTGATTAAGTACTTGTTAATGATCCATGACTATTGCTCGACAAACAAAAAAAAAGCCAAGCCACCAACTTCTGATCCACAATTATGATTTGAAACCAAAAACAATTTACAGAAAAGGCAGATCAAGTTATCGTTACCACTACTAGAAAGAAAAGAGAGATAGATAGAGAGAACTGTTCCAAATATGTGAAGGTATAGTCAGAATTTTGAACTGCATCTCGAAATTCAAATTTTTATGAATGGAAGAAGACGAAGAGGAAGAGGAAGAAGCAGATGCAGAAGAAGAAGAAGCACTAACCAGTTTTAGGAGGCTTAAGACGAGAAGAAACAGCTAGCCAAACACGACGAACGGGGAAAATGATCTTGTGGACGAAATCCATGAATTTAATTTTCTTCTTCAATCGCTTTCTCCTGTAACCACCCACTATCCTCACTGCGAAGCTCTTTAACCCGGCCAGACCTTTTGTTATCTCTCTCTCTCTCTTTCTCTTTCAATTATCAACAGCCTTTAACTCGCAACAAAACCCTTTTAATTCTTCCAATTTTCTTTGTTTTCTTCACTAATTCGAAATTAAAGACACGATTAAGGGTGCTTCTCCTTCTCCACCATTATCGAATTTTAAGCTCTCTCTTCTCTTGTTTAAAATCTCTTATTCAACCCACCGACACGTGACCTTATTATTTATACTGCTTATGTTTTTCCCTTATTTTATGTACAATTATATTTATTTAATATTTCTTATTCTTTTAGAAAAATATGAAAAATCCTAAAAGACACTTTAAAATGGAAAAATATATTTGGATGGCTCCAAATTCCATTGTCTATCTGCGTTTTGATGACTTCGTCTTCACCTAATAAATACTATCGATTTCCTTTTCTTACAAATTGAAGTCTGTTGTTTTTTTTTAAAAAAAAATATTTATATAAATATTAATCGATTTAAATAATTTGACAATTTAAAAAAGAAATTATATATGCTTGTTTTTCTGCACCAATAAAATTAGGGCCGCAAGTAGACAATTTTTCCACAACGCATGGTGATAATCTAATTCTTATACTTTCTGTTGAAAAATGATTTGATTCTCAGTGCCCTTAAGCAGCCAATGTTTTTTATTTATTTATATTTCAAGAAAAGTTATTCTTCACGGAAATATTGAATTTACTAATGAAAAGTATATTTTAAATAAAATATGTTCCATATGTAAAGTGAAAATTGAATTTAAAAGTGAATTTAAGAAAATTCAAATTTTTACTGACGGAAATACTTTTATATTGTCTTTAATTCTTGGTTAAGCAATTGATTTAAAACACTAACGTGTCCTATTTTCATTGACAAATTTACAGATAAAATATCTTACTATATATGCACGTTACATCCTAATGGTTTGATAATTTGAATTTACTTTGTGTTTCTGTCACACTGCATATATTACACTCCTGAAAGGCAGTTTGATAATTTGAAAGAAATATATAATTTAATTATAACTATCAATACTAAATTTAAACCTTTTTATATTTTTAATCGAATAACAATAATTACAAGACCAAATTCTAGAGGGCAAATACTTGTATGTTTTCGATTGTACTCATAATTTTAAAAATAACTGATAAATTAAAATTTATAGAAAATTTGCTATTTATTCTGTCATTGGATTTAGTAGTTAATTATACATAGTAGAGTATAAACAAATAATAAATAATCAATTACATAAATAAATAAATAAGCTTAAATAAAAGAAAATAAAAAAAAAGTTTATGGCCTGCGAAATGGGCGGTTGTCGGCAACCTTCATGTCCATAAAAATAAAATAAAAAAAATGGATATATGGCGTGAAAAAGATGGTTCACCTCAAGCTTAATGTTGAAAAAGATATCTTAGCCAATCAAATTGTGACATTTAATTATTATCATAGGATGCTTCTTTTTTTCTTTCCCTTTCTTATATATAATGTAAATAAATTGACCACATCTCCTTATTTCTGAAATTTCTAATATTTTATTTCATAAAAATAATTAAAATATATATTGAATTTTGGAAGTCTTCGCTTGCATGTACTTGTACTTGTTTTTCCTTACAATTTAATTTAATGATAATATATATACATATATACATGTGTTATGTATGTTCTGTTGAATTTTCATTTTCAATATTTCCACAAGGTCGCATTAATTTATAGGTGACAAGACATCAACTCAAATACATCGCAAAATAATAATAATAATAATAAGTAGCAAAAAAAATGAATAATTATTAGACAATTATTAAAAAAAGAATTCATCATAGACAAATATTTTGTGAGAAATATAAAAAATTATTGAAATTAATGAGAGAAATGATTGTAAATATACATAGATATTACATATTAATTTATCCCAAAAAAATAATTTTGAAGAAATTTGACATTAATTATAAAAAAAATTAAAAGTAATTAATTTGCTTCTTCTAGGTACCATATGGATTATGGAGTATATTATTATAATGACGTACTGTTAAATGCATTTGTGGAAGTCAATCCAATCAAATTGGGAAAAGTTTTGAAAGGGTAGTTATGAAGCTATGATCATCATTGATTGAATTACTCTTTTCAGATATCGACTCAATATAATTAGTTGGACCGAATTGACTTGAAATTTTTATTTTTTATTAAATATAATTATTTATAAAAAATAAAAATATAATATATCAAAATGTATTAAATATTTTATTAATTAATAAATATCAATGTAAAAATATTAAGACCAATAAAATTAGTTGTGTTTCTAAAATTATTTGTATGCTACTTATATATCAATTGCAACATGGTAATGTTTAATTAGTCAATATTAATTGTCCTTGGATGGTGCTTATCAATGTCTAATTGCAACTCCATTAACATGCAATTTAAGTAATCAAAGCTTAATCTACTTTCTTAACAGTTTTTTAATCCTTAGAAACTAATTATATGTTCAAAAATTTCTATCGTTTCAAAATTTTCAATCATAATTACCAGTTCATTAATTGTAATTATTATAAAAGAACTTTTTCGATCTGTTGTAATAAACTCTTATATACACAAAATAATAATTAAAAAAAATTATGTACTGTTAGGATCAAACATAAAAGATTTTTGTGATGATTCAATTATGCATTCAGACATGTATTATAGACATTATCTTTGTATATTTTGCATATATATAATATTTTTTTACGGATTTAGTTAAAAGAACATATTATAAGATCTTTAAATTATTATATTTGGAATAAAATAACTAAAATATAGAATTAAAAGAACATATTATAAGATCTTTAAATAAATTATTATATTTGGAATAAAATAACTAAAATATAGAATTAAAAATAATTTTTTTATTTTTATGCTTGAAATAAATAAATTATTTCTATTTTATTTTCTAAAATATTTTCAATGCCAAATTTGATGCTTTTTTTATAACTCCCAATAATAAGCCAAAAATTTAGATAGAATTCACATGCCACCAAATTAATTCTATATTTATGGAATAAATTGCATATATTTTTAGTATTAAATCAAGTTTATAATATGCAAGTGACCTATTATAATAAAATAATACCCTTATTGGCATTTGAGTCATTTTACCATTACAATTTTATTAATTTAAGATGTAGTAATATTCGATTTTCAATATTTGTATAATATTTCAATTAAATAAATTTATCCACAATTCAGTTAAAACTAACTAAAATACTTATTTTTTAAAAAAAAATAAAATTTAGGTTTTAATATTAAAAAATAATTATATCTTTAAAAATTAATAAAATTTTATTTTAAAAAATAAATACTGAATTGTTATTTTCAAAAATATATATAAAAAAATTATAAATTACAATATATATATATTTGAGTAGTTTATGGTGGCAAAATTTGAAAATAACAATTTAGTATATATACTACATAGTATTTCAAAATTTAACTCCTTAAAAATAATTTTTTTTTTTGCAAATTTCATATATTTTGATGAAATTTGATAAATACATGATAAATTCCTTTAAATTTATTATTATTATTATTATTATTATTTTAAGTATGATAAATTAAAATTATAAATAAATTTCATAAAATTTTATTATAATTCATTCATTGCAAGCATAGGCTTAATTAGTTTCGTCTGAAAAAATTAATTATCTAATGATTTTCATTGGCGGATTATTTGGAAAAAAAAAGTTAAAATATAAATTTATTGATTTGACAGCAAGCTTATCTCAAAGATAATTCTGGAAGTCAATCTGCATTATGATAAAACAAAAACTTATTAATTATTTAGGGTAAAAATAAAATATTTATTTTCTTTTTAAAATCATAGGTTTTTAAAGTTTTGTTCAGAATATTTTTTTCCTTAATTAGAGAAACAATAAAATAAACATAAATATATTATTTTCTTAAAAAAATCAAAGAATATGCATATGTGATGTAGAATTGGGTCAATGCAGCATCAGCATTCATTAAATTGGCTTTATTATTGGATAGAATAATTTTGAACAAAATGAAAGATACTAAATACTTAGATAGACCCCCCTAAAGAAAAGAAGCATCCATTCAAAGAAATTAGAGCATTAGCAAAAAGATTAGAAGTGTTAATAGATGCCATTGAGTTTGCCATTTCCTTCCAATTTCAAACGCAATAAGAGTGGATAAGAAATAGGCCCATTAGTGGTTGTCTTCTTATATATATATTCCAACCAGCAAATATTAAATTAAATATTTAGTTGAAAGAATAATTAATTAAGTGGAATTGTCAATGTTTAATTAACTTCAAACTTCCTTAATAATTACTTTCTGATGTAATTTTCATTTGTGGGGTATTTTGATTAAGTTAATTAAGCATTGGATTCTATGATTTTGTCATTGTTTTGTTTTCATTACTATATATTATTTTTGCAACTCACTTATCTCTTTTATTTCGAACGTGGCTCCACCTCCAATTAAAATTTTAATTTATGATTTCTCAGGTTAATTTCACTTATATTATTATTCACCTGTTAAATTTAATAAAAAAATATTAATGAAAAGATAACGAGGGAGTTAAATTAAAATATAAATAATTTTTATGGTAGAAATTAAAGTTCAAGGACAAAAGTAATATATACATATAGAAATGGCAGTTTTAGTGAGATTCCATACAGGTTCTACTCAATATTTTATTTTAATAAATAAACTTTAAAAAATATTTATATAATTTGGATGGGAATCCCTTTCATTTTCCGACAGATCAATTTTGAACAATTTCGACAGTTAAATAAAAAATTTATTATTTAATTTGATTAATTGAAATAAAAAATTGAGGACAATTTTAGAAACATAGGCAGTAAATTGGATAAGATGGCTTGCAAAGAAAGAAAATATAAATTATAAAATCAGATGCTTTTGCTTTTAAGGAGATAAACTAAAGTAAAGGTTGTGATTAATTTCATCAATAAGATACTCAAATTAGTAACAGTTGATCAAAAAGAGTGGATAGGAAAAAGTTTAAAAAAAAAAAAGATGGATAAGAAGGAATATGGTGATTTTAAGCCTTTAATTCCTTTCTTTCTTTCTTTCTTTTTTTTTTTTGACCTTCATTCATTATGGTATTTTGAATATTCATTATTTTTTTATTATATATATATATATATATATATATATATATATATAATAATAATAATAATAATAATAATAATAATAACTTGGTAGGGCTCAGAAAACAAAAACTGAAATTAGTTATTTTTTTTATTAATAGATTGGTTAATCTGTTTATATTCACTTACATTATTTTATGATAAAAAAAATAGAGAATTTTACATATTCATCTACAAAAATAACAAAAAAAAAAAAAACAAGTACAGCATTTTAAATTTTTTCTTTCATTTATAAAACTTTGTTTTTACAACTACCAATATTTCTTAATTTTCCAAAAAAAAAACTTTTACACTTTTTCTCTTATTTTATCGTTTCCTTTCAAACAAGAAAATGTAAATTCTTCTGCCACCGATCAAAATTTCGTCAAAAATTTGCACTTATTAGATCTCAATACTTGCATAGAACTTGTATATTTTGTATATCACTTGCATTCCAGTTGTGATCTTAAAATTATTACTCCCTTCATTTTTTTATCTGTTATTTTTATTATTTTTACTATAATTAAAGAATAATAATTAGATTTAAATTTAATATTAAATTAAGTAATTAAAATTAAATTATCAAATCTAATTGATTTTAATTTTATTAAAAAAATTAAATTGAAAAAAAAATAAATTACATTGAAAATATAAAAGTGATAGATAAATAAAATTTAAATTTTACTCAAAAATAACAGATAAAAAAGAACAGAATGAATAGTATGTTAATTATATATCACTTCTATTATGTTGGTATCAGTTGTATTTTTATAGTTTTAAAAATTGTATTTTTGAAAGATGAAAATAATTGATTGTAATTTTGAAAGAATAAAAAGTTAAAAAAAGTTGCACTTGACGTAATTTCCTCAAAAAATTATGCCTAAATAATTAGTCTTGATATATACAATAATTTCACCATTTCAGTCCTTTGCATAGGTGACAAATGGATTGGATCAAATTACAATTGAATCAAAATTTTATGAATTATAAAAAAATTAAATTGAATCATAATACAAATAAATTATTGTTAAATGGAACGAAATTTGTGTTTTTTTGCAAAAAGATAAAGATAATGTATAACCTACAAAAATAATTATTTTTATTTTTATATTAAATAAAAATTTACGAGATAATATAAACAGATTATATTATACTCAAATAGATCAAATTGAACCGGATCGTGCATACATTTAAATGACCATTTCGACTTTGTTAGCCAATCCTACACAATATTTCTACTTTAACCAAACTAGCCTTGCCAAAACTTTTTTTTTTTTGTTAAAAATATGATTTTTTTTTATTAATAATATTTTTTGAAAAAATAATTTAAATTTTAAAATATTTTGAAAACTATTTAATTTTTTTTTTGGATCTTCTACAATTATGCAACACAGAGTTGTGAAATCTGACATGCATCTCACACTATAGATGATAAGTTAATTAAACTGGATTTTTAGTTTTCCTTCACTTGTTTCCAATGAAACAATTATAATAGGTTTCAAAAATAACACATTTAGGGGGTAGGCTATGGTGAGCAGGTGACTGTGGTACGTACTATGGATCATAAATATTTTTTTTGTACAAAAAAGAAGATAAAGGGATTCGAAATCAAAAATTTTCAGTGATCTTTTAAAAAATAATGTCTTTTAAAAAAATTAATTTATGACGTTATAATAAATATAATTAAAAAAATAAGATATTAAAAATCGGTACTGGACCCGTCTATTTCCGATACAGATAAAGCCAAAAAAATATTAGCAAAATTTGTACTGTATGTGCATATAGTAATTCAATAAAATTATATAGTTACAAAATAAAAATTATTTTTGCACTAATTTCATTGATAATTATTTATTGGATAGTGCATGCAGATTTCAGCCGAAAATGAGGACAAAATTATTTTTCCTTCGGCTGCCAACAGCAGCAGTCCATCATCTTCCTCATTTTCTTCTGTCACAAAGTTATTCACTATTCACCGGATCCTAACTTTCCATCGCCGTAGATGCTATCTGCGGCTTTTGAAGTTTAATTATTTATGTATCTAATTTCGCAATTTTGCATCGCTGAATTGTAAAAGAATCCAAAAATCTAAATAATTTTCAAAATATTTTAAAATTTAAATTATTTTCTCAAAATGTATTATTAATAAAAAAAAAGTTTTGTACTTTTTAAACTTAATTATTTTATTTTTTGTGATGCATTTAATTTTCTGATTGATAGTCCTTCAAAGTGACTTGAATCAATCGTTTCTTTTCCTTCACCACTGATGGGTAGTGCTTTTCAATGCAGAATCCTCTGACAAGAAGTGCAAAAGTTTAATAGCGAAGGAGAAGTGCTTCATCATCACTCTTTTGATATTTCTGGTGACTTTCTCTCTGTTAGCTCTCTCAAATATGCATTTCCTTGGGACATTTATTTAAATAATGTGTTTTAAAAAATTATTTACGTAATTGGTATGTGTCAGAAAATATTTATACAATTGAGGTGTGGGTCTGAAATCGCTACCACATGGAGCGGTTTTGTCAGAAGGCATCGAAGCGCGTGGGAGGACAGAAAGCTGCAGTGTCTGAAACCGCTGCAGACTGTAGCGGTTTCAGAGTCTGAAACCGCTACAGTCTGCAGCGGTTTCAAAAATATCATTTTTTATTTTTTTATTAATACATTAATAAATAATAATGATTAATTATACTGGTTGTCATTTGTAGACCAACTGGTATGCATCTTTTGTCTCCTTATAGGAGGTTGTGGGTTCAAATCCCACAAACAGCTATTGTTTTATGTATTCATTTTAATGGATTTTCATATATTCTACTTTTTTTTTTTACTCTAATAAATTTAGTCTAGGTAAAGTTACTAAAATAAACACTAAAGATAATAAATATGATCAATTCATTCATTTATAGCTGAATAATGAATATTAAAAATAATAAATATCAATCCCTTTTTAAAAAAAATCAAAAGTTATTATTTGGATTTTACTTCTCGATGACCAGACCACTGCACGTGTCTTGTTCTTGCTCTCTCTTTCTCTAATACCCCATCAATGCTTTTTTTTTTTTGAAAGCACAAACTCTGATTAATTAACAAAATAATTACACTTTTTAACTGTTTAAATTACAATATTTTGAATTTAATTCTTGCTTCTCTCTGCATAAAAAAGTAATAATTATGAATGTAATTAACCAAATTGTGGAAGATTAAAAATAATTAGAAATGAAAATACGAAGCACTCAAATGAAATGTACCCAACTACTTTTAACATGTTGCATGTACCCTACGAAATGATCATGAATTTATTTTTAATTTTATACTTTTTTTTTCCAGAAATTATATATTTTTCAATAAAATAATTCATACGTAAATTACCTCATATTAAATATCTCACCTCTTAATAACATATCAATTTGTTACTATTCACGCGCCATATATATTTGATTTTTCATGTGTTCTTCATAGCTATGCCATGTGTCATAGGACATATTTAATAAATTTAAAAAAAAAATTGATATGTAAATTAATTTAAAAATTTACAAATTAATAAGTTCAAAATTTAATAATATAATATTCAATTAATTTAAAAATTAATATATTAAATAGTAATAATTTGTAAAAAATTTATACTGTATTTTTTTTTCTATCTGGTTCTCATACCACTAATAATTTCAATCAGATTTTTCTTTTTTAATTAAGTTATGGATTAAATTTTGAATTACGACTTATATACATGGCCCTCCGCCACTAATTGCTACAAAGGTATGTTTTACATTTTTTATGTCAACATGAATAAATAATTAAATTTAATTTAATATTTATATAAATTTAACACGAGAATTTTTTAATTGATTAAAAAGAAAAGTAAAGATTTACATTTGAAACTTTTCAATACAGTAAAATATTTTAAAAAAATATTAAAGTAAATTTAATAGAAAAAAAAGAGAGATCTGATTTAAAGTAAATTGATCATATTTATTATTTTTAATGTTTATTTTAGTAAATTTACCTAGAATAAATTTATTAGAGTAAAAAAAAAGGTAGAATATGATTTGAACTTAAACCTTATATTTTAAATTTACTTTTGCCATTAGGATAGTATGTATAATTTAATAATTATGTTTAATATTTAATAATATATGAAAATCCATTAAAATGAATACAAAAAAAAAAGAGTTGGTTGTGGGATTTGAACCCGCAACCTCCTGTAAGGAGACAAATGATACATACCAATTGGTCTGTAAATGACAACTTGCATCGTTTTTCATTATTATTTATTAATGTATTAATAAAAAAATAAAAAATGATATTTCTGAAACCGCTGCAGACTGTAGCGGTTTCAGACTCTGAAACCGCTACAGTCTGCAGCGGTTTCAGACGCTACAGCTTTCTGTCCTCCCACGCGCTCCGACGCCTTCTGACAAAACCGCTTCATGTGGCAGCGGTTTCAGACCCATACCCCAATTGTGTAAATATTTTCTGATACACACCAATTACGTAAATAATTTTTTAAAACACATTATTTAAATAAATGTCCCCATTTCCTTGTCTTGCGGAAAATTCTACTTAGATATGTCGGAGAAAGAAAATATTTTTCTGCAACTGAATTTTAAAAATATATAAGTAAAAGAACAAAGCCCTCCATGCCACATGTGTAATGTAATCTATTATCAAAAGCAAAATATACTCGTTTGAATGTACAACAGGAAATAATATTCCACATAGAAATAAAACACAAAATAATAACAATCGTGAATTACTAGAGTAAATATGTAATCACTTTAAACTTACAACCAAAATAATCGGAGAAATTGAAATTAAACTAAATATAATAAGAGCCACAGATTATAGTCTAGCTTTATAATATTTATATAGACATGAGATGTTAGATTTATGCTGCTTTTGCATCCTTGAAATTTCTTACTTGTTCATTTCCTCCAAGAAAATCATAAACCGGTGACATATATAATTTTCATTTTCATGGACATCAAACAATTAAAAATAATTGATGGGTAGCGTGCAAAATTGAGATATTACAACGCCATACTCATTGCTAGTCGTCGATGTTCTTCATGTATTCCTTTGAAAGTTTAGTCCCCATTATCAGCTGCTGTTCTCTGATCAGAGAATAGCCAGATTCGAGAAAAGCCTCCAGTGTTTGCTGCTCAAACGAAAGGAAAACGCCAATTAATGTAATGTCGAAATGGAGTTAAACTTTCATCATTCTTCACCAAAGAGATTTTCGGAGCAACAAAGTATCCCTCACGGAAATAAAAACTTGATAAAAAAGAAGAAAGAAAACAGAAAGCACAATAAGTTCTCAAGGTTTGTTACCTTTGGCGGAGTGAAAACAGGAAGTTTATCCTTCTTTCTTCGCTTCAGAAGTTTGTCACCAAGATTTTCAAATCCTCCAATTTCATCAATCCACTACAATCGAATTATTTTAGGTCATGAACATCATAAATAATAGCTACCGAAAATTAATCAAGTAAAATTCACTTAAAAGTAGGTAACTGGAAACAGTGAACAGAATGCTGAAACTTTCAATGATCCTCCAAAGAGTTTCAACATATTTGAGGTTCTCAATACCGTGTTTCCTGGGAGTGAAAGGAGGTTGAGGAAACAGGACAAGAGACTTGCATTTATTGAGGCGCTATATGGATGGAAGGAAATGAAGCAAAAAGGAATTTCTTTTTTTCTTGATGATTTTCCATGTTCCCTTTGAATAAAAGAATCTAAACAGGTGGAGAAGCAGAACTTTCCACAACTCCAAATTCGATTTAAGAGTCACTTACCTTAGAAATCGACCTGTCATAAGTTCGAGAACGAAGAGCTCCATAGAAATCCAAAGCTGCCCAATCATTTATTCCACCAAAAGTAAATACATATATAAAGATGGTGTCTCAATACTTTTTACATCCTACTTCAGTCATCACAGATAGTATAATCACAAAGAACTTCATGTGACTTTAACAGCAAAAATATAAACGAAAGTTAAAAGACTACACACAAAACTTGATAGACCACCATAATTAAGAGAATAAGGATATGAATAATAGGCAGATAGAGTACATTGCGAGATATTAGCTTCCCAAATTTGTTCACTACCCTAAATGGATTGATGTGCAACAAAGTATAAGGAAGCATGTCAGCCATGCACATATTGAGAAGCCATACAGATCTAGGATGCATATTGCTCCAGGGCTTAAATCTCACTTACCTGGGATCTGTTGCCCAGATTCAAGATATCAGAAGTCCATGATATTAAGATTGGTGCAAGATCATATTCAAGTTACTATGGCATCACAAGAATCTAAAACTAGGCAACACATTGTATCATCAAGATAGGGTAATAGTTTTGATTTTGAGGGGCTCAGACCCAAACTTATCAGATATTTAACAGCAGCATCAACAATTAGGCACTATGCGTGAACCTTTATGAGCAATTGCTGTCACAACTCTTGGCAACTTCGGCAAGTGTGACTGTTTCACTCTTCCATCTCAATCAGATGATGCTCCAGATTCTAATGGATAAAAGATGATGAGGTTGGCATTAGTTATGGCTACATCCCTGTAGGCCCCAGATCAAGAAAAAGAACTTGGTTACTCAGAGAAAGCAAAATCCTGCTTGAAAGGAAAGTATCGCTTCAAATATGCCACATCACTGAAAATCTAAGATTGACTTAAGAACCATCCTGTATCCCTTGTAGCTGGCCGAGAGCTCCTCCATTTCACAAGTTCAACATTCCTGTCACTTCCAGTCCCAATAAGGACCTAATTTTGAGTGTTCTTCCCTTTAAACTCGACATCTTGCCATATGTTCTCAACCCTAGATCATTGTGGAAGGTGAGGAATTTTGGCAACATGCTTTCTATCTTAATTTAGTGTTTGGGTTTGCACTCTTGCAACCACTCCTATCATGGTAGGGCAACCTAAACTCCTGAAGGCAGATAAACTACATCTACAGCACAGCTACTATCAGAATATCTTATACCTCCATATCCCCACCACAGGATGAGAGAGAGATATATATAACTTAATCGCAATGACTTGTGGGTACACCAACTGGGATGGATTCAAGATTCAAAGTGTAGCAACTAACAAACCTCAAAGGTACGTGTTAAACAAATCAATTTCCTGGTGGATAATATCAAAATAATGATCCAACCAATAATCAGATACGAATTTTGAATTAAGATTCAAACAGCTGATGTTGGTAAAGTTGTGATAATTTCAGCATATTATATGATTAACCAATACATTCAGATGGCTCTGGTTGTGTTAGATTTTATCTTTTGAAAAATGCAGACCAGAGTAAGCACTGTCCTATTGAATTTCTTTAACGATTTTTCAGGCAATCTCTGTTTGGAAAGCAAACATATTGCACTTAAGTCTCTTTTAATATAATTTGCAATCCAAGAATCTGAGAAGAGAACATAAAACTACATGCATAAAAGCACAATTTTGGGAAGCCACAAAAGAGTACACACCAACATACATTTGATAGGAAACATGCAAAAACAATTAGGACACAACTACCAAACATAAGACATTTACATGCATAATTAGAAAAATAAAATTATTCCAACATGAAACTCGTATATTATCCAAATGCTTATCAAGTGCATTTAATAGGCTGTGAAAATACTGTAACTGTCAAAGTTAATGTTAGTATGTTATATTAAATCACACAAATGCCTCATGAAGTAAAAATGAAATGGTTATTTGGAAGTAACAAGAATTCCACATACCTTGATTAGGAAATGTGTTTACAACGCTTATAACCTCATCTTTAGATATGCCATCCTTCTCATACATTCTGGAAACAATGTTCACTATATCTTCATGGGTTGGTTGCCTGTAACGGAACAGGCAAGTGCAATCTAGCTCAATCAGATTTACAAACAAGATCACCAGATGTAGGAGGTTAAGAGATAAGATGAAAAGATGAAAAAAAAGAAAAAAAAATTCCTACTCTGCAGTCAAGCATAACATTGAATGTTGCAATGCTCAAACAGAGAAACGTAATCAGATCATATACAATTATTCTTAAAATTTGTATGTAGTTGATCTTATAAGAAATTATTAGTCAAAGTTAGTAAAAATTGACAAAAAAAAGAGCATAGCACCAACCAATGTCAACTTACACAGGGCAGACTTGAGAAATCACAGAATGTTCAGTGGGACTATATAATAAAGGCATGGAAATTATTATAGCAAAAGTTTATTTTGATGGCAAAAGCAATGTATTCAATTATGCAGATTTATTAGATCAAACAAAAGAAAAAAATAAATTTATTTGAAAATTGAAAACTGAACAGGATTTCAAAAACCAAAATGCAACCCAGGTTCTATTTTTCTTTAGACCAAGAAAGAATCACTAACTAAACAAATTGATTCAGTTTGCTGATATGTTTCTAATCAAATAATTATGCAAATACGAAAGTACAACCTTCAACCTCACTAACTATTTTTGTTTTTGTTTTTTTTTTTTAGTTTCTCTAAATGGAAAAAGATTTTACCTATCACCTCTGTAGATGATCTATTGATATACAGAATATTTATCACTTTATTGAATTTTTTGAACAATCAAGTGTTTCCACTTTTTCACATGAGTTGGCGATATTTAGGTGCTAATATCATCTTTCCTTATAAGTTAATACCATCTGGAAAACCCAAAAACCAAGGAATATTTCTAAGATTAACTATACCAAGAAAAGAATCCTAAGACTCTTAGAAACACCTAAAAATTGGAACAAATTATTCAAACACATCACATTGCTTAAATTTATTTAAATTGCTTGGAACTGTTGAAAGCCAAAACAATGTGGAAAGAAAAAATAAATCAAGCAATATAAGTTCTTCAATAAAGTATATACCAGAAGAATTTTTCCATTCTTCCATCACGAATCAAGGGAGCATATATTGTTGAAAAGTCATTTCCTGTCACAATGATAGGAATTCTGTTTGTGACATCTGATTCTCGCCAGTCTTGTCCAATACTCACTCTTGTCGGATTATCTGCCAAATTCATTAGCGTCCCAACAACGATTTGATTGTTCACTGTCACTTGAGTGTTTCCTATTTAATTTAAGAAAAAAATAATGGTTATATCTCAAGATAAAGTACATATCATGTTACTTAAATATGTGAATTTGCATGCTAAAAACACAACAGCACAGAGAACAACAAATAACTGAAAACAATTATTGTCTGCCATTAGATCATTCAACTAAAATTCTCTACTTGTAAAAATTGCTGTAGCTCACCAAATCTACCAAGGCCAGCATCAATATCATTGATCATCAAACAACTCATCTTTCCCTGCATTAAAAATGAGAATCTGCTAAATTGAATTAATGAAATAAAAAGAAGATTTTAGGAAGAAAATAATCTTAGGTAGATCTTCATATATGCATATGCATTCAAGACCATGCTCTGACTCTCTATGTCAGTAGATATAGATTCACAAGGCCACCAAATTAAATCATTAAAACAATTAAGAAAAAAAACATCACAGAAGAAAATCACAAATGGTAACATTATTATCTTCATGACCCTAGACATACATATACCAACAATGAGATTGGTTAAGCTTCTAACTTGGTTCTGGACCACTTGAGAAGCAGTTCTGTAGCGTTCCCGAATCAATTTTCCTGGTTCTCCTGCGAAGAGACGAAATAAACATGTATGTTAAACATAGGTATAAATAAATGTAGTTTATCTTATCTTATGCATGAAAGGAATGCTAGGAACCCATCTGACCAGCTCTTTCTGATTCTAATTCTCCTGCAGACATAATGACTGGTTCAATTCCCATGGTTTGGAAAATAAGTTCTGTTTGAAAGGATTTCCCTTGCCCCTTTCCACCCCAAATACCTGTTACAGAAAACAGCACTGTTATACTTACATGGAATTAGATTGATATTCATGTTGAAATCCACACATCTTAACTAACTGCTTTCATTAGCAACACCAGTTCATGCATATGCAAATGATAATCAGAGTTTATTAATTGGCTTGAAAATGTATGTAGGAAATATCCAAGGTCCACAAATTAAATGTTCCAAGGATAAAATCATAGGTACATAGTTATAAACCAGGATTGAATGATAAAGGAAGTGAACTGACAATATGGACTAAATCTAACCAGATTTTTCAAATTTGAAAGAGAAAAAGGATTGCAAATCAATACCTAGGATCAGAGGAACTTTAACATTAAGAAGATGAGCTATGTAGTTCTTCACAATGTGGCATACTGCATTAAGAGCAAGACATATGAAGAAAACATAAGTAGCAATTCACACAGTAATTAAAGTAATATAGAGTATGTTAACCAAAAAAAAATAATAATAATAATACAGAGCATAACAGGTTAGAACATGAGACAATTTATCCGCCTACCACCTTATTTCAAAAGATGACATAAAATTGGAGGCCCCTTAACAGGTTAAATAGCTATATTAAATGCAAAAAAAGCCGTTCCCTATATATGAGATAAACATAAAAATTTCCCCAACTTGCGACCCAATCTACAATTAAACCCTAACAGAATTTTGTAACAACGTATCCTCAGCTTTCAAAAACCATTATAGTTTCATTCTTTCCACGAGAAAATAATTACATCTTCTCTTTAAAAGATAGGTTGTGATGTTGTAATGAATGCTTTATAAATGATATGTGTAAATAGTTTTTAAATATATGTATATGGTTTACATTTTTGTTTAGATAAGTTTTTAAGCATACTTTTTTCAGAAATTTCAGTTAATAATACATTACCATATATAAATTTCATAAATATTAAATGGGTTTCCATTGGAAGCATTGACACTCTAATGAAGGTTGGGTAATGGCATCTTTACAACTTTCTATTTGTGGTTAAAATTGTAAATACGTTTCCAGGAGATTGGAATAGTTAACTCAAAGAGAAAAAACTCGCAATTCAAAACCATAAATATGACATCCCAGCATTCCCAAAAGCATGCAAATTATTTGTTGCTGCCACCTACACAAATGAGACTTCAAACTGTAGACACTTGAAGCCTATATATCACATCTTATTGAAGCAGCACCTAAAAAAAACAAAAAAGAGAAAAAAGGAAACCAAGAGCAGAAAAGGATTTCTCCTCTTGCCTCTAACAACTATATATAGGCATCAGAAACAATATGAACAATAATCTTAAAACACTCCAGTGCTAAGGCTTTTGTGCATGCAACCAAGCAAGACTGTCTGTTGAAAAATTCTATTTTTATCAATCTTTGTAGTCCATATATGTTTTGATGCTTTTATCTTTCTAGAAACACCAATAGAGCATAAATAAATTTTGTAGGCAAGTGTATAAAAAAAAATAGAACAATAATAATTTATCAGGGTGCATCCTAATTTCCATAACCCATCCTAATTTATCAGGTTGATGCTCTATACAGAAGTGTCTGCTACAATCTAAATTCAATTGGCATTGATCAGTGTTTCTGATCCTATTTTGCACACAAATGTAAATTTTAAACTATGGTTAAAACAGTAAAAAAATTTCCCTGTCACCAGAGACTAAAGTTCAACCACTGTCTACTTTCTGTTCGAGAAAAACTGAAAAAACAGTGTTAATATCTATAACACAACCCTCAGCATATATATAGACAAAAAAGCCAAGGAGAGCTATTGCACATTGATGGTTGCTAATACAAAAGTTTTAATCAAGCAATTCATTAGATGACAAGGAGGGAGGAAATAGGATTAAGAAAAAGAAAAAGAAAAAGAAAAAAAGAAAATTGTCCAGAAGCACATATTGAGAAACTAACACAGTAAAGGCTATTCCCAGAAAATCTTCTCAATTGAGCATGCACGGTGAACATAGAAAAATTTGTATCGTACCATAATAGTATTATATGCTACAATATCATAAATCTGCAGCAAACACGCATACAAAGAATTAGATTTTGGAGGAAAAAAAATAAAAAAGAATAAATAGTATGATAAGCATCCACCCTGTCAAGGGCCAGCCTTCAGTAAGAGCTAATAATTTCAGGTGGGGAACAGTAATCACATTGACTGGCTTCACATATCCACTCCTCAGTCTAATTACACACATACACACTCAAAAAAAAAGGGATTTTGCTGAGAAAAAATGCTTCGCATGCATGAATCACCATCGATTATTTTATCATCAGAAATATATTTCAACAAATAACATATAATCAATTTTTCCATCCTTATTAAATAATTTATTAATAAAATCATTTTTAAATTAAAAGTGCGAATGACATATTAATGTGACATGATGGGAACTTCATTTCTACCAAAATTTCTTACTCCCACATAATTCATCATAGGTTCTTCACCTTTGCGGATACATGCAACTTACCAACTTTATCCTGTCAAAAACAAAAGCAGAAAATTTGAACACAGTGAATATTCAAAGTTTCATGGCGCAAAGAAAACGGTTCCACCCTATGAAGAAATAATACAGAGATAACAAAAAAAAATCCACATTTAACTAGTAATTAAAGCATCAGCAAGCATAAATTTTACCAAGAACACTGGAGCAATATAATAATCGCCTTGAAGGTACTCGAACGACCTCGTCACGTTCTGACGGTAATCAAACACAATATCCGCTGAAATTTGTTTTTTAAGTAAGAATATGAGAACCAGAATTTCCAAATTTCCACAATTATATGAACTAGGGAAAAAAAAGAATTGGCAGGGAAAGCAACATTACAGTCTCTGCCAAGAAAATTGCCGGCGAAAAGAGAATCGATGACGCCATCCCTAGCTCCAACGGCGATATTCATGTTATCAGCCTCTTTCCCCAGGCGGTAGAGATAGTCGTTGCCCTCAGAGTCCGTGGCTTCCCAAGATGACTGCTCCGATAATCTTTTCTTCGGCTTGCTATTCGCACTGTAACTAAGATCACCATCATCATTAGGAGTAGATTTTGAACAAGAGACAGAGAAAAGAAGAGGTGAAATTCTTGTACAGGAGGAAGAATTAGAGAAGATAGTTAGGGGTTTGAAGAGAGGTGAGAATGGAATGTTGAATAGAGCCATTATCAATGGCGACGAAGTATAGTTTTAATGGAAGTGAATGGGTGAGGCTGCTTGGCGCCAGAGTTGAAGAGTGCTCATGGTCTGTTTTGTGTGCACAGAAACGAACTTGCAATTGCAGATAGTGAAAGTGGGGTCCACTGTCAATGCTCCAGTTGCCATTTTTTTTATTCTCTTTCATAACTTTCTTATTTTCTGCCATAATTAGAAAACCAGCCCCTTCTTTCTGCTGGTACAATTTTTTTAATAACGTATTTTCAATAATGTTATTAAAACCCAATTAAATAAAAGAATAGGTAAGATTAGGGCTCATGGTTTGACCAATATAATCGAATTTAATTAAATTTTTATTTTTAAAATATTATTAATTATTATAATTTTATAAATAATATTTTATACAAATTTTAAAAAAATATTCATTAAATATTAAATATATATTATAAATATTTTAATAATAAGTTACAAAATATAATTTTAATTTTATTATTATAAATAATTAATTATAAATTTTTGAATATTATATGTTAAAAATTTAAAAATACAATTATATCATGAAAAAATTTTATGTTTAGATGGAGTACTAATGAAGTAAACATAAAAAATATTAATCTTTAATATATGAGTATAATTATATTTAATTACAATAAATTCAAATAGATAATAAATATATTAAATTATTAAGTAACATCTTTAGAATTTAAAATATTAATTTTTTCAAATATATATATATATATATATATATATGATTTTTTATACTTTTTAGTTAAAAATCCGATTTTATCCGTTTTTTTGGTTTAATTCGGGTTTTACCAATCCAATTTTAACATTTAAACTAAATGATTGACCTATGGTTCGCAGTTCAACCTGTCGGTCCGGTTCAATTTTAAGTTCCTTACCACTCTTACCAACAACCATTTATTTAATTATTTAAACTTGAAACCTCACTTAAGAAAATTTAAAATTTTCTTAAATTTAAATTGCTATTTGGATTAAACCTGAAACCTCACTTAAGAAAATTTAAGTTCCTTACCACACTTACCAACAACCATTTGTTTAATTATTTTTCTTTTTAATAGACAACTCTAAACAAAATTTAAAGATTTAATTTATCGACAACCTTATGATTTTTTTTTTTGAAAAAAACTCTTTGAATTTGAAAACTATCAATTTTAGCCAATTAAACACATAAATTCAATATATTTAGACTAATGGAACCAATTAAACACATCAATTCAATTTATTTAGACTAATGGAACGTTTGATAATTGATAATCTTTTTTTATACCAACTAGCTGCCATAAAATGTTTTCCATTTTTTTTAGCCAAGGGTGCAATTTACTTTTGAAATTTATATTTATTTTGATACAGTATTCCATTTAAAGTTTACAAAATTAAAATAATATCACTCTAAAACTGAAAAAATTATTATTTTAATTATTTTTGTTAGTTGACAGCTGACATAGCATCAAAATTATGCCAAAAAGATTGCAATGAAGCAAAGCTGAAGGTGCAAAAAAAAAAACTCTAAAATATTCTAAAAATAGCTATTTATCCTCTAAAATTTACAAATTAGAGTAATTTAATTTTTACTGACGTATTACATTGATGTTATATCTACAATTAATTGATAAAAAATAGTAAAAATAATAGAATCGTCAATTTTAAAGTGATATTGCTCCAATTTAAAAACTTTAAAAGAAAAATTATGCCAAAATAAATATTAAAAAAAATTACTTGCTCCTTTTATCAAACTTTAAATGGTAAATTACACTCTCAACCGTTTTTTTTTTTTTTCCAATCTGCGGTGATTTCAAATGTTTTAATTTGGATGCCTATTCTATGAATAATTATGTTATTTTTCCATAAATATCAGAATAATTAAACAATTACAAGTTAAAAGTTTTAATTGGCAGTATACTACAATAATCAAGCAACGGATTCTTCTTTTTTCTTGTTTTTTATTTTTCGAAAACAGCATCAATCAACAAAGCAATAACCTCAAACAGTACATAAAATACATAAATAATGGAGAAAAATAGAGAGAATTAGGAATTAACTATATCTCATAATTCTGAAAGAATCAAAATCTGAATTATCCTTGGGTAGAAACGAAAATCTAGTCGTTCATATTCATTACTAAATCTTGAACTTCTATTTAGCACAAAATACTTCTAAGGTGAAAGAAGGACCAAAAAAACCAAGTCAGCTAACAAGCACTTCAGTTGCTGGAGTTCAAGCCTTGCCTATGACTTAAGCAGAAGACTGATAATCTTTAATTAATCCTCTCAACCTTCAGTCTTTATCCAGCTTCCTAAAATGCGCAGAACATTAAGACCCCTATCGTCAATTTCTTTACTTTCGCCTCACAAAAATGCAAAACATAATTAGAATTTACCCACATCTAATCACAATTATATAAAAGAAATTCACAACATAATAACCATACTATCAGAACTTCAAAACTTTGCTTCTTTTGTAGGCCTATCCAACGTAAATATCGATCAGTCTAAATTTCAGATATTAATCGACGTTTTTTCATTCTTTATCCATCCAACATACAAAGCATAAGCTTCAAAGAAAATATTTGCCACTTATCTAACTCATTTGTGTTCTTGAATAAACTCTTCTATACTTGACAGTGTGATGATTTTCTAAACCAAATATTAAGTTTAACAATTTTTTAACTTTAGGCATAAAATCAAATGTTGACAAAGATCACATTGATTTTTTCATTTTTTTTTATTTTTGGCAAACGGCAAATTGAATTGGAACATTCTAAATAAATACAAACGATAGCTGAAAGTCAGTTGCTTCAAATATATATGTATTCAATCCAATCACACTATATATGTATATTCCACTCTCTCTCTCTCTCTCTCTATATATATATATATATGATATATTCAATCCAATCACACACAACTTTGTCCCTGCTTGCTTAAAATTTCACATTCTAAAATAGTAGGCAAACCTCTGTTCTAATGGTTCATGATTTAAGCAGCTAATTTCTCTGGCAACCACCATGAGATGCAGTCCACTCCGATCCACATCCATAGCAAAACTGGAAGTTACACCTGCAATTTCATTTACAATTCAACACCAATGTTCTTCCATATTATATCAAATTAAAGCTAAGTGGTATCTTAATTTTTCTTTTCATTTTCTTGTCTAATCAACAATATTCAAAACCTACCAATCTACTGATCCAATTAATCCGAATTCATATCAGTAAAATCTATAAAAGAAAAAGCAGTTCTTTGCATATCCGAATCCATATCAGTAAGACAGAGCACTTCTTTGTATGCATGCAGAGTTCAAACACGAGACTTAACCGATTTCAGGCATTGGGGTAAATTTTTCTAATTTAAGACATACAAAAAAACATTGTAATAAAATCGGAATACCAACATTAATAATTAATACATAAAAAGATACTGACCTGCAAGTCATGTGAGGGCAACCTTCAGTTCTTTCAACAAAGAATTTACACTGAGGACATCTACACCATTTATTATCCCTAGCAATCTCCATAACCATCAGATCTTCTCTTCCTCTTTCATCCTCGTTCAGCTTCTGAAATTCCTCGCAACCAACCCCGGAATGCCACGCCACATTACACACGGCACAGAACAATCTATGGCAATATGGGCATTCCGCTTCCCTAATTACTTCTCCTCCATTCTCATCCACCACCAACACACCCGAGCAATCCTTGAACGGGCAATAAAATCTCGGCTCTCTGCTTATCATCTCCTCGCAAACAACCTCATCCCACAAATCAATCACCCCTTTAGATAGCTTTGTTCTGCAAGAATCGAATTCCAGAACTGCCCTGCAATTCAATTGAGGGCAAGTGACGATGCTCGCGTTACTTTGAATTTTGATTGCAACGTGTTTGGTTATGCAATCGGAGCAGAAACTATGGACACAGCTATCGGTTTCGAACATTTCCTCTTTTTCTTTTGGTTCAGCGCAAATTTCACAGAATGTTTTTGAGGATTCACCAGATTCTAATTTCATGGAGGTTGGGGTTGGCGGTGGCTCCGTGATCAAAATGGAAGGAGGGCTGCTGGTTTTTTGAAACTGAGAAATGGTTACTGAACCCATTAGAGCTTCCTGAAACTGTAGACACTCGGCGTATTTGGCGTCTGACACTTGAAAGACCGTGAGTTGTTCGTTTTCTTCTTGATGTTTTTCTTTTCCTTCTTCTTCGTCGAGAATTGCAGAGAAGTATAAATCATCGACAAAATCAAGATCAGAGATCGGTTGGTCTTCCATTGGGAAACGATTTTAGAAACAAATGAATGAGTGAGGGAGTGGTAATATATAATTGAAAGAAACAAGTAGAATTTGAAGCAACTTCGGGAGTAAGGAGTCTAACCGTTCATAAGAAGAAGGAACCTGCTTAGTACTTGCTCAGGCTTCTGACTTGACGTCACCTTTTTGTTTTCAAGAGTTAACCTTTCCTTTTTCTTTTTTCTATTTTTTACAACAAAATAATCTTTGATCATTATTGTTAAATTAACTAATCAAAGGATCATCAATCATCAATTAAACTTTAAATAAAATCAGTTGGACGTGAAATAATCTTAGGTTGTGAAAGGCACGAAGGACTGGTATCGTTTAATTTGAGTTAGGTTAATATACTATGCAGTAAAACTTTTTTGATATTAATTTTCATTATTTATAATATTCGAATTCAACATTATATCTAAAATAAAAAAAAATATCCGAACCAATAATATAAAATTTTAAATTTAATAATAAATTTTAATTTAATAAATATTAAATATTATGCAATATGCAGAGATTGTAGGGATATTTTTTAAGAAAATATTTTAAAAAGTGGTGTATCGGAAAAATATTTTAGCAAAATATGGTATTTTCATTGCCGCAGCCCGCGGTGGAGAGATTAGACATGGGGTCCATAGGGTGTCTGCCACCAAGCATTGTAAAACCAATATTATTTATAATTTTAATAAAAATCACAGGCTACGGGAATGAAAATGCCCATTTTGCTAAAATATTCCACTTTTCAAAATATTTTCTTAAAAAAATATTATTTTTAAAAACGTTCCGAGATTATAAAGTCTCAATTTAAAAAAAAAAAAAAAGGCGTAAATGAGAATTAGGAATTTGGATGTGGTTCTGGACTTTTAGACTAGGGAACGGCAAATAGATAAAGCAACACAGAAGTCGAAAAGGCTTAAACCCTGTACGAAGTTTGATCTACTTCTAAATTAATCTTTCAATGGTCTATTTTATTGAAGGAGAAAGAAAGAGTTTGAACATTTTTAATTAGTTAGTGGAATTATTATGGATGTTACTTTCCCATCTAAAGATTCTATAAGTATAGGAAGATTTCGATTTCCCTGCATTTTGAATTTTTGCCATTAATATTATGTTATGTATTTACTACTATTATTTTACAACATTAACCCTTTAAACGTTTATTAATTGCTCTATTTAAGTTCTCAATACATCGAAAATATCCCTACTTATATAACACAATTTTTTTCATTTTGTTCACTGAGATTTTGATGTGATATAAAATTAATAAAAATTCAAAGATTTTAAGAGTTTAACATTAAATATTCCAAAATTTTAGAGAAATGCAAATACATTTTTACTTTCCAAATTAGGTTGGATTTGCATTAATTTCTATATGCTTATTATGAGATTGCTTACCATTGTCTTCTAACAAACACGTTCCTTTTGTCTTTGGTTTTGGTCGATTTCATGCATGCAATCCAAATTGTTAACATAAGTACAGGAATTAGACATTACGTACAATACAGAAATAAATTAGCTTGATAATATGTACAAATTAGTAAATTACTTTTAATTTTGACAAAAGCATAACTATTAATCTGCTTAATTCTTTTGCATATCAATTTTCTTTTTCAATATTAGTGGATAATATGGATACATTGTCAAATTTAAAGTGTTAATATATTTTTATATAAAATTCAAATGTGCTTAAAATGTCATTCCTAGAATTAAAGTGGAAAATTAAATATTTTTTATCAACTTTAAATGTATTATTTGACAATTTAATTCTCAAATTTTATAGTATGGTTTTTCTTTCTTGTAACACAAACGAATTAACTAATAAAGTATTAAATATTCTACTTGGTTAGTACACCGATTAGGAATTAAATATTAATTGCTTTGGCTCCCTCAGCCTCTGGCTTCTTAGCAAGCGTTTGATGCTGGAGGATTGTTAGGTGTTCACTGTGCGTAATTGGTGGTTCTATTTACACTCCATACATCATCATAAACAATCCAAATACTGATTTATTGCATCAATATGAAAATAAATTCCAAACTTTCTATATTTGGAAGATATGAATATCATGAAAACTATAGGAAATATTATGTAAATTTATTTTAAGAATTCACACATATACACTCCATTTATTGCAATTTTCCCTAAAATAAAAAGTTGTGAATTTCTAAAAATCAAGGAATTTCTTTTCAAAATAAAAGTTTCCTAACAAAATTGTTTTCACACATAACAGTATCAAATCATTTAGAGCAGTAGTGGGGCATATTATGTGAAAAGAAAAGGGTGAAATGGAAATCAAAAGATTAATTTCGAGCAAATTAACAATGGCAAAAAAGATAGAGGATAACTTTGCACCTTTATCCTTTTGTTTTCTTGATTCTTCGAAAGAAACAGACAAGACTAGGCCAATGATTACCCACAGTTCCACAGTAAAAGAAAGTCTGACGCATCGCCTCCTCAAACAAGTTCCCCAACGAACATTACCTCCTCAACCAAGTTCCCCAACAAACAAGTTCCCCAACGCAAACTATTCTCAACTTCCCAATGAAGTTCTTACTTAGTTAAATACAAGTACGAGAAAGAAATCCATCAAGATTTTGAAACATGGCAATAGCACTTCCTCGAAATGATTTCCACTTCCCATCTTTCATCAACAAAAATAAAGAAGAGTCTATGGAGCTGATTCCAAATTCTAGTTGCAGGTCAGTGTTGTTTCTTGTTGGTTTTAGTTTAATTGAAGTTGGAGCTTGTTGGTATACTCACATATACTTATGCAAATTTCACTAATTAAAGAAGGAACTTAAAAAAGAAACATATGTAGCTAAAATGAACTTTGTTATTTACTGTTCTTGTACTGTTGCAGTCTTAAGTTTAGTATATCTTTTTTCTGCATTCTTTTGTTCTATTAAAATGGCTATCGTATATCTGAAATTGGCTCAAATTTCATTCAAAACAATGTTACAGCAAAAGAATGTCGTTCCTAGAACGTCTCAGGCGCCTTAGGGCCCAAGAAAAGTATGAGGAGGCAACTGTAAGCAATATTCCGAAGAAAACCAGTTATTTGGCTTCACTAGCTATTGCTTCTAGTCCATGGAAGGATGGCCAACAAAATGTTGCATTTGATGAAGAGAAAAATAAGCCTGATTTAGCGGCTACTACCGCTAATGATGATGAAGAGAAAAATAATCTTGATTTGATGAAAAGAATATCGTTCGCAGAACATGTCAGGCGCCGTGCCAAAGGGAAGTATGAGGAGGCAACTGTAAGCAATATTCCGAAGAAAACCAGTTATTTGCCTTCACTAGCTATTGCTTCTAGTCCATGGGAGGATGGCGAACAAGATGTTGCATTTGATGAAGAGAAAAATAAGCCTGATTTAGCGGCTACTACCGCTAATGATGATGATATTGACAATTCCGATGAATTGGCTGATACCGATGATTATGATCCGGATGCAAGTCCGAGGAGCCCAGTGACTTGCAAGAAGAGCAAATGGTTCAAGAAATTTATGAAGGGATTGGAATATTTGAGCAATGAGGGGGAGATGAATGACCCAAATAGGCAATGGTATTGTCCAGTGTGCAAACTAGGCAATAGTGCAGACTCCATTAGACGCTACCGTGGCCTGCACACCCTCATCAGGCATGCTAAGAGAAAAATGTCGAATAGGGCGAGGCTTCATCGAGAACTTGCGCAATTGCTCGAACAAAAGTTACAAACAGATAAAGCTCGTTCTGCTCATCCTGCTGCTGAAGAATATGCTAAATTAGTAGGACTTAAAGTAGGCAACAAAGATCATGAGATAGTGTGGCCTCCTATGGTTGTCATTGCCAACGCATTCTACAAACAAGATGGGACAAATAATGTAAGAATTTTATAGTTTTCTATAGAATTTTTGGATGAATCCTATGTCTAATACGGATATTGTGAATTTCAGTTAATTCTTATAACAAATCAGCAACTGGTGGACATGTTCAGCTCATCATATGATTGCATTGTGGAGGCTCAAAATTCTTATGAATGGAACCAACATGGCGGAACCAGTATGTTGATTTTTGAGAGCTCGGCGAGGGGCTATCTGGAGGCAGAGCGCTTGCATAAGCATTTTGAAGAGGAAGGAATTGGTAGATCTCAGTCAACCGACTTCATAACGGGCGATGGGCCCCGGATTTGTGGTTACTTGGCATTGAAAGAAGATGTGGATTTCTTCAACCCATATTTGAGTTAGACACTTACACTTTGGCTAATTTGATGCATTAATATATGCTTAAATTTGTTTTTACTGGTATCTGATTTTATCAGGTAAGCCTAAGCTGAAATACGAGATGAGATCATACCAAGAAATTGTTGTGAACGGAATTAGGCAAATGAGCGAAGAAAACCATGAACTTGTGTTGCTGAAGAAGGGAGTAGCTGAACAACAACAGCAGGCCAAAGTACTTGAAGAGGGTACCAGTGAGCTGAAGGAGAAGCTGCAAATTGCAAAGAAGGAAATGGATACTGTGAGAAGTAAAATCATACAGCACAATCAGCAGAAAATGGAAGAGGTAATTCTAATAAAGTCTTATTAATTTAAGCCTATTGTTTTGCCCGATTAGTTATACAAGTAAACATTGTTTGTTTAGATGGAATTTCAAAAGCAATTTTTCGAAGACGCAATCAGAAAGATTCTTGCTTTGCTGAAGAAGGAAGTAGCTGAACAGCAACAGCAGGCTAAAGTACTTGAAGAATGTAACAGTAAGCTGAAGGAGATGCTGCAGATTGCAATGAAGGAAATGGATACTATGAGAAGTAAAATCATGCAGCAAAAGCAGCAGAAAACGGAAGAGGTAATTCTAATGAAGTCTTATTAATTTAAGCCTATTGTTTTGCCTGATTAATTATATAACAAGTAAACATTGTTTGGTTAGATGGAATTTCAAGGGCAACTTTGCCAACACCTAATCAGAAAGATTCTTGAATCAAGAAAATACAAGAACAGCAAGAAAATGAGGAGCAGTGGTGGAATGAATACGGAGAGCGTGAGGATCAAAGCTATGCTGCTCCACTTCCAGAATCGCCTCGATGGGAAGAAGTTTTTCCGGATGATGAATAGTGATCAAACTTTGAAATCTCATAGTTCGAGCACTCCTATGCTAAAATTTGTTGGAATAGCCTTCGATTGAATCATTAGGCTGTGATCAAGTGTGTGCTTATTTAGTATATGCAAATATAAACTAGTGGATATTAATAATGAAATGTTATTAAATTTTAATTTAATGTTCTGTATGTGTGTGACAATGAGTACAGCCGTAACATATTAAACATCCATTATATTATCTTATTTAAAATTGCTTTACAATTTTTCTCGATGTTCTTTGTATACTAGGATCCAATTAAATAAGATCAGCACGATTCTATTTTAAGCGAATATTGAATCGAATTAATTTGATTATTTCATTTAGATTTCGGTTATTAAAATAGGTAAGCAGCGCTTAATTGATTCTGTTTGATTAATTACTGAGAATTGAAAAAATAAAAATATTAAACGATGATGTTTTTTGTCTAATAAAATGTTCTTAAAATTATTAATTGGTTCGATTCTGTTTAGATAGTTTTTGTTAAATTGATACAGATAAATAATTTTAAGATAAACCTGAAATACTTTCGAATCAAGATATAAAATAGTTAAAATAAAATTGTAAAGCATTTCAGAAATTTTTTCTAATTGTTTGTTAAATTTTTGGGATGAATTAAAATATTTTTTTTCAATTTTTTAATTATTTCTTATCTGTCAAAATACAAGATTGCATATCTTGATCCTAATTTATTTTTTTATGAGATCCATTTTTTTACAAACACTTGAAAAGTTGAAATAATTTTATTTTTTTTCATTCTAATCTTTTCAAGATTAAGAAAGGCTGCTTTAGTAATATATATGAATTTTAATTTTCAGAGCTTGGTTAGATTAGCATCGAAATTTAATTTAATTTTCATTTATAATTTTGATTAAATTTGAAATTTAGTTACTTCATTGATATATATATATATATATATATATATATATATATATATATATATATATATGTGTGTGTGTGTGTGTGTGTGTGTGTTAAAAGTACAAATCGGTTTCTAAAATTTGGCAAAAAGTGTAATTTAAATACTAAAATTTTATTTGAAATAATGTTATTTCTAATATTTAAACATTAGGACAATTTACCTATAAAATAATGGCCGACGCTTAAAAATTTGACAAATGATGCTAAAAAATTAGACATGTATCATTTTAGTGATCAAATTATTCCTGTTTTCAAAATTAAAGAGTGATATTGCAGCAAATGTAACTTTAAGGTCTAAATTACACTTCTAGAAAAATTTAAAGAACCGATTTGCAGCTTAAGCCAAAAAAAATCGAATCTTGCTCGCTGGCATATTGCTTTCTCAATTCTTAGCACGTTTTGGTATTGAAATAAAGTATATTCTCTTTTAAATAATGTTTCAATTTCAAAGTTTATTAATGATATATTATTATTCATCAAATAATTGGTAATAAACTAATATGGATTAGTTGTAACGAACTTTTAAATGAATCCGAATCTATTCCTTACAATTCACCCATAATTCATTGGATGGGTTCGGATCAGTCCTCCTCCAGCTTAATAATTTTACATCTCTAGTGTGTGGAAATTAAATATTTTCAAAAGCCAAAGCAGGGTCAAAGTGGACGGCATGAAAGAAATTCACAACTTGGGAATATTGTTAATAAACAAACAAAATACCTTAATTATCTCTAAAAAAACACACAAAATAGCTCAAGGAAATAAAAACAGCATGTGCAAATGTTATATTATAAGAAAAAGAAAAGAAGAGAATTCAAAGAGAGGCGACTTGATTTATTAAAGGTCCGACTACAAATTACTAAAGTTTTTTAAATTTAATTTTATAACTTATCTCTTTAACACAAAATATAAACATAAATTAGAACTGAATCTAATGCGTATTCACTTTTACTCCCCCAATATTTTTTTTTCCTTGCAATTTTGAAACTTTAGAACTGAATATTCCTCCTGTCAAAAAAAAATACTGAATCTTCCTTAAATTAATATATAGTATAGTCTTGAAAAGGGAAAATAAATTATTTACATAAGAAAAAAAGAAGACATATATACGAGTTTGACCATAACTGTTGAATGTTTCAATTAATCTTTGGTATACCAAGTTGAATTTTTCAATGAATCTTATGTAGGTTTGAAATTGCAGCTCCCTTTCGATAAGTCCAAAATTAGAATTTTTTTGTAAAAATACGCCCTATTTTTTATTTTTATTTTTATTTTTTTGACAAAATTTCTGGAACAAGCATATGTATTCTGTCCTAAGTCCGACACAAACTACATGCACAATGCCATCGGCTGCTTAGGATGCTATTTATTTACATTCCATGTATGGAAAAAAAAAAAACTTTTAAAGTTTTAAATTTACATGGAATTTTTTTTTTCAATTCAATCTCCCGTAAAAAGTATTGGTAACTTAATCCAGATTTGTTATCAGTATATTTCGATTGTTGCTAATAGTACACTTCGATCGCTATTAATGATATTTTATGCGAATAAATTTTTTTATAAATTGAATTTTTATATTTTTAAAATTTTTTACATTAAATTTATGAAATTTTAAAATTTTTCATATTGAGTTGCTTTAAAAAAAAGACTCGGCTTTTAATAGCGACAAAATATATGTATGGTAAATTAACTGAATAAAATTGCAAAAATTTAATATATATATATATATATATATATTCTTCTCATACCATTCCATGATAAAAATAAAAAAATTATTATCATATTTTATATTTAAATTTAACTATGAATATTTGTGTGAAGTGGTAAGGGCTAAATGGCAAATATGGTGTTTCGAGTAATTTGTTGTTTAAAGATCGAATTCTCTTATAAATTTAACTGAAGTGAATATATATAAGAAGAAGGAGGACCTAATTGAATAATTAAGTTGTGGCATATTTTTGGGTAGTTGGTGAAGGGCATGGCCGCAGGGGTCCGACAGCTGACGAAATTTGCCAATCAAAAAATGGATTCCGTGCAAACGGAACGGTGGTAGGTGAAATGAGAAGCCAGCTGACGAAATTTGCCCATCAAAAATGGACTCCTCTTACAAGTCTACTTCTTCGTCCTCACCATCACAACCAAACCATGGACCCCACTTTCCAACCCTACCAATAATAATACTTTCTCACCAACCCCACTCCGCATATCATTTTATTACTCATCCATTCACCAAACCCACCTCTCCTTTTTTTATTTATTTTTCTATGGATAATATTTATTTTTTAAAAAGACATGCAACTTTATTGGAGGATAGGATTCTTAATTCAATATTATATATTAATTTTTCATAAATCCATTTGATCGGACGGTCATACGTGCGCATCGTATTTTATCTTGCAGTAAAAGTAATAGGTGAGTTTGAAGCACATTTTATGATTAAAAATATTTTTGTTTTTCAATTTTATAACATTTTTCCTACAATACCCTCTACCATTTCAACAATATCAATTTTGTCCTTCCACCAACCTCCTCCAACAACTTGACACGAACATCTCTATATCAATGAAACAAATCATCCACTTCCTTCCTTAGAGGGATTTGGCAATTTTCTCAGAGTCCCTCGTTTTCTTCTCATTATTCTCTCTGCAATCTCACAATCTCCTCCATTAATGGAAACCATAATGACCCAACATCAAGATATCATCTTCCGCTCCAAGCTCCCTGACATATACATCCCCAACCACCTTCCTCTTCACTCCTACGTATTCGAAAACATAGCCGACCACTCATCAAAACCTTGCTTGATCAATGGCGCCACAGGCCAAATCTACACTTATTCAGAAGTTGAACTCACTGCAAGAAGAGTAGCTTCAGGCCTTGACAACTTAGGCATTCAGCAGGGAGATGTTATAATGCTTTTACTCCACAACTCTCCTGAATTTGTTCTCTCCTTCCTCGGAGCCTCCTTCCGTGGCGCCATTGCCACCGCAGCCAATCCTCTTTTCACTCCGGCGGAGATTGCCAAGCAAGTCAAAGCGTCAAACACAAAGCTTGTAATCACACAGTCTGCGTATGCAGAGAAATTGAAGGATTTGAATGTGAAAATCGTAGTCACCGACTCTGCTAATTCCGATGAGTACTTCCATTTCTCGGAGCTGGCAAAATCCGATGAGATAGAGTTACCGGAGGTGGATATTCAACCGGATGACGTGGTGGCGCTGCCTTATTCCTCCGGGACAACGGGATTGCCGAAAGGGGTGATGTTGACGCACAAAGGATTGGTCACAAGTGTGGCTCAACAAGTGGATGGAGAGAATCCAAATTTGTATTATGGGAGCGAAGATGTTATATTGTGTGTGTTGCCTATGTTTCACATCTATGCTTTGAACTCAATAATGCTGTGTGGCCTTAGGGTTGGGGCTGCCATTTTGATCATGCCAAGGTTTGAGATTAAAGTGCTGTTGCAATTGATTGAGAGATATAAGGTGACTGTGGCTCCGATTGTGCCGCCAATTGTTCTGGCCATCGCCAAGTCGCCGGAGACCGATAATTATGACTTGTCTTCTATAAGAATGCTTAAATCTGGAGCTGCACCCTTGGGGAAGGAGCTTGAAGATACTGTTAGAGCCAAGTTTCCTAAAGCTGTTCTTGGTCAGGTATGCATTTCTTTTTCTTTTCCTTTTAAGACAATAATAATTTTCTTACTATATTCTTTCGTTTCTTGTTGTGAGAAACGGAATTTCTTTTTTTTTTTTACACTACGTATGGTTGAATCTTTCCTGGATAAAATTAATAATAAAAGTGTAATTTACGCATATTAACCAACACTCCATTTATTTTTCAAAGTAACTCATTTTTTGGGTTAAATTTTTTATTAATTTAATTCATAAAATTTTCATGGATCCGATTTACATATGATTAATTTTTTAAAACAGTAATTTCATTTCCTTCTCTACAGAAATCTTTAATTAGTTAATGTGGTTGAAATGATATATTTTGATTAATATATTTTTAATTTCTTACATTTAAAAAATAATAATTTAAATTTATTTATTTATTATAAGACATATCATTACAGTGATATATTAGGTATTTAACAAAGTAATCAAAATATCAAAAATGAAAATGCTTTTTATAATTTAGAACAAATAAAAGCGAAAATTGATATTATCCTTCCGATATTATACATACATACATGTATATATAAAGTAAATAATTATCAATAATCTTCAGTTTATGATAGATATTGATGTCCAATCGTAATCCAATGAAATCATTTATAGAAAGAAATAGGAAAATTTGATAAGGCATAAAAAAATGTTAAAAAGAGAAGATGCACCTGTCCATATGTTTTTAGTAAAAATAAATCTATCCAAATATGTTCTAAAATTGGAGTTTGTCAAATCTGGCAGCTGAAAAAAAATTAAATGTATAATGAAGAAACAGAAGGTAGCCAAAACTCCCAACTTGAAATTCATTTGTCAAAGTCTTTAAAAGCCAGAAATTTCAGTTGAAGATCCAAACGCACCCAATTGCTTTTATATAGTTGCACTTATTCTAGCTGCCCCTTGTCTTTTACCTTAAGTTAGTGCTAAGAACAGCAGAAGAAGGCAATATAAAAGAATAATATTGTTTATTTGACTGAGTTGTGGAGGAAATAATTGAGAGATAATTTGGTAAATGTACTAATTCAATGAGAATAGAAAGAATATATTATTATTATTCATTATTTCATTATTGTACATTATGCAAGGACGAATTCACCCACCTTTTGATTTGAGAGGACTTAATTTATATGATATTGCATTTCATGTAACACATGAATAAAATGCATAAATAGTACAGTAGTGTGGGGAAAATTAAGATTTTTAGTGGGAACAAATATGAAAAATAAAAAAAAAATGCGTAGTGAGTCTAGTGAGTTGATACAAAATTTAAGAGGAAATAGGAGCAATTGTTGCATTTCCCTCCACCTAGATTAGTCCTTCAGCGTAGGTCTGATGTAAGAAATCATCGCTCGCAAGGCACAACCGTGGGCAAGCAAACTTATTTTTTCAAAAAAAAAAAAAGGTGGCAGCACCACCTTAATCAAAATTATAAAGTAGATTTGTTTGTTGGCCGAACATTTTGTTGTCTCTTCCACCACTTGTCATATGCTTTAGTCACAGCCACAAAAGATTAGCCTCTATCCTCCATCCATCATAACCAATCAACTGTATCCAACTCAGTTGAATCCAGTAATACTATTTGTACAAATATGTAGGGTCCATGCAGACGTGGACTTTACAGTTAATATGGTTCGAGTAGAATATAAAGAGAGAACTAATTAAAAGATATTCAAGGGATATGGACGCGGAATTTTAGAGTCCGATTATTATTTTTAACACGTTATTGAATGAATTTCTTTTGTGTAGGGATATGGAATGACAGAGGCAGGGCCTGTGCTAGCCATGGGCTTGGCATTTGCTAAGCAGCCATTTGAAATAAAAGCAGGGGCTTGTGGCACTGTCGTGAGGAATGCAGAGATGAAAATTGTTGACCCTGAAACTGGAGATTCACTCCCAAGAAACCAGTCTGGAGAGATTTGCATCAGAGGAGATCAAATCATGAAAGGTGCATAAATTAATGCAGAACAAAAAAATTGAACCAACTATTACATTATAATGAAATGAACTAAAACTGTTGAAACATTTTTGATATGGTTTCAGGATATCTTAACGATCCTGAGGCCACAGCAAGAACCATAGACAAGCAAGGATGGTTACACACAGGTGATATTGGCTTCATTGACAATGATGATGAGCTCTTCATTGTGGATAGATTGAAGGAATTGATCAAGTACAAAGGGTATCAGGTTGCCCCAGCTGAGCTTGAGGCCATGCTCTTAGCTCATCCTGAGATTTCCGATGCTGCTGTCGTCGCGTAAGTTGAACATTCCAATATCCTGATAATGTATATATTGTCATTTGGATGTGCACACAACTTAGCATGGTAATTTACATTTTAATCTTCAGAATGAAAGATGAAGGTGCTGGAGAAGTACCAGTTGCATTTGTTGTTAAATCAGAGAAGTCTCAAATTACTGAGGATGAAGTTAAGCAGTATATTTCCAAACAGGTATATATTTTAAGCATTCTTCCTTTTTTCTTTTGACATTTATTATATATGAGTTAGAGCTGATGATGATTGCATTGGTAAATGATGCAGGTGGTGTTTTACAAGAGAATAAATCGTGTATTCTTCATAGAAACAATTCCAAAAGCACCATCAGGCAAAATCTTAAGGAAGATATTGAGAGAAAAATTGGCATCCGGTATCCAAAATTAAACATTAACAATGTTATTAGCAAAAGCCAAAAGGTGGCTCGTTTTATTTATTTGTAAAATTCATGATATATGTTTGTAGACATGTCCGATGTCAAAACTTAAATATAACGGTCAAGTTCTCTTATTATTCAGAATTTATTTCTCTCTTCTAATAGAATGCTTCGTTTACATTGTTCGAATTGATGGGGGAAAAAAAAGGTAACTCCAAACTCCATACACGGGGAGAGCTAGAACACAGTAATTGGGACGTTCTGTTGATACTCTTCCCTTCCTTCCAACTACTAATAGCATTAAGATTTCCAGTGTTCAAGAAATTAAAACTAGAGATAAAACAAGCTAAATATGAAAAAAAAAATCATCATCACATAGTAATTTCATTACCTTCCATAACATTGCTTCAAATTATCATTCTACCGATAGCCTAGTATATGCAGGATTTAGTAGAAAGGATAAGTTAGAGAATCGCAAGTTAACACTGAACATATAACTGATATGAGATTGAGAACTATCTTTCCCATTTAAATTTAAATTAAGATAAATATAAACTGCGCTGTGTGGTCCAATTCTCACAGATATACAAACATAATTCCAAAGACAACTTAGTGATTACTTGTTTATATCCATTTGTTTTTGCATTTTGAGTGGGATCATATGCAGTTAACAAACCCCATGACATAGGCAGCTACTATCCTCCAATCACAATGCAAATCTCAACTACTGAAAGGAAGACCTCAAATATGATGAATCCTTAAGTTGACACCATCAACGTGAACAGACACAAAGTTTGTGTACAACAAACTTTTCAATAACAACCAAGATCAGCAAGTGAATGAGTACTATAACCTTCCACATCCAGGAGAATCACGAGCACATTGCTTTCTCCAATAATTCTTGCAATTCTCCACTCTTGTATGCCTCTGCAAATCAACATTCAAACATTAACATCTCAAACTCTAAACAGGAAAAATTTGAAGGTAAAGCCAGGTAATGTATGTAGATTAAATTTTCAGTACAAACTGCAAAAATAAATAGAGGCCAAAAACACCAGACCCTAGACAAAGCAATCGAATATCAATAGCAAAACAAGAATATAACAACCATCAAATTAGAGGGTTCTCTCCTTGTCACGCAAACAATATAGGTCCACATTAATAGTGCTAACATATGACATGCCACATCAAGACTGGCTTAAAGTAATGAGCCAATAGCATGATTACACCCAAGGCACCCCTCTATAAAATGAGAGAAAAAAATTCTAAAGAAGAGTATACTTTCTTCATCCAAGTAGAAATGAAGAGTTGTGTTAAACTCTGTAGCGAGAGAAGTTAACTTTTATCCCACAAACTTCATAGACAAAATAGATGAAGAAGATTATTTCCCATTATCTACTCAACTTCAAAAGGTTTCAACCTGAGATGCATTGGGAAGGTTTAATTTCATTGAGTCTCAAGAACAGCAATTAATTAGGACACTGTTATGGCCACAAGCTCAAGGGCACTTAAGAATTGTTTTCGTTCATGTCTTCTCATGTCTCGTATAATTAGGAGTGAACCCTGATGGACCAGCATCCCACTTTAATAGTATTCCGATATCCAGTATTATTCATCTCTTACATAAATTTCTTATTTATTAGTGCTAGTGATCCAGAAATGTTACGCCAAAAAAATGATCAGTAACTTCAATCTTAAGAATATAATAGGGAGATAAAGAACGGACCAAGAATGCTACATGTCTAGGTGCAAGCTAAGCCAACACCCGCAACTGGACACAATACAGTAAGCCAGCAACGCATACTGAAATCCTCCACCAACCCAAATTTCAAAAAGTAGGAATCTTCGCCAGCCAAAGAATAACAAACATGGGATGCTTTTGATGGCTAGCAATGTCCAACACCCATAATAAAGCTAACAGCAGTAAGTGTTTACACATCTAAGAACTCTCAGTTCTTGCATCTCTGTAAACAGAGCAAACTCTACGATCATAAAAATTATAGGCAACATGACAAAAAAACAAAACAAAACAAAACAAAAACAAAAGCAACAGCAAAAACTCAAACTCACCAACAGTGATATCACATCCACCAAAAAATTCTCCATCTATGTAAAGTTGAGGAAAGGTAGGCCAACTAGAGTACTCCTTCAATCCTTGTCGCAAAACTTCATTCTCCAGTATATTAATTGTTTCATAAGGTACATTAAACGAATTCAAAATTTGCACCACAGTGTTCGAAAACCCACACTGAGGAAACTCCTTGGTTCCCTTCATGAAAAGAATAACTTTCTGAGATGCGACCACTTTATCCAATGTAGATTTCAGCTCAGGAGATAAAGCTGCAACCACAAATTGTCCCCAGATTAGTCCCACAAGCCGAAAGTTGAAAACTTTACTTTACCTAAAAAATATTTAACATTTATTTCGAAAATTGGGAAAAAATATATAAACCCGGTTGATATTCGATGATGGGTATGTAGATCCAGTTCGAATTATACTGTGCCAATCCAAAATTAAGTAGAAAAATTTAGAGATAAATACCGCAGCGAACGGGGGCCAGCCTAGTGGAATTTGATTTGACTCCAAAAGACCAGTTACTGCCTACAATCGGGATGCGAGGAATGGAGACGGACGTAACCCGGGAAGGAGCTACAGGTAAGCATTTGATCGGCGATGACAAATACGGTGCATTAATTGCCGCCGATAGCGAAAATACTGATTGAGAAGCCATCGGAGCTCAGTGAAGGCAAAAGAAAAATAGCTTCTGATAGTCTTTGAGAGACAATAGCGAAAGGGAGTACGTGTATGGTCGCTACTTCATGTGGACGCCGCCGTGAGTTGTTTGGCCAATTACGGAAATATCCCTCTCCTCTTGTTTTCCTTGCTTCTTGGAAAAATCTGGAAATGTCTGTGCTGAATTTGTTCAATTATATTTTGCAAAACACTTGGTCCTTTTTTAATTATCAATTACTTTTTTAAAGTAAAAAATAAAACTTATTTCATTCCTGCAAACTGAAATTCAAAAAAAGGCAAAACTTCTTGAATTTTTAAAATTTTTATATTGAATTTTTTTTACAGAAAAAAATTAAATTAGATTTTTATACTTCATTTTTTACAGAAATTAACATATAGATATTTTAATCTTGGCTAAAAGTTTCATCATTTTTAAAATATCTTAGAGAAATCATAATAAATAGAGAGAATTTCATAAAAAGAGCAAAAACTCATTATTGAGTAAATACCTGATTTAGCTATTTATAAGGTAAGAATTTGTATATGTTTAGAATTCTGAATGCCATAAAGTTTTATGACTAATTAAATTATCTTTATTATCATAAGTTCCCCTAATTTGTGGCATTTATGTTAGCAACATTTGAGATAGCATTTTTAGGATATTGCTCTTTAGCTTGGACAGTTGTAGTAGGTGAATAAATCTTCATAGTTGGTGGCAAAACGGCCAAACTTGAGCTTAAAATTATAATGTGCTCATAACGATATGCCGATTCGAGCTAATGAGATCGTCCTCATGACGATATGCCTACTAGAGTTAAAAATATAATATGTTTGTAGCAAACATGCTTAATTGAGCTAAAATACAATATGTTCCTGACGAAACTACCTATTGAATTGAAATAGAATACGCTCCCGACGAAACTGCCTAGTGAGTTGAAAGAGAATATGCTTCTGGCAAAATTGCCTATTGAGCTGAAAGAGAATATGCTCCCAACAAAACTGCCTATTGAGCTAAAATAGGCTTTCGATGAAAACTGCCTATTGAGCTGAAATTGACTCCCGACGAAACTGCCTATGAGCTACCGATCTTTACTCGTGGCGAACATACATATTTGTGCAGGGTTATTGATGGTACCTTTTTAAGTTGGAAATGTTCCAATAGTGCGACAAAATGAGTCATGAAATGTTGTAAAGTTACTGCCCGTTTTAGAGTTTTGGCTGCATAACTTAAAATTTTTGGTTGAAAAAAACGAGCATAGTTAATGCATTATACTTGAAAAATATAAAAGCAAATGATAATACTTATCATTTTTCAAGTTTGAAACTGCATGCTTTGTTTTTCCTCCTGAAACTGAGTTGAGTGAAAACTCGACTTATTTTAGATGATGACAGCTAATTTTTAAACCTATAAAAAGTTTCAACATGACTTCTGTCTCTTGGGCGAATAAGTTAGCATATATAGAGCATAAAAATACAAATTCACAGAGTAAAAATATTTGCACATGGCAATTGATTAGTTGCATAAACTTTTGCTTCTTATCTTGAGAATAGATTTGTATTGTATGTGCCAAAATTTAACAGACAGAAATATGTTTGACTTCACAAAATAAATAATAAAATTATATGTACTTCGATTGAGAAACATGTATGAAAATGCAATTAAGATGTACTTGAGAGAAAAAAGCACCAGCAAAAGGTATGCAAGAGTTGTATTAAACTTTAAAACATATTTGTCCCCTCTAGCCTAAACTGAGAGTTGCCTTAATCATTACTGTTATTTGACCAACTAAAATTTTCATGTATGTAATTTTTATTTTAGTTCTTGGCAATTTCCAAATTTTATATTATTTTCATATAAGAAAATATAATTTATTTCATGTTGTAATATTTGGAAGTGAAAAGATATATCATATATGTATGCAAAATGTTGATCTTTTGATGACACCCATATATACTTCACGGAATCACAATCATGTAATGTCTATGTTTAAGGAAAATGCATACAATGATGTAGAAAGAGAGTACAGCAAGCAGGGAAAAAAACAAATAAACAAGACAATTAGAATATGAAAGATTGCCTACAGTTTGTTTTCTTTGTGCTATGTTGGGTCATAATGATCGACGATGTCCTGAGTTCTATCACAAATCTAATGAGGAATTGAGTTACCGGTTTGATGAATCCATACAAGCTACAACAATGAGACAACAACCTTCTTTTGGTAATCAATGGCTACAAGAAGTTCCACTTCTTCTATAAACGGTGATGGGCGAACAACAAATAGGAGGTGATGCCATGGCAGTTGACCATGAGGAACTTGGTAAGGGCAGAAATCAAGAAATTATGGGAGATAGTAATACGATAAAGAAGAAGGCGAGTTTAGAGAGCAACTATAAAGGTAAGGAGATCATGAATGGCGATAATTAAGGATATGAGAAAGAGACAGATGAATTGCATGATAAAGATGGGATTATAGTAGTGGACCCTAAACGATGTCAAAGAGAAAAGGGAAGCTATTATGGCATTGATGGCATTAGGCCTGAATCCAACCCAACAACTATGTCGCAATTGGATTCAAAAAATTAGGGTAAATGTAGACTCTAGAGATCAGGCTCACCTATCATTATGAGTTACTTAAGTTGGAATTGCTATGGGATGGGAAACCCACGAGAAATTCGATTCCTTAAAGACCTAGTATTGTCTATAAAGCCCAATCTAATTTTCCTTATTGAAACCTTATGCGGTAGGGAAAAATTAGAAAAAGACAGATTGTAGTTGGGGTATAAAGGTTTGTTTTGTAACATTCTTATACCACTGTACCAAACGTACAGTGATCAGATATCACAACAGAAAGGCGATACCGAATATAGCTATACTAAATAATCTGCTAAAATTTTTTAAATATCACAAATACATTCATACTATAACATACCCATAAGGTAGATATAACCATAATTAAATATTACACAAGTACAATTCACACTCTATACCTCTAATATACACATATATGATGGAATATGACATGGTATTTATATGATGATCACGCAGCAGAAAAATAATAAAATCGATCATACATGCCACTCAATCCATAAACAAGAATCGAAAATATGCAATTTTAGGGTTTTAAAAACTTACAACTTTAGATGCACTTCAAGATTTGATTTTGATGATAACCAGCAACCAAGAAGGATTTATTTGCCTTAGATCTTCACCACCAATGCCAAAGGAACAGCCTTTACGCCACTCCTCTCTATGTTCACACACACAATTGCAATGACGGCTTAAAATCAAGAGTGTTGGCTCTATATTTAAGTATTATGTAATGGTAATGGATTGAAGCTACAAGATTTGATCTTGTACTTCCTTTTAATTGTTATTGCTGCCAAAGAACAAGAGAATAAGGAATAATCCTTTCTCCTTGTGAAAATCGGCCAAGAGTATAAGAGAGAGAGTTTCACGCCTTCGGGTTTTTATTTTTTCACCAAATATATATATGTCATTTATTTTTGAAGTGTTAATTCCGAAATTAGCTACCTAAAAGATAGTTAATTCATCCTCCATCACTTCCTAAAATCAAGTAACAAACATTAAATCAAACTCTTTCAAATTTTAAATTCAAATTAATTTGAAAAAATCATAAGACATTTAATCAAATAATATCACTTAATAAGGATATTTGCATGTGCCGAAATTCACAAGGAATTTGTAACACCCTTACTGAACAGTTTAACAGAAACAAGTGATAGGACGAATTTTTTTTTTTTTTCAAGGACCATTTGTCAGATACTGGTCATTGACCCTCTGAGGAACAATGCCCTGAGTGACAATTCCAAAATCAGCAAGATTTTGCTTTTGAATCTTAACTGTCTCATTGACCCAGACTTGTCCAAAAAGAAATACTTATAATTTAAGTAAGCTGTTAAACTATAATTGTCTAAATGACTACTTACCAAATAAAAATCCGGCAATATAACGTCTAAAAACTTATCTAATCCACCTGAAAATCAGACAATTTCCTCAGCCCATCAGGGGCACAACAATACAAAAATAATTTTATCATGCATCTCATTCATCCATTCTCATTATTAATCACGTTTCTTATACAAATTACACTCTTAAATCACTATAATACTCCAAAAATAGAAACAATTTACATTAAAATCGTCCCGTTACACCTGTGAACCTCAAAGATGGATTACTTGAAACTAAATCCCTTCTTCTGATGGTTGAGCCGAAGCAACTGTCTAACCAAACACAAGTCTATCCCGCTACCTACACGGATAACAAAACCCGTGCTAAGCTATAAAGCTTAGTGGGGAACAAAGAAATCTAAAAAAATTAATCTTTTACATGTTATACAAATACAAAGTTGATAATATTCTTAATAACTGCCTTCAATTACCTTAGATTCCAATTCTTACATTCAACAATAAACCACAAACATAAACGACATAACATTTTACTTATATTCATAGCAGAACTTAATAACTCAATAAACAATTCAGCATGAACTGTTCCACAAATGATAGTTGGCATAATTTCTTCATACAAATACATCTTCCAAAGCATAATATGCATTCTACATTCACTTCTCATGTAATCATTAAGATAGTCTTAACAAAGTGAAGTATATATTATTTAACATCATAATGTGCTATGTATTATGTACTTGATCTATAGCAGAGTTGTAAACATATCTAGACCTATATATATATAAACAAATATAACAAATTAAGAAACTAGCTTATGATTTACAGAAACTATATATTTATTGAAGATAAATTCCTTGTGTTCACTTACTCATAAAATAAAGATACATGATGCTTATATAGAATTAATGATTCACATGCTTATCAATATTATAACTTTCAATTTAATTATCCAATTGCTGTACATATATAAGAGGATAATTCTTATGCACAATAATTCTGAACTATAACATTTCTTAGCTTTTATACTTTTTAATTTATTTTAACATTAATGCCCCTAGAACAGTGCCGACAGAAATACTCAGACTGGATATACGGGATGTAGACCCCATTGGTCACAACAGAATGAGAAATGACCTCCAGAATCATTCCTCATATAACATATGAACATATGACAGTACGTATAATATATATACTATGGAGATCAACGATCCAACCATAGTAAAGCAAGTCGCCATGACTTGCACCGCGGTATAGAATCCCTATGGCTAGCCAATTATATCCTGAGCTAGTTTTTACTGCCAGACTATTTCTAAGGGCACAAAAGATCACTTACTTTCAGTACATTTATCAACTTTATCATCATTTCAATCCAGATAATACAGTTATTCAGAACTTTTAATATTTTTGTACAGTTTGTAAACCATCATTCACTTAAGACATGAATTATTTCACGCTAATTCAGAAATTTCTCGTTACATTATTCTTCAGTCAGCAAAGGAGTTTATTTAATATACATTCTTTCAAATTACTTTTAAACTTTCTAATAACCATATATTAACAATACTTGTACTTGTCATGATAAGTCACCCCTGACTATTTTATAAGCATATAATTGAATTTACATACACTTATTTAACCCATTGTTGCATGAAACAACGTATAAACACATAATAACAATAGAAGGACGTACCTGTATGGCTCCTCATCACCATCTCCTATACTTCATTGTACTTACTTTAGTATCAAACATATTAGGTTCAATACATGTATTCAATATATTATCTTTAATAGCAATGTCTATATAAAAATATAAATTTAATCTCATGCTTATACTTATAACAATATCATCTCAACTAGTTATATACTAAGCAACCATGTATAAAAACATAACATCTTTACCATCAGTTTCTCATACTATCATAAAATCATAACCATGATACTATATCCAGTCTATTTAGTATATTGATGTACATAACAATTATCCAAGTATCAGATTAGACTATAGATCAAGAGCGATACAAGTGTCACATTTATTCCAAGAGCTTGTTACTACACTAGTTACATTTTCATTCTAGTTTTCACCTATAGTCTATTAAATCCCAAATAATCATCCTTATACTCTATCATAATCTCTTACGTATCAAGTAATGTCTTTGTTCAATACCTTTACAAAAATACATCATGAAAGATCTGTACATGTCACTCATGTATTTAACCTATAACCATCATAACCTAGTTACCTTAGATTAAAAGGTATGCAGTGATAGCAACTACGATTATAAGTACAAATTCTTATTATTATAACAGACATACTACTATATTATAATTTTATCAAACCATATATTCATAGAGTATAATCATATATCAGTATGCCATCATATTTTAAGTTAAACTTATTTAACAACAATCTTAATAATGTTAATTCTTTGGCTATCCAAGTTCAATCATAAGTCAACTGGTAAAACTATACTTTTTTTATTACTAAATTAATCATCAGCCCTTAAAATAGCATCACCTACATCTTTTAAATAAACATGTTAACTAAATTCTTAGTTACTTCAACAAATACAATTAAGAGAATGAAGCAGTTCACAGGAAAATGCTCAACCCCTCGATAAACTAAACAAACCATTTGATGGAGTGTTCATTGACCCAAAACTATAAAACTGCATTCTTTTTACAACTCATTCCACAAACTTTAAAGGATAAAGATATTTTATTTCTGTAGATATATATCAATAAATTTTTCCCTTAGTTCCATGTTAACCCAGTTCAACATCACTTCTATGAATAGTTATCTTGCTTTATTTATTCAAACATACCATTAATACTTAATACTCAAATCAAATCAACCTCAAACTCTACCTCACCTAGTGCAACATTACTCAATTCACTTGAACTATTACACTTTCAGAACTATGTCTCACTAACACTATGATTCATGTACTTTAATATAGTCAAAGCTAATATCAATCATAAAAATTAACCAAAACTTATATCACAATTATACATGAAATCAAATTATTAACATAGTTCCCATACCGTAAAAATCGAAACTCCCTATTCTGCCTCGCCGGAGCCTCGTCGGAGACTCGCCGGAGGTGTACGGTCAGTGTCGAAATGGAGTTCACGCCACCACAAGTCTGCCGGCGGTGGTCACGCGCCTTATCGCCGTCTCAATCCGCCGGAAAACACCCTGAAAAGGACCGGCCACCCATTTCCGATCTCCTTAACGCGGCGAGTGGGGACGATCGGCGACCACCAAAAGAGCCGCCTCAACCTCACGATTCCACCGGTGTTGTCATCTCCCTCAACCGCCGTCGTCGCTCGTCGGAAAAGGAGAGAAACCGATCCGGCCAAAGAGAAGAAGAAAAACTCGCAGACGCCGCCGGAGAGAAGGGACGATGAGGAGGGAAAGGCCGGTGGCCGAGGTGGTGGCAGCCGCACCGATCGCCGGCCAGAGCGCCGTTGATCGGCGCCAGCGCCTCCCCTCCGCCTCTCGTCCTCTTCCCCGATCCCCACTCCCTTCCCTTCTCCTCTTTTCTTTTTCTTTCTTTTTCTTTTAACTTATTTCTTTTATTTACACACACACACAACTTTTATTTACTTCAAAAACACCCACAAATACTAATTACCTTTACAATTTATACCAAACAATTAATAATTAACTTAAAATCATCACTTGCCCTCACGAATCCAATATTAAATTCACACATACACATTTAATCAATTAAATTAAATATTAATACATTGAGTCATGCAATTTCAACTAGGGTCATTTTTGGGACATTACAGAATTTGTCTTTGAATTTTGGCCACTCCATTTCCTATTTAAGTGTTTTACTTTGATTCAAATTCTTTTAGGCTTTAATACTCAATTAACTTAATTAATACAAGATAATTAATTAATTGAAATTAAACCTTATGGGCTGAATCTCTCTCTCTAATGGATCAAGGTCCATTTAGCAATTTTAATACCCATTACATACATTAATTTGACTTTAATTAAAAGCCCAAATTAATGCCCAATACTTTATTTAAATATTTTAAGCTCAAAGCTTTGTGTGCGATCCTATAGATCCATTTAATATTGGCAACGAATTAATGAATTAATTCAAAGGCTATATATATTCTCTAGCAAGATATTATAGCATTCCAAATTAAATGAAAATGCAAATGGTATTTAGTGACCTAATGTAATTTTGCATAGTCCCTTATCCATAAATATCAGAATTAATATAAGGCATGGAACCAGTCATCCTTATATATACTAATTCCTTTCTTGATATTCAAGTGACACTAAACTCTCAGATAAATAATGATTACTTATTATTTCATCTCGGTATTGCCATACACTTCTTAGTTCACTGATCAAGTGGCTGATGATATTTTCTCTCTTATCGATAGGGGTAATCCCTTCACTTCTCTCGTGCTCTCTAATATGGATTAGTGCATACCCAAGCATACCTATACTTGTTACCCTGTTACGAGCACGTTAGGTGTATGTCAAAGTATACAGTAATTCATAAAGAGTTTCATAGAGATTTTAGGTCTAAGAACTCCGATGCAAAATTTGTACATGAGAAATACTTATGACTTATACCATGTAGTGTTCTCATGAACGGATCGAATCCAGATACCATGTTCTAAATATGTATCTATGATCTCTGATTGACACTCTTGTCCTTATGATCCGTAAGACATAACTCATCTTATCAGAGAGAGCATACTAGTCTTAATTCATTTGTTATTCCCATAACAATGACTGACTAAGAATATTTAGAATGAAGTCTCATTTGTTTCAAGGTCTTACAAACATGTGCCTCACACATGATAACTTAAACTGAAACAACATTTTTGGATAGTTCTATCAATTGATATGCACAGGAATACAGTAGATAAAACAAATGCCTCATTTATTAATCAAAGTATTTTATAACAATGTATTGGGACTAGGGCTTACACTAACAATATATACATGTCATGCATACTATCATCCTTAAATCATGTTTTGTTCTAGATCACCGTTGTAGCATTGCCTACCCATCTTTCTATCTTTATAACCTGCGCGCAGTTAACAAACTACGAGCTGAGCATCGAAATGCCCAATGGTGGATACATATCCCAAACTTTCCACAAAAATATCATTCACACATACACATACATGCATGCACACGCACATACATACACCCATACATACACACATGCATGCTTCCATGAGTATTATTTAACATTAACTATTTATGTACCATTTTGATGTGCATCCTACATTTATGCACACATGCATTTAACATGAAAAACTGTTCAATCATTCAGTAGAATACAATTATCAGATTTATTCTTTAAACACATCACTTAGTGTAGTTGAAATTTTTATACATATCTTTCATTGATTTACAATATTAACCTTCAATTATAATTAATTACTTTAATATCACTAATTGAACTCATTTATGGTTCATTATGCAATTTACAATTTTGATTCTTAAAATATTATTTTCTTGCCACTTTACACTTTAATACCAATTCTTTTCACTCTTTACAAATACATTCACTCACATTCCGTTTTCATTTGGGAATTAATCTTCATTCTTTTATTCATTACATAGATATTTATTCATTTAGATATTTATCCAATTGTTTACTTTAAAATAATCTTCTTATTTATGTCACACTTACTCTTAAGGCTTAATTTTTCCTCTCTTTTATTTTTAATACATGTTATGATATGAAAAATTACGATTTACTCCTTATTTTCACTTAAGTGCAAAAATTATACTTTTGATCCCTATCTTACCATATAATAGGGTTCATTCGCAATTTTGTCTTTTAATTAATATTTCACTTACTAAATTATAATTTAATCCTTATACTTTTATTAAATTACGTGGTACTTTCTTTTATCATTTATTTACGCTAATGTCACTACTTATCTTTACTTTCATACTAAATTTTTTATTTGATATGTAACTTATCATTTTATTTCAAATGTACCACTTTATGGCAAATTATATATTGATCCCTAATTTTTTAATTAATTACAAAACTGTCATTTTACATCCTATTTACAATTTTGCCATTCTTTCACTCTAAATCCATTATTTGGCATACAAATTATAAATTAGTTCCTATTTAATCAATCTAGTATCAAATTTCATTTTAATCCTCCAATACTACTGAGTTTACTTTTAAGCTATTCTTTTACTATTTTATCATCTTTATTCATACATTCACGATTTTATCACTTTTATCCATTAAATTTATTATTTGGATAAATTATCATTTTGATCATAAACTTTTCATTTTCTTTCATATCAGTCCTTTGTCACTCTCATTTTCATTTATATTTTACTTTTTGCACTTTTAAGTCATTTTTACCATTATATCCCTAGTACAATCCCGACAAAAATCTTCAGACAGGATATACAAAATGTGGATCCACGGATCCGCAGCAATGCAATAGGAAATGATCCCGAAGGACCAATCCATCTTAGATTAGATCAGAATAGAACAATCAGAACAGAAACTATGGAAGATCATTATGATCCTACCATAGTAAAGCAAGTCACCATGACTTACATCGCAGTATGGGTGTCCCTATGGCTAGCTAATCATATTCCGAATTAAATTTTAACCTCCTGACCACTACTAAAGGGAACATTATTTTCTCATTTCAGAATTACTTTTTACATTTTTGACATTTTTATTTGCTTTTTTATTTCGGTGCACTGTCCATCCAATTTTTTCTTTTCATTTTAATACACTGTTCATTCAGTTCTTTCATCACTTTTACACATCTGACTTTTTCACTTGCTTTTACATTTCAATATATTAGCCATTCAACTTTTTCATCACTTTTGCATATATTATAACTTATCTCATTATAAGGCACCATTTTCACTTATTTTATGAATTATTTCACCATAATTCAACAAGTTCGTTTTAAACATGATACAATTTCATTCTCAAAAATATTTATATAAATTTTAAATAAATTCATGGATACTTTTTTTCATTTTTAAATTTATTTTAAGTCATTACCCATCTTATACCCATAAATTATGCCTTAGTATATACTAAGGGTTCATTTTCTTATTTGTTATCTTTATTTTTGATCCCGTCAGCGGCTTTTATTTACTTTTTAGTCTATTTACATTTTCTTTTGGTCTCTACTCTCTTTATTCTTTTACACAAAACTCATTACAATATTATTGTACAGTTATTTATTATCTAACTTAGATCACCACTGTTATTAATATTTTCATATCATTTAACTTTATTTATTAGTAATTTAAATTATAATCCTTAACATGACTAAATTTCTATTTAGTCCACAACAACCTCTTAAATTAAGATTTTATCCTCCACCTGTATTTTTGTGTACGAAATTACCATTGTGTCTTTCCTTTTCACATTTAAACTTTTATATAAGAGAAAATTATTGTTTAGTCTCTGAACTTCATTGCTTTACAGCTTATCCCTCTAGTTCACTCTTATTTGCAAAATTGATATCGATTTTATACTTTGTTCTTTTAATGCATTATAATTTTATGGAACTACAATTTAGTCCCTAAAACAGTTGAATTACCATTTTATTCTTTTTTTGTAATGTTTTGCAAAATTACAATTTTCCTTTGAACTTTCAATTTCTTTTATTTAGGTCATTTATCACTATAACTATATCATTTTCATTATTTTTATTATTTTCATTTTATCTTATGTTAAACACTATTAACTTTTATTATTCATCAATATTTGGCATATTTTCTAATTTATTCTTAATATCCATCCAGCCTAATATAATATAATCGATTTTAATCATCTTTATAACAATTTAATTACTTAAATCACTCGCTCTCATATTCATTATCATGGATTCATACTTAATTAACATAAAAATCACAAAATCATTAAGAATTCCCTAAGCATACCATTCGGCCATAAGAGGTCTTCCACTTAAATTTATTTTCTTCTACCATTAAATCATTTAAAATACTATTTTTCATCCTTTTAGTCATTTCTATAGCAATTATTTCAATTATTCATTCATTAATTATATATATGCATAACACACATAACCACAAATCAAACCAAATAAATGGAAATTTGGGGATATTGTATCCACTTACCTTAGATTTACTTTCTCCACACTTTAATCTTTCTCTTCTTAACTTTACTCTATAAATTATCATCATTTTCTTTAAAAATCCTAAGTGGCCAATTATTTAAAGATATAAAATGATCATTTTCTTGGCTTTAAAATTAAATCTAACATCACAAATGAGCTCTACATACCTTAATTTATCTATATAAATCTTTAAATCAAATTATAGAGCTTGATTTTTCATACCTCATTTTTTATACATAACTTGATAAATCTTGATTTTCTTCAATCACTCCAAATTGAGTTTAGATATGGTCACCATGTAAAAGAGAAGTCTTGATTTGCTAGAAAGAATGGAATTTGATGGAAGATTTAGAGAAAGAAAATAAAAAAAATTCTTGAAAGGTGGAATGACCAATTTGGCCAAAAAGGAGAAAAGGGAAAGAGGGAGAAGCGGGATGAACTTTTTGAAAAATTATAAATTTTTTGACTCTTTATAAGACCGATTTGGGCTGAAATTGGTTCAACTAAAGGGGTTAGGCCTAATTAAGTCCAATTTAATTTTTAAACCCATTAATGTACTCTAATCCATTTCTCTCTCTTTCCAAGCTCAAATCCACTCAAAATTAATTCTATAATTCTTAGAATAATAAATTAAACCTCTATGAAATTTTAGTTCAATTGGAGTTCATTTTTTATTCGATTCACTCAAATCGGTCCGATTAACCAAATTTCGATGTTACTGTAAAATCACTTTTTTATTATAAAATAATTCTAAATACTAATTAAAGTCCAATTGGAATTTCCTGTAATTTTCAAAGATCATTTGTTATTTTTAAAGCTTTAATCAAACCTATGGTCAATTGATTACTATTTAAACCAAAATCATTATTTTTTTCTTACTTCTTGAGTTCAAATCTTTCTAAAAATACTTTCATTAATTCTCAAAATATATTCATTAGGCTTCATGAATATTTTTGAATCAATCAGAAACTGCTTTCCGATCTGGTTCATTAAAAAAATTTTCAAAGTTATCAAAAAATTATTTTTTTATTACCATATAATTATACTCATCAATAAGAATGCGTCCATATTTTTGAATTATTTTTTGAGATCCATAGAATATTTTATGGTACAGTTAAACAAGTCATATTCCAAATTTGGGAGTAATTTAACTTTCTAAAATCTTTTTGAGATTTGAATGACCTCCATTTGATCCCAAATTTGAATCACAAACTCCTGCTGACATGCTCTTTTCAATGATCAAATAAAATATATTTTAACTTTGAAAGATACTATTCACCTTGATATCACTATTCACCATCGAAAAATATTATTCTTGAATAATCTGATATTTGGACCATTACATATTTTATGTTGATTTTATGGGATAGAGTGGTGTACTGGCCCTGTTTTGGAGAAATAAAAATAAGGCTAAGCTTATTAGGTTTCTACCAATCAGATAGATATGGAGATTAAAAGCCTAAGGTGCAAAAGATTGGAGGGTCGCTGGTTTCTATGAGGAACCTAATAGAAACCTCGAATATCGTTCATGGTCTCTTCTTCATATTCTTGTAGAAAAATCTCTACTTCCTTGGTGTATGATGGGAGACTTCAATGACATTTTAGATCAATAGGAAAAATAAAAAGGTAACCCACAACCTTCTCGTATTATAGAAGGGTTTAAAGTTATTGTTTGAAATGCTGGTATACAGGATTTGGGAATGATAGGTTATAGGTTTACATGGGCAAGAGAAAACAAAGAGGATGGTTTTATTAAGGAGCATCTTAATCAAGCATTGGCTACTGATGACTGGAATTTGAAATTCCCTCGCTATCAGGTTAGTAACATCAATCAATCCTTGTCTGACCATAACCTTTTATTTCTTCATTCGGTATCTACTCCTAATATGACCCATTCTAAACAGTATCATTTTAAGAATGCTTGGATTTATAAGTCTCATTTTATGGATATGATGCATAATTCTTAGAGTTCCAGTACAAGCACATCCCTTTCTTCAAAAATTAAATGTTATAGTGAAGCTTTAATTGGATGGGGGCGTAATATTACTGGTCATTTTGATGGGGATTTATTTGAACCCTTAGTCTCACTAGACTGCGTATAGTATGAGTAGGGTATCGTTCCAAAGGGAATGGGGGTAAATTTTATATTGACGTAACAACAAGCAAATGGATAGGTAACAATTTCAATTAAAACCATGCAATTAATGTAAATACTAAACTACTTAAAATATATTAAGTTAATTTTGGATAATAGATTACTTAAAAGATGGGATGGACATACATTATAACCAAATAAAAACAAGTTCATCTTTGAATTAATTAACAATTGTATGAATGATATGAATGAAGAATTTAGCCAAGATTCTTTAAAGCAATTCTCATTGTCAATAAAGAATGTTCTTACTTAGAGTCTATAAACATTCTCATGTCATTATAGAGATAAATAAAAACTATGAAGTTCTATGCCAATTCTTTAACCCCTTAAAGTGAATTCCTTATCTCTAAGTGAATTCAATGCTTTAAGTAAATTCATTTAACTTTCCATCAAAGAATTCCAACTCTCATTGTGAATTAAATGACTAACATACTTAATATGGTAATCAAGTATACTAAGCAAATCAAAGCACTTAAACAAACTTAAATCATACTTTATACATAAATAAAATAACCATTCAATAGACAAAGATAAGTAGATGAATAACAACTTATATTAATTAGTTATAATGTACCAAAAGAACTTAGACATAAACAAAATTACAATAAAGATGAAATAAGAGACAAGAAAAACATCACTCCCCAGGGTTTACTTTCTATTTTGACCTTCTGATAAATCTCTTATTCCTTTGGCTTTGCTCTTTTGCCATCCTCTAAAACTAAGTAAAACTGAAATTGTCCAAAACAACTAAAATGTTCTTAAGAAAATAGTAAAAGAATTTGTTGATTTTTTCCGATCCCTTAGCCAGAGTTTTTCTTCCAGTTATATAGAGTCTAACTCTACAGATATGTCCCCTCAGAAACCATGAAAGGCTACTCTGAAAGGACATAATGTTTGGCTGAAAAATCAGGTGCAAAAGTCATGACGTTTGAGAAGCAATTTCTTGTCCGACTCGTGAACACCCTCACGAGTCGTGATCTACTTCACCTAATCTTCTGGACTCGTGAACAAGATGCCGAGTCGTGAGCCTTTCTTCTCTGCCTCACTCGTGAATCTCCGGTCTGTCTCGTGAATTCTTGTTCGAGTCGTGATCCACCTCATGACTCGTGATCTTCATCTTTGAATCTTTACTAGCTCTTCATTCTTCTTCACACTTCACCATCTTTAACCTAAAAACACACATAATATTACATACTTAGTTACATAAATAAGAGAAAACACACACTAAATAGTAGACATATTACATGACATCAAATTTCCCCACACTTAAACTTTGCTTGTCCCCAAGCAAGAGAAACGTGAGAAAATTTAATCTCAAGTCAAACTAAGTAAGTTACATTATAAAGCATTGCTCAATTGTCACTTAAGATAAGATTGATATGAATTCAAACACCTTAACACTCAAAATATTAATACATCAAGACTTAAAACATGCATCTTAAATCATCAAGTTACCTAAATTTACTAAATTCAACATCAAGAATATAAAGTCTCAAGACTAACCATGCTCAAGAGAGAATAGTGATCATAAAACCTAAGATTCTAAGACTATAGTTGCCTTTTTGGACAATTAAAAAGCACACATACCTTTAAACCTATCTCATGGCCTTTTTAGACTATATATTTTTTTCATTTCATTTTTCATTTTTTTTAGCATGGGTATACTTTTAGACTTTATCCCATGAATAGCAAGAGAATGTAGTATTGGGTGCGTTTTACGCTCCATCCCATACTTTATTAAGCTTTTAGATATGCATCTTGCTTTATTTAGTTTATCATTATCATCATTTTTTTATATGTATATTAGTCCTCATCCATTATTGAAAGGCTAAAGGTAAGTATTATGGCTATAGTTTCCATAAAGCAACTAAAATCCTAAAATCTTAAACTAAATGAGCATATTCTAACCTTAAAGCATAGTTAATGAAGAGACTATATAACCTAAAATATTGAAAGAAGTAAAAAGAGATAACTTAAAAACATAAAACACATGCCAAAAATCTTGAATAACTAATCAAATGAGTATAAAAGGTAAATGAATCTTCATAACAACCTATATTACATACAATATGAGCAATACTTATAATAAAACTCACTATAAAAGTTAGTCTAAATAAAGAAAAAGATAAACAAATAACACACACACACAAATGCTCCCCCACACTTAGAACATACATTGTCCTCAATGTGGAGAAACAAAACAAACACACAAACAAAAAGAAAATTAAAAATAAATAAAAGCGAGGAAAGAAAACTCCCCTCAAATTCATGGTGAAGGTGGAGGTGATAGGACCTCATAACCCGCTTGGGCAATGAAAGCATCCACCTTGTGTTCGAGACGGCGTTGACGATGAACCAATTGACTTGTGGCTTGCTCCAAGGAAGCCAATTGATTTTGGATGGCGGATTGATTATGTAGCAATTGATTGAACATGAAAGTGGTGATATTGGAAGAAGATCCAGCAGTTGGTGTGAAAACAGGTGAATGACTAGGTGTACCCTCCATAGGATCATCACTTTTCCCTAACTCCATTGGTCTTGACTCTTCCAAAGTACTTTTCATAGCAGCCACTTGGGGAGTAGAAGTGCTTGGTAATTCCTTCCAACGAGAACGATATATAGGTGGTATGTATTGAAAGGAATTGTTAGTGACTTCTCCTCTTACAAATAAATGCTTAAAAAATATATGCATGGAAATACACCATCATAAATACGCAAATCAATATCAATTCCCCTAGTAATAGCAGCTATGACATGACCATGGGTGATAGGGGACTCCGGGTGACTAACACAATTCAATAATTGTTTGAAAATCCAATAAGACCAACATATAGACTTGCGATTATGCACACACCACATCAAAAACAGTTCATAACTAGAAACTCTATTAAATTCAGGCTTGTTGAAGACAATGGAGGCAAGAATCTTATGCAAAATCCAATATTTCAAGTCCGATATAAACATGGATTTAGCCTCTCTAGCCCTATACGGTATAGTCAAACCAGTAAGAAAGGTCCAAAAATCATTAGGTCTATAACTCTTAGGAGGAGTACATAATCCACTTGGTTTAAAATCAAAGATACGATGCATCATGAAATAAGTAAGAGTATGATCAACACCGTTGAAGCGAAAGTCTACAAGTCTAGGATTATCAGCATTTTCTTTGAAATTTGTGTAAAATTCCAAGACTAAATCAGTGTAGAACTGCTCATGCATATTAACAAAATGCAAGAGGCCACATTGAGACAACATCTCATTCACTTCATTAAGAACATCCACTTGTTCAAGCAAAGAGGTGGGAAAATACTTACATTGAGATTTTGCTCTATCTTTAAGAACAATGAATCTGTTACCTTCATGAATGGAAGAAATAGGGAATGGAGCACCAAAGTCGGTCTGTAAACTTTATAGTGGTGCTTCATCTTCTCCTTGCTGACCCCTTGAAGCTGCAACGTTCTTTGTCCTTACCATGGTTGTTAAAGAGAAAGGAAGCAGGGATAACAATGTGTAACAGGAATGAAAAGAAGGGAAATGGGAAGAAAATATTGTAGAGAAAGAAAAACAAAGAGACAAAAGGAAATGCAAGTTACAGTTGAAGAGAAAGAAGTGTACGAGAGGAGTAAAAGAAAGAGAATGTAAAAAAATGAAAAGAAAACTACCACAGTATTTATAGAAGAAGAAGGGAAAAATGAAAAGAGATGACATTTAGAAATCCTAGATTTAAGTTATAACCGTTCCCCCTCTTAAATTTAAGTTAATAAAGGGTAGTTAATCCAATTAAAAACCGCTAATACTCCTAATTAGAAGAAATAAAAGTGAAATAAAGAAATGAAAATGAAATAAAAATAAAAACAGGAAGTGAAAAATCACGACTCGTAACTCTTGGAACAGTGCTTCACAAGTCGGCATGTTCTTCACGAGTCGTGAAGAGAAGGCAGTGAGTGTGAAGGAAGCAATGGTCACGACTCGTGAAAGAAAATAGGGATAGACAAAAATGAAAATCATCACGAGTCGGTATGGCAGTCACGACTCGTGAGCCTTTCGCTTCTGTACTACACGTGATACTCTTCACGACTAGTGATTTTGCTCACGACTGAATGGATGAAGCCTCTGGAATACTCGTGAACACATTCACGAGTCATGATGCACCCGTGAACAAGATGTATTTCTCTGCAAAATCTTAACAACTTGATCCAAAAATTAAAGTAACAAAGAAAAATAAGCTAAGGAACATAAAAACTATATAAAACATATAATGTAGTCTACAATCAAACCATAAAATAAATAAATTCAAACTAAAAGAACTAAGGAGAAACAAAAAGAATATTAGGAGTAGGCAAAAGAAGAATTTATCAAAGAAATTTTGTGAGTAGGAACCAATGCATCACCAATGAAATAAGGCTTCAATCTATGTCCATTTACCTTAAAAATCTCTCATTTATCATTAGCAATATCAACAACCCCATAAGAAAAAACTTGAACAACTTTGAAAGGTCCCGACCATCTAGACTTTAACTTTCCAGGAAATAACTTCAATCGAGTATTATATAACAAAACCATGTCACCAACTTGAAATTCTTTCTTTAGTACATGTTTATCATGTCATGATTTAGTTCTTTCTTTATATAATTTAGCATTTTCATAAGCATTCATACGAAGTTCCTCTAACTCTGGTAATTAAAGCAATCTCTTCCTACCAACTTGTTGCATATCAAAATTTAACACCTTAGTTGCCCAATAAGCTTTATGTTCAATCTCAACTGGCAAATGACAAGACTTACCATAAACCAATTGATAAGGTGTAAGACCTATAGGAGTTTTGAAAGCTGTTCTATATGCCCAAAGAGCATCATCTAACTTAAGTGCCCAATCTTTTCTTGACCTAGAGACAGTTTTCTTTAAAATCCACTTAAGCTCTCTATTGCTAATCTCAACTTGTCCACTAGTTTGGGGATGATAAGGTGTAGCAATTTTATGAGTCACATTATATTTTCTCAATAATTATTCTATACTTTATTGCAAAAACGAGACCCACCATCACTAATAATGGCCCTAGGTGTTCCAAATCTAGGAAATATAACTTTCTTAAGCATCTTCTTAACCACCTTGGCATCATTTGTAATGGTTGGAGCTGCTTTCACCCACTTAGATACATAATCCACCATAACTAAAATATACCTATTCCCTAAAGAACTGGGAAATGGTCCCATAAAGTCCATACCCCAAACATCAAATAATTTAACCTCTAAAATACCATGTAAAGGCATTTCATTCCTCCTAGACAAATTTCCCATTCTTTGGCACTTAGCACAACTTAATACAAAGTCCTTAACATCCTTAAACAATGTAGGCCACCAAAAACCAGCTTGTAAAACCTTAGAAGTTGTCTTAGAAACCCCAAAGTGACCACCTACAACATAAGAATGACAATGAGCTAATACTTCTCCAACTTTTTCATGAGGTAGACACCTCCTAATCAATCCATCAGCACATCTCCTATATAATAAAGGTTCTTCCCAATAGTAAGACTTCACATCATGAAGGAATTTCTTCCTTTGCCTATAATCTAAACCATAAGGAAGCATACCACTTACTAGGTAGTTTGCTATATCAGCAAACCAAGGAGTTTCCTTAGAAACTACACTAAAAAGATGTTCCCCATGAAAAGCTTCATTAATAGGTACCCCATCATCATTATCTTGCAAAACACATTAGGTCAACCTAGATAAATGGTCTGCAACTAAATTCTCCTTCCCCTTTTTATCTCTTATTTCTCAATCAAACTCTTGTAACATTAAAATCCATCTTAACAATCTAGGTTTAGCAGCTTTCTTACTTAAGAGATATTTAAGAGCAGCATGATCAGAATAGACAATGACTTTTTGCCCTACAAGATAAGCCCTAAATTTATCAAAAGCATACACAATAGCCAAGAGTTCTTTTTTAGTTGTAGAGTAATTAATTTGGGCATCATCTAGTAATTTGCTAGCATAATAAATAACAGAAGGCTTTCCATCAATTCTTTGTCCTAAAACAGCCCCTACCGCATAATTACTAGCATCAGACATCAATTCAAAAGGTTGATCCTAATTTGGTGGTTGTAACACCGGTGACAAGAGCATGTTTAAGAGTTTCAAAAGATTTAAGGCATGCCTCATCAAAATGAAAATCAACATCTTTACCTAGCAACGTGCATAAGGGTTTAGCTATCTTAGAAAAATCTTTGATAAACCTCCTATAAAAACCACCATGGCCTAGAAAGCTTCTAACATCTCTAACATTTTTAGGAGGAGGTAAATTAGCAATTATTTCAATTTTAGCTCTATCAACTTCAATCCCCCTATTAGAAACTAAATGTCCTAAAACAATACTCTCTTGAGCCATAAAATGGCACTTCTCCCAATTTAAAACCAAACCATGCTCCATACATCTATCAAGCACCTTAGAAAGATTAGATAAACAATCCTCATAATTAGTTCCATACACACTAAAGTCATCCATGAAAACTTCTACACATTGATCAATAAGATCACTAAAGATAGAAAACATGCATCTTTGAAATGTAGCTGGTGCATTACACAAACCAAAAGGCATTCGCCTAAATGCAAAAGTTCCATATGGACATGTAAAAGTTGTCTTAGATTGGTCATGTGGAGAATTGGTATTTGATAGAAACCACTCAACCCATCTAAGTAGCAAAAGTAAGAAAAATTAGCCAATCTTTCAATAACTTGATCAATAAAGGGTAAAGGAAAATGGTCCTTTCTTGTAGCCTTATTTAACTTCCTATAGTCCACACACATACGCCAACCCATGATAGTCCTGGTAGGAATTAAATTATTGCTATCATTACGAATTACAGTCAAACCACCCTTCTTAGGGACAACTTGAATTGGGCTTACCCACTTGCTATCACTTATAGAATAAATTATACCATTATCAAGCAATTTAATTATTTCCTTCCTCACAACCTCTTTAAGAGTTAGATTAAGCCTTCTTTGACATTCAATAGACGGCTTAGAATCCTCCTCCAACAAAATTCTATGCATGCAAACCTTAGGTGCAATCCCTTTTAAATCACTAATTGAATATCCCATAGCATTTCGATGAGCAAGTAAAATACCATGTAAAGCATCCACATTATTCTTAGCAATTGATGAATTAACAATGAATGAATGGTAATTGAGAATTTGCATCTAGAAATTCGTACCTTAAGCTTATTGGTAGTGGCTTGAGTTCAAGCTTGATTTCCTCCTTAGATATCTTTGATGACATATCCTCATCCTTTCTCAAAGACTCAATTTTTAAGAATCTTCCATAGGAGGGATATGAGGCAACTTGCAAAACTTCATCACAACTTTCATTCAAACAATCAATCCCTTCTTTGACCTTCAATAGACGACTTAGAATCCTCCTCCAACAAAATTCTATGCATGCAAACCTTAGGTGCAATCCCTTTTAAATCACTAATTGAATATCCCATAGCATTTCGATGAGCAAGTAAAATACCACGTAAAGCATCCACATTATGCTTAGTAATTGATGAATTAACAATGAATGGTAATTGAGAATTTGCATCTAGAAATTCGTACCTTAAACTTGTTGGTAGTGGCTTGAGTTCAAGCTTGATTTCCTCCTTAAATATCTTTGATGACATATCCTCATCCTTTCTCAAAGACTTAATTTTTAAGAATCTTCCATAGGAGGGATATGAGGCAACGTGCAAAACTTCATCACAACTTTCATTCAAACAATAAGGTACAATAGGGTTTTGACTTACACAATCATGCACAACACTATCAATACACTCATCAAGAACATCATAAGAATCAATTCTATTTACCACCTCTATTGGTGAAGATTTAATCATGCCAAAAACATTAAACTCAATTTTTTCACCATTAACCTCAAGAGATATTTTACCATTTTTCATATCAAAAACAGCCCCAGTAGTAATTAAGAATGGCCTACCAAACAAAATGGGAATTTCAGGATCTTCATCCATTTCTAACACAACAAAATCAGCAAGAATCACAAATTTACCCACTTTGGTTGGAATATTTTCTAATATGCCTATAGGGTGTGAAATAGACTTATTCGCCATTGATAAGCACATATTAGTAGGTTTTAACTCACCTAAATCAAGCTTTGTATAAATTGAGTAAGGCATAAGACTAACACTAGCACCCATATCACATAGGGCCTTATCAAAATATGTACCACCTATAACACAAGGAACCATAAAACAACCCAGATCCTTTAGCTTAGGTGGGTATTTAGAATACATAGCCTTAGACTCTTCTACCAAAGAAACATAACCATATTCTTCAAGCTTACCCTTGTGACTCATAATTTCTTTTAAAAATTTTGCCCATGAAGGCATATCTTTAATGGCATCCACAAAGGGTATAGTTATAGTAAGTTCCTTCAAATAATTCAAAAACTTGCCAAATTGCTTATCAAGATTTCTTCTAATAAGTCTTTGAGGAAATGGCAAAACATTCAAATTAACTTTAGGTCCATCTTCCCTAGATGAGGTTATATTTTTTTTAGGTTCATTAAGCTTATTATCATTTTCACTCACATCCACAACATGATAATCATTCACAATAAGATTCTCATCACTTTTATTATTACTCTCAATCTTTTTTCCACTCCTTAACATAATTGATTGAACCGATTCATGAGGCAAAAACTCAGGTTGACTTGGTAGCTTGCCTAAAGGTTTAGCACTAGAAGTAGCTTGTTGAGCCAATTAGGTTTCAAGCATCTTATTATGAGTGACAAGTTGATCAATTTTAGTGTTTATTTGCCTAAATTGTTCCTCATTTTGCTTGTTAGTAGTCATTTAATGATTAAAAAATTGCTCCATCAAATTCTCTAAATGGGATTTAGGTTGTTGGGAGTTAAAAGGTAGCTTATTTAAAAAAGGTGAAGGGTTAGGTAACTTGTTCATATGATTGTGATTATTATTATTAAGAGGATTCAATTGGGCATTTTGGTTAGACCAAGAAAAATCGGGATGGTTTCTCCATTGCGGGTTATAATAATTAGAATTTTGACCCAACCTTTGATTATAATTCCCTTGAATAAAACTGACATCCTCACTAGACCCCTCACTACAATTAGCATACATATGAGGTCCACCACATTTCTCACATACTTGACTAACGTTTTCAACATTGGAATGAGAATTACTTACCATTTTTGTCAAAGCTTCTACCTTAGCTGTCAAAAGATTAATGGAATCCAATTCTAAAAACCCCTTAGCCTTCGCCATAATGGGTTCTTCTCCCATATAGCTTTGTGAGGCTAATTCTTCCAACAAAGTTTCAGCTTCCTTAGCAGTTTTCTCCAACCATTTCCCACCTGAAGCAGCATTAACAATATTTCTATTTTTCTCCATTAACCCATTGTAAAAGATTTGAGGAATCATCCAATCCGGCAAGCCATGATGAGGACATTGCCTTTGAAGTTCCTTAAATCTTTCTCAAGAGGTATAAATGGTTTCATTAGGCAATTGTTTAAATGTAGATATTTGATTTCTAAATTTTGCCGTTTTATGTGGCGGAAAATACTTATGAAGAAAAGCTTGTTTTAATTGGTCCCATGTAGTAATTGTCTCACTAGGTATACTAGCAAGCCAAATTTGAGCCTTTTCCTTTAAAGAAAACGGAATTAACCTAAGTCTAATGGCATCATTACTCACTCCATTAATTTTAAACGTAGCACACACATTAAGAAAAGCAAGGATATGAGCATAAGGGTCTTCCCCTTGCAAACCTCCAAATTGGTTATTTTGCACCATTTGAATGACACCCGGCTTGATCTCGAAATTGTTATTAGCAATAGCCGGTGCCACTATTCCTTCAAAACTTTCTGAAATATTTGGCATCGCAAAATCACCAAGCGTTCTCCTTTCTGCACCCGTCATAATTGGAATATTATGACCTTCCTCCAACTTCGCACTTTGTTCTCCTTCTACTTGCAAACTAAATTCCTCTTGTAGCTTCCTTCTAAGTTCCCTACACAAATCAAAATTACTTTTAGTCTAAAACTATTACAAAAACTCTAATACTAAAACAAACAAAATGCCAAATAAAATTTCGTACATTAAAATAACTAATTTATATCATAAAATCCTAAAACATCTACTCTTTTGTATCAATCAATAAAAATTCATTTAAACCGTTCCCCGACAACGGCGCAAAAATCTGATGGGGATTTATTTGAACCCTTAGTCTCACTAAACTGCGTATAGTATGAGTAGGATATCGTTCCAAAGGGAACGGGGTAAATTTTATATTGACGTAACAACAAGCAAATGGATAGGTAACAATTTCAATTAAAACCATGCAATTAATGTAAATACTAAACTACTTAAAATATATTAAGTTAATTTTGGATAATAGATTACTTAAAAGATGGGATGGACATACATTATAACCAAATAAAAACAAGTTCATCTTTGAATTAATTAACAATTGTATGAATGATATGAATGGAGAATTTAGCCAAGATTCTTTAAAGCAATTCTCATTGTCAATAAAGAATGTTCTTACTTAGAGTCTATAAACATTCTCATGTCATTATAGAGATAAATAAAAACTATGAAGTTCTATGCCAATTCTTTAACCCCTTAAAGTGAATTCCTTATCTCTAAGTGAATTCAATGCTTTAAGTAAATTCATTTAACTTTCCATCAAAGAATTCCAACTCTCATTGTGAATTAAATGACTAACATACTTAATATGGTAATCAAGTATACTAAGCAAATCAAAGCACTTAAACAAACTTAAATCATACTTCATACATAAATAAAATAACCATTCAATAGACAAAGATAAGTAGATGAATAACAACTTATATTAATTAGTTATAATGTACCAAAAGAACTTAGCCATAAACAAAATTACAATAAAGATGAAATAAGAGACAAGAAAAACATCACTCCCCAGGGTTTACTTTCTATTTTGACCTTCTGATAAATCTCTTATTCCTTTGGCTTTGCTCTTTTGTCATCCTCTAAAACTAAGTTAAACTGAAATTGTCCAAAACAACTAAAATGTTCTTAAGAAAATAGTAAAAGAATTTGTTGATTTTTTCCGATCCCTTAGCTAGAGTTTTTCTCCCATTTATATAGAGTCTAACTCTACATATATGTCCCCTCAAAAACCATGAAAGGCTACTCTGAAAGGACATAATGTTTGGCTGAAAAATCAGGTGTAAAAGTCACGACGTTTGAGAAGCAGTTTCTTGTCCGACTCGTGAACACCCTCACGAGTCGTGATCTACTTCACCTAATCTTCTGGACTCGTGAGCCTCCTCCCGAGTCGTGATCTACTTCACGACTCATGAACAAGATGCCGAGTCGTGAGCCTTTCTTCTCTGCCTCACTCGTGAATCTCCAGTCCGTCTCTTGAATTCTTGTTCGAGTCGTGATCCACCTCACGACTCGTGATCTTCATCTTCGAATCTTCACCAGCTCTTCATTCTTCTTCACACTTCACCATCTTTAACCTAAAAACACACATAAACACATAAATTGAACATAAACACATAAAATACACATAATATTACATACTTAGTTACATAAATAAGAGAAAACGCACACTAAACAGTAGACATATTACATGACATCACATTTTAAGGCAAAGTTGAATGCTTTGAAGAAGCAGATACAAGAGGCGAGATTAAAATTGATATTCATTAGCTTTTATGAGGTCAGGAACTAATATCTGGAAACTCTTCACCAATAAGAGGTTTTCTAGAATCAATAGGCTAAGTTTTTATAGTTAAAATAAAGTAATTCTAATTCAAAATACTTTCACACGATGGACTCTAAAAGGAAGAGAAAAAACTAGTTCTCCCACCTTAAGGATTCTAACAGTAATCTCTGTTATTGGGATAACGATTTGGAAAATGTGATTGTCAGTTATTTTTAGAATATTTTCACTGCAATATAGTGCAGCACAGGGATTATAGCTGCATGTATCGAAAAAAGAGTGTTAGAAGCTCAAAAAAATTTTCTCCTTCAAGAATTCACAAAGGAAGATGTGAAGGAAGCTATGTTCAATTTACATCCAAATAAAGCTACAGGCTTAGAAGGTATGAATACTACCTTTTATTAAAATTGTTGGGGTGTAGTGGGCAAGGATATGGCTAATGAATATCTAAAAATCAGCAGAACTTGTAATATGTCAGATAATTTTAAAGATATTGCTATTGTGCTCATTCCTAAAAAATAGGATGTAAAGTCTATGTCTGATTTAAGACCTACTGCTTTATGCAGTGTCCTATACAAAGTTGTAGCTACGATGTTATCTTTAAGATTGAAGACTATTCTCCCTCATATTATCTTTTAAAATCGGAATGCATTTGTGCCTAATCGTTTGATCTTTGACAATTTTATTGTGGCTTATAAAGTTATGCATTCACACAATCAACAAAATATGTGCTGAGCATCGAAATACCCAGTGGTGGATACATATTCCAAATGTTTCATAAAAATATCATTCACACATACATATACATGTATGCACACGCATATACAAATACACATGCATGCTTCCATGAGCATTATTTAACATTAACTATTTATTTACCATTATGTATTTTTTAAAGCATAAAACTCAAAGGAAAGAAGGGATTGTTGCCCTTAAGCTGAATATAAGTAAAGCCTACGGTAGGATTGAATGGTATTTTCTTGAATAAGTATTGATCAAGTTGTGCTTTAATATATAATGGGTTAATCTCATTCATATGTGTGTTACTTTAGTTCGATATTTTGTTTTATTTGCAAACAAGTTGTTGGGTCCAATTATTCCAAGCCACGGCTTAAGATAAGGTGATCCATTATCACCTTATCTTTTCATTATTTACACTAAAGGTCTTTCTGTTTTGTTCAAGAGTTATGAAGCTAGAGGGTTAATTCATAGTAGTAAGGTGGTAAGAAATGCTCCTTCGGTTACTCATCTATTTTTTGCTGATGATAGCTTTGTGTTTTTTAGAGCTAACACCCAATAAGCTCAAACTGTTAAAAATATTTTGGATATCTATGCTTTCTATTATGGTAAACTTATTAATTTTAACAAATTCTCTTTGAATTTTAGCTCCAATACAACTTAATCTGTCAGAAATATAATGTGCTTCTATCTCTCAATTAATCCTTCAGCATCTCATGACAATTACCTTGGGTTGCCTTCATTGATTGGTCGAGACAAATAGGAGGTTTTTTCTTTCATTAAGCAGAAAGTCTATAAATGAATTAGTGGTTGGAACCGAATTCTTCTTTCAAGAGCAAGCACAAAAGTTTTGATCAAGTTCGTGGCTCAATCTCTACCTACATATGCTATGAGTATTTTTATGCTCCCTTAAGGGTTGTGTAAGAAGATTGAAATAATGCTTAATTCCCTTTGGTAGGGTACTAATAGAAGAAATAAGTAAGGCATTAACATGATGGCATGGGAAAGATTGTGCTGACCTAAGATTGAAGGAGGTCAAGGTTTTCGATCTTTTAGTGATTTCAATTTTTCGCTTTTGGGAAAACAGGGTTAGAGGTTGCTTTCGGATAGGTCCTCTTTAATAGCCAAAGTTCTCAAAGCAAGATATTTTCCTCTCTGTAATTTTCAAGAAGCTAAGTTGGGTGCTAAACCAAGTTACATAGAGAAGTATTATATATGTTAGAGACAAAATGATAAAGGATTGTTGCTATAGTGTTGGAAATGGAAAAAGTATTAATGTTCTTACCAAACCATGGTTAGTAGATTGCCTGAATCCATTTATTGCCACTTAGATGGATAACAATTGGGCTCAATTGAAAGTTAGTGATTTCCTTAACAATAATGCTCATTTTTGGAACCATTGCCTCATTTCTTCTCTATTCAATAAGCCGAACTGTAATCTTATTTTTAAGATTTCAGTAAACTGGCAAGATAAAGAGAATGTTTGGCAATGGAATATAGAGAGAAGTGGTGAGTATTATGTTAAAAGTGCATACAGGCTTTTGCATCCAGGTATTCCTTCTTTCACTAAGTCATTTCTACTGTTGACTAGAAGAAGTTTTGGAACCTTGCTATTCTTTATAAAATTAAGCAGTTCTTTTGGCAAGCTCTACACTCTTGTCTTCCTGTTAGTTTTATTCTTGCTCAAAAAGGTGTTGAGATTTAGCAACATTGTCCTCTTTGTGGGGCTAAGAGTGAAACTATATTTCACACCTTAGTTGATTGTTATTTTATGAGAGAAGTATGGATCAAAACCAACTTGCGTTTTATTTATGGTGAGAGTGATAATATTTTTTCTTGGTATAACTTAATCATTTCTTGCTCAAATTTGGACTTTTGTAGTTCTACCATTGTTGTTTGTTGGGCCCTATGGAAGTCAAGAAATGATTTAATTTGGAACAATTTGAGACATAATGTTGTTGTTGTCATTGACATGGCCTTGAGGGTCTGGTCTAATTGGCATTTGGCTCAAAGGAAACCCGGTGTATCTCAAGCTTCTCACACGCAAATTCCTATGTCTTGGTCTGCTCCTCCAGATAGTTTTCTTAAAATAAATACAAATGTAGCTCTTTTTTCTTTGAATCAACAAACAGGTTTGGCCTTTGTTGTTCACAATAATCTTGCAATTTTATTGCAGCAAGTCGTATAAACTTTTCAGGTGTTCTTGATCTTTTGGTGGCAGAAGCTCTCTGATAAGAACTCACAATAACACAGAGCAGGAATAGGGAAATTAGCCAAACAAATGGATGAAAAGAACTTGTATTAATAGTAAAATCCAGTTACAGTAAAAGTTTACTATAAGAAACCTTATAGCCAAGGAAAATGAAAAACAACAGTAATGAAAAGATAAAGAACGAAACAATCAAAAATGACACTCCAAGAGCAGGGATGCACTATGCCTCTCTCTCCCTTTTCAGCCAAACAGCTGACCACCAAATAATTCCTTCAACATGTCCTCCTCCCTAGCCACTCTATCCCTTTTATACTTATTATCTCTCCTTTCGCTCTAACTAATTACTGCCACATCAGCAACAGAATGTGTCTATGCCTTTTCCTTTGGCCATCTCGAAAATCCTTTCCATAAGTGGGCTTTGGGATCACCTTTCTCTGCATCTGGGTCCAGTTCTCTATCATTGCCACCCGGTGGGAAACAGTCTTGTCCTCAAGACTGAAAATGGAGGCGCCAGAATGGTTCGCTTCAAGATTCCTCTTCCAATCCATCAACAATGCTTGATATATCGTCGAGCTTCTGGACACAAAACTTGTAATGCCAACTCCAAGAAATCCTTGACAGATTTTTGGTTAATCAATTTCTCCATGTTTGAGAGGTTGTAATCGCATTTTTAGGCAACCCCATATCCATTGCATAATCTGTGGGAAATAATGATGATTTAACTATCTCAGGAAAGTCGTCAAATAGGCAATTTATTTCGTATCCAAATACAACCTTTACTCGATTGATCTTTCCTCCAACTGTCTCCGAAGTCCCATCTTGTAAGGCCCATTTATGAAAATGAGATGAATAACTGATGCAAGTTGTGAGCATTAAAGCACCCAGCCCAGCATACACTACTGGTACCCTTGGATCCATCTTTAATTCAAGACTCATTAGTTGATCTCCAATAAATTTCCCTTGTTGTTCATATAATACAATTGATTGCAGATCACGAGCAAACCCGTTTATTCCCTTGACATTTGGGAAATCAACATTGCCCACTGGTAAGAAAGGTCCGAATAGTTTCTTGTCACCATTGACTTTGAGAGAAGCCATAGCCCAATGGAAAGGTCCTTCATTACTCTGCAGTATTTGTAAGGTTGAAAAACTTCACTCTGTCTGGTATATAATGGATCCATCATAGCGTAAAGGATTGTTTACACCTATTGTGTTTCCTAACACAGCCTTCCCCTCAAGATCAACTAATGAAAGATTGTTGTAAAAATGTTGCTCCTCGCCACTCTCACAGTAATCCCTGTATATTTTGTTGACTTGAACCTCTGCATTGAATGCATCATTAGATGTAATTCGAAACCCATTTGGACCTAGTACATCTCCTACAACAAAATTTAACCCCTGTGGCACAGTAACCGAACCTCTAAAACTTCTAGCAACACTAAGAATTCCCCCAATAGGGCCAAACCGACCAACCAGTCCCCTTAAAACATATAGAAATGGTTCTTTCAAGAAGACCTCATATATAATAGAATGAATTTTAGGGACACAAACTCTATCAAATTTGTCAAAATCCTTGTCTTCACGTGCCTTGGCAAACCTAACCATGCGATCTGCACATAAATTTAATGTAACGACAACATCACCATCCACAATTGAGCCTACCAACTTCTCGCTTTCATCAACCGTGACCAGAGGATATGCACACACAACGATTTTGAAATTAGGATCCGGACTCTTTCCTGTGACGTCAAATGACCCAATTGCTTTTATCACCAGTGCATAATCGGGGAACAAAAAATCGAATTCATACCTATTGTCAGATAGTTGGTTCATTATCGTCTCAAAATCTCGAGAATATCTTCCCCCATCACCCAAGAATACTTGCAGTCCCTTTAAAACTATTATGATGTCCACCTCTTTAGCAATAAATTCCAAAGAAAGGAAATCATCATCAATTGGCGTTTCAAAATTGTCCTCGTCTACTTCGAGAAATTCATCTTCAGTCTCGGCGTCTGCTCCTTCGCCAAGCCACGTCACCTTCAGTTCTGCCGTGGGACACCGGTGCTGAGGTGAGGCATCGAGCCCGCTCAGGAAACAAAACCCCTTGCAGCGCCTCTCTTTCCATTCTGTCTTAGGGTGTTGTCGGATTGAGGATCACTTGTTTCCCATCCGGTTGGCGTCAATCTGCAATTGGTGGTTGTAGGTCTGAGGAGTGAAAAAATCTCGGCTAAATCGACTGGTGTGGTTGTTTGCAGAAAGAGTTATATGTTTGTTTGGGCTTAACTCCAAAGTAGGCTTGGACTGCAGCTGGAATGGCCCACTTCTCTTAAATCCCCTCCTAAGTCTAGCCTTAGAAACTAGTGTGAAAATCGATTTCTTCTTCATCACAAAACACTGCCCCAGCTTCGACGACACCATCACCTACTGGCCAGTTTGCAGATGGTCTTCGACAGCGCAAGAAGGTTTCATGGCTTCCACCATGTTCACCGGCTTATGAACACTCAGATCTGCTGGGATCTGAACACTAGCTTCTTCTTCTTACAACTCATTAGTTGAGCTTCCTAAGCTCTGTAGTTCTAGAAATTCTGGAGAAGTAGCATCCCCCGTCTCACCATATCTCCTCATCATCTCCTTCTTGAATTGCTCCCATGTCAAGGTCTCACTATATCTCCTCACCATCTCCTCCTTGAATTGCTCCCATGTCAAATTAGGATATATTTCTAGCAGTAGTGAATACCAATATATCGTTGCACCTTCCATGGATTTTTCAGCCAACCGAACACGCATCTCAGGAGGAATCTGGTGTATATATGAATGTGTCTCGGCTCAGACGATCCAGCCCCTGGGGTCAGATCCATTGAACATAGGGAGTTTAACTTGTTGTAAGGATGGCTAAGAATCAATAATTATGGTTCCCTCCACCATCGATTTTCCTGGGAAACTATAGTCCTCCGTTGATCCAGGCTTCCTTATTGTTGCCCTTAAGCTGAATATAAGTGGGCTTGATCCATTTTAACTTAAGCCCATTAATTATCCAATAAATAGTTCTAATTAATTTTTTCCATTTTTCACCTCCAAATCACCTCAAATTTGATTTCAACACTCTTATCACATTAAAAATAGGTTGTACATAAAATTTTAGTCCAATTGAAGTCAATTACTGGTTCGATTTAACCAATACCGGTGTAACCGAAAAATTTACTTTTTACAACCAAAATATTATACACATCATTTTAGGCATGTGTGCAATTTTTAGTCTTCATTTTCTATCAGGTGGCGATCCTTATTGGAACTAAAAAAAATAAAAACAAAGATATATTTGAGTATCGTCTCGATTTGGACTTACAGTGTGACGACTAGGTTTACATATAATTTATCTTTTTCAATATCTTTTCAAATCACATTATATAGAAATAAAATTTTCTTACAATACGATGCATAATTTTTTTTTTACTGTAGATGGATTGGAAGCCCTTCAAAAATGTGTTGCACTTATTACAATATTTTTGTATAAATGGAAATGGCATTTAGACATCAATTGTGCCGCTTATATGTTTTTATATTATCAAGTGACACTACTCGGATTGATGTCTAAGGTAATTTGGGATGGACCAACCAATCCGAATCCCCCTACAGTACGATGATAGGTTGGGAAGTGAAATTTACAAGTTTTATTTATGAGTGGATGATCTGGCATACTCGTGCTATTATAGGTCCTCTTCTTCATGTACCTTTATATTTGAAGTCATAGTATATGTAATTATTTACATCACATATAAGATGGTGGATAACCCCAATTCGAGCTTCCATTGGTGCATCGATATGATTTAATATAATTATTTATATGTTTAAATAATCATATTGATGATTTTTAACAAATTTATTTATTTGTATATAGGTTGATTACACCAAACAAATCAGGCACGTCGACATTGGTTCATCATCCAATGTAGAAGTGGGTATCCATTTGATATCAGAGAATATATTAGGTGTTGTTCGTGCTATTGGTAGACGGTCAACTGATTATCTTAAATAGCCTATTCGTGATACGATACAGATCCCCCCAATGACTATTCTTTATGTAACACCCTTCTCGGAACAGTCCTTTCCGAAACGAAACTTAGCTGGAAGCGGTACGTTTTTTTTTTCTCACCAACCAATTCGAAACACTTAAAATATTTTTACAATAATTCAAGAATCAATTAACAATCTTATAGCAATTAAAACAAACATCATATCAATAACTTGCACTAGCTACTCATCCATTGACAATTAAAAATATAATCAAAATACAATTCAATCTTTTACCTTTATGGTCTAAGTATATACATGCCAAAAGCTTATTCTAACTAATACAAAAATCTTCTCTTCCAATCTAGTCCTTCAATGTACTGTGCTCCCGCAACACTTTAGAACCTGCACGCAGTAAACACTATGTGCTGAGCATTAAATATGCCCAGTGGTGACTACTAATCCAAGAATTTCCCAAGAGTAAGCATAATTACATAATTTATGCTAACATTATTCTTATTTCATTTAAAACTTTCTCTTACTTTTATTAACATTAGTCATGTTATTAACTCGTATTTTGGTAATCATTGTTCTTGTTTCCAAACTTTCAACTTTACCTTACAGTATCTTCTTAGGTAGATCAATATCAGATTTACCTTTTATCTTTATGTTAATCTTTACTATAATTTTTACTTTTTATCAGTACTTTTATTTTATCCTTTAGCCATAGCAATTTAATTATCATTTCATTTAGCGATATGTATAGGTACTCGTATCTTTACTAGTACCAAACTAAACGACTTTTAATACTTACTTTACTGGTCAATTATTCAATCAATATTCTGACCTTACCTTTTTACTATTTATTCTATTATTTTACTTTAACTTTAATCTAATAATTACATTACTGTTAAAAGGCTTATAAGCTTCATTGCAAAGTGATATAGCTATTTTGGAGTACTTTGTAGTCAAAACTTTCTTTCCTTCTTTTATACATTTACCCATATTTAATTATCTAATTAAAACTTATATCTTTTACTTTTCATTCAGTGCATAATTCTATGCCTTTATATCGTTTTACTTTTCAGGTAACTTATCTTTCAGTAAAGCGTTACCTAAGCATTAAGTTCACTTTTTGTCACTATCATCACTTTTTAACTTTAAGCAAAAAAATTAATATTATTTTTCAGACTTGTCATTATCTTTATAGTGGTAAATGGTACAAGAATTACTAATCAATTAAAATTATCTTCTTCACGTAAAACAAGATATATTTGAATTTCTTATAAAAGCTTAACTAAACATTGATTTAATATTTTATTCTTATAAAACCTTTCTTTTTCTTTTCAAATACACTGGTCAGAAACCTTTACAGATTTATTTCGACTTTGCATTCTCTTTTAAATGAATCATTTTTCGATATAACTTTTATATCTTTTATATTCAGTTCAATTAAACAGTACTAATTTATTCATTTCGATGTGCCCCTAGTGCAATATAATAGGTTTTCCCATAAAGGATACTCGGGACTGGACCCGAAGGTCCCACTAAACAGATAGAGAAATGATTTCGAAAGATCAAGTTTCACATAGCAGAAACAGATACACTTTCACTTTCACTGAAGCTATGGAGATCAAAGATCTCGTCCATAGCTAAGCAAGTCGCCATGACTTGTACCGCGGTACAGAGGTGTTCCTATGGCTAGCCAATTATATCCAAAACAAGAATCATAATACCTGTCTATTGCTAAAGGAAAACATAATCAATCACACTTTATAAACATTTTAGAATATTTAAAAATCTTTAATCTCTTTCTTTTATTTATCATTACATTTTATTCTGATCAAATGCACTCTTTTGGTGCCTTTGACTATTCATTAACTTTTGTTCTTTTATTCACTTTTTCTTTCCTATTCACTTTTGTAAATTATTCTTCGATAATTCACTCGAATACTTAAACTTTTCAAATCCTTGTACAGATTATAAATTATGAATTATGGCATTATAATTTATAATTCTCTTTTTATTCTTTTTATATAATTCTTTGCAAATTAATCTCTAATAATTCAATAGTTGACTTCTTTTTCTTTTACTGTTCAGACTTTTTAATCGTTCGGTATGCCAACTTTATTTCGTTGGCGAATCATTTTTATAATCATTAACTCTTTTAATACTTTTTATTGACTAATTTATTTTGATAAATTAGTCACGTCTTTATTTTTTTAATTTTAGGCAATTAGGAACTTTATTATTATCATTTATTATCTTAGACCTCGAAAATGCATAATTTGACTTTTTCTATCAATTTATTCATTTCAAATGCATAATTACGATTTTGCCATTATAATCATTTAATTTCATTTTTATTATATAATTTCCTCCATTATTCATCTTTTATTCTTTATTTTACCATTTTCGGATAAAATTATATTTTTGTCCCTATACCATAACAACTTTATCTTTTAATACAGTTAAATTTCTGAAATTATCATTTTACCCTTGATAAGTATTTCTTACTTATTTTTACTCCTTAATTTCTTACTTTGGCAAAATTATCATTTTGCCCCAAAACTTTTATTTCTTTTCACTTAATTCCTTTTTCCATTCAAAACTCATTGTATCTTTCTTTTATTTACGTATTAAGTTATTTCCATCATTTTCATTTATTTATGAATTATTTTCCCATAATTCATTTATTCTTAATATTTTTACGACCCAATAATTATTTCGAAGAATTCGTTGGTTGACTTTTTATTTATGGTCATTGACATTAACTAAATTTCACATTAATTCCTCATTTTTTTGTCATTTTTATACCATTATGGATTAAAAATTCAATTATTTTCATTATACATATTTACATACAAATTCCAATAAAATCTCACTCAAATTAATAAATTCCAATAAAATTTATTTATGCATTATTCATTATTTAGCATCATTTTCCACTAACATCAACTATTCTTCATTATTTCACAATTTTCACTATGGACATAACCAATACATAGGCTTTAAAAATTCAAGATAAATTCCAATAATTCACTAAAAATTTAAGGGCACCATTTATTATTTATACAATTAATTTAGACTAACATATATTATTTTCATGCAAATATTCCTTCATTTTCCCTTACTACAATATTCGGCCATCACAAAATTCCACCTAAAACATTTTCTTTTTGCCTTTTTATCTTTCATTTCATCTTCTCTAAGGTTCAATTTCATTTACCCTAAACAAATGTCATAAATTAACCACTTTAAAAATTTTTAACCTAATTACATCAAAGGAATTTCTTCACAAAAAAGGAAAATTAATAGATTTTGTAGTCACTTACCTTTTTTTTGCCTTTTATCTTCCTTAAACTTCCATTTTCATGCTTGAACCCATGAAAATTCCTTTCTCTTCATTTGATCCCACCATGGCCGGCCACTAATCCTTAAATATCCTTGTTTATTTGTCCTCAAATACAAAATACATGCTCATAATCATAATCTACACCTCAAAATCTATGAAAAAACACTAAAAAATCAATTTAAATCACTTAATTTTCTTAAGTTCATCTTACCTCTTTTTCTTTCTTCCTTTGATTCCTTGCCTTCCCTTGCTCAAATCACTTGCTTAAGGCCACTAGGGTGACCTAGAGAAAGAACTTTATCTTTTATTTAGGAGTTTAGGAGAAATTTGAAGTAGATATGAAGAAAAATCAAGAGAGAGATAAGGAGAGGGAATTCGGCCATTACAAGAGGAAGAGGAAGCTGGAGTGTTCTGGAGTAAATCTTCAGATTTTTACCCCTTTTATACCACTCTTATGGGTCCAAAATTGGGCTTAATGAGTGGATTTAGCCCAATTTAAAATTAAGGCCCAATTATGCCTTCTTAAAGCCCAATTTAATTTCTCTCTCTTCCTTACTTCAAATCACTTCAATTTTGATTTCATAATTCTTAAAACATCAAAAATAGGTAGGACGTAAATTTTTGGCTCAATCGAAGTTATCGGTCCAATTCAACAACTGCCAGTGTCACCGAAAAATTCAATTCTCATCACCAAAATATTCTAAATAAAAATTCATGTAGGCACGCAAAATCTAGCGATATTCGGAGTTCGTTTACTATTTTTAATTATTTAAGCAAAATCAAGTCCCATTTCCTACCAGGAAAATTGACTCGCAACTTTTTCGTATTTTTGACTTTTGGATGCCCATTTGACTTCAAATTCACTTAAAATTTCAACCATAAGTTCACCATGACTATTCCTTTCAAATGGTCCAATAAAATATTTTCGACTTTCGGGTGTCCTTTCGGGCCCTGAAAATACTATTCACTGTCGGAAAGTACTATTTACGGCTGACCCGGTGTTGAGGCCATTACACCTTATGAGGATTTTTATCAATTTAGATGCAGCAGGAGAGGAATGGGAGAAAGACATTCTATAGTTGAATCTATTCCTATTCCATCTGGAGTGCACCAAGGTCCTGAACATTTACAGTGGGCATATCTTCCTGAAGACCCTTATAGTTCTTTCAATTAGTCAACAATAGTTATCTGATACTGCAGCCAAACCATCTAAAAGTAATGATTTTGAAACAGGGCCATTTAGATTAAATGTTGATTTGAACATTAGTTTATCTCCAGGAGATTAACATGAGTTCAATGTGCTTGATCTAAACGGGACCACCAATGCAAAATGAGTCCAACCTGTATGACCAAATAGGCCTACCAATTCAATACGAGTCTAACCTATATGCCCAAATGGGCCAACCAATGGAGCATGATGATTTTTTCAATAAACTTTTCAATGGCACAAATCTAGTTTGTATTCAGGGTTTAATCGACCAACCCTTATACAGTGGAGGTTATAATGATGTAATACCATCGTCATAGTATCCAAATATTGATGATACAGATAGTCAAATAGATAGATATAACACCTCAATTCGCAGTAGAAGGTTTTGGCTGTTGTATTATTTGTCAATAATATAAATTAATTAGCTAGATTATATTTTAATACAATTATTTATGTATTTTAATATTATGATATTAATTTAAATATAATTTAAATTTGACTGCATTTTGTTATGATAATTAAATTTGATTAGTGATTATTTATAGAAACACAATTTAATTCATGAATTTTATAAGCATAACGAAGAATAAAATAAATTGGCAACCTCAACCTCTGAAATATTGACTCGATGATCCAACATCACTTCTGTAAGTTTTTTTATTGCGACCCACATTACCACACTTGCTGCAGTGAGTGATAGAGCCCTTTTTCTTGCCTATCCATCTTGTTTCGAATGCAAGTTTTTTTGGACGATCTTTCTTTCTCTGTCATTCTATATCAGGTACCAATTTAGTATCGTGATACTAGAGCCAGTATGCTTTGTGCCTTATAGGGTTAAATTACCTATCATAACATTTGAGTGCCTCGATAATGTTGTAATAATTATCTATAAATTGGAACATATCAAGATTCCTATGTATGCAAGCTGCCATTGCATGTGAACAAGGCATTTTTATTCCCTAAAACTTATCACACTTGCATTCATATTTTTCGAGGCTCAATATATATGTATCGGGCTCAATATTTACCTCTAGTATTTTACATGATATTACCTTGAATACTTTGTATCGATTATCGTAATCAATCACCATATGACATCGAGCTTTGTTAGTACACTTGACCATTATTTGGACACATTGAGATGTGAACTGTAAGCCTTGACCCATTTTATTCATGTATATATCCTTCTGCTAATTGTAAAATTTTACCAAATGAGCAAAAATATGTTCAATGATTGCAGTAATCGGCATCATGCGAAAACCTTTTCGAGCACTATTAACATTCTCAATAATATTTGTTGTCAAGTGCCCATATTGATAATCACCATCCTATGACGGTGTCCAACAATCTAGTGATATCCTTATTGCCTAGTTATATGAGTCTTGGTTAAGATCTTTGATATTATCCATCATCTGTTTAAACTTGCGCCTTTGAAATTATGCACCTACACAGGTATGAAATATTATTACATTAATGTAATTGATTTGAACAAATAAAATTAATTTTTTTTTACTCTTACCAACCTTGTAAAGCCAATTTTTTACTGTTGCATTCCTGTGGTGTGTGTTATAGTTGCTAACGAAATATTGTAAACAGAACTTGTGAAAGGATAAAGGTTCCTTCCACCTATTTTTTTCATTCAGGAATACTGTCATTATACTAGCATATCTATCATATACTACTGTAATGCCAAGATATTGAGTGACATGATTCCTAAGCATGGATATAAACCAAACTTAATTAAATTTATTTTCAGACTCAACAACAACAAAGGCAACTAGGAACAACATGCAATTACCATCAACCTAGCTTGCAATAAAAGGTATTTGTTGGAATTTTCTATTCAAGAAGGTACCGACTATTAACAGAATCGACTTACAGTAAGCCGATCCATTTATGGTTGGTTTAAAACTTCAAAAAACCTATTGAAATTGCTTTGAAGCGGGGTTTTACATTTTTTGCACTACAAACTCATAAATAGTTTCGGGATTGTATTTTTGTAAGGCAATTAAGAAACTTGATAACCTTTGATATGACTAAACATAATTCCCAAATATACACTCTATTACTCTCATCTTCACATACCAACCCTTACATTACGATATTTTAAAATTAAATTGTTGCTTAACAGCTGCAGTAATAACATCAATAGGTAAGTTTGATTATTTACTTACCATACCCACGATACAATTGAGAATAATTTAAGAGTCCAATTATTGATGATCCATTGATACATTAGCAGCAAGGTATGAATGTGGTCCTTAGAATTTTATGATGGTTCAAAAAGGATTAGTTCCTTTTCTGCTTGCTCTTAACCTTCCTCTGTAGCCATCATCAACCTTAATGCATTGCACAACCCAATAACGTGGCGTGGATTCAATAACTCTCAAATCAACATTTCTTATTATTGAATTTTTTTTCATGCAATATTTTACTTCATCCTTGCTATGAAAAATCAAGCCAATCGATAACTCGAACACACTGTCCCAAGTCTTAAAGTAAACATCTTCAGAAATATCAACTTGGGATACATTGAAATCAATTTCTAAGTAATGCTCCAATGGGAACACAAGGTTAGCCTCACCTATCTCGTCAATTGGATGCATGGATGTTAATGGACTAGCATATTCAGTGTGATCAGAATCCTTACTATCACTATCCGCATTCATGTTGATGGTTTGTGCATCTACATCATCATTAGGAGATACATAATCATTGTACCTTTGGAACATGTTCAAAATTATCATCATCTCCCAAATTAATTGACGATTCATTTCTATAATCTGCAGGAGTGGGATTATAGCTTGTTTCCTCATTTGCATCCAGATTTTGAGTGTTGCCAAAAATGTTGTCATATAATAAATCAACATCTCTTCTATTAAAAAGATTGCCAACGCTGACTAGGAGCTACATCTGTAAACTGTTGAACAAAAGGTTGTTGATTGATATCTGGAATATGGAAAACAGAATGGTTTTGACTGTCATTAGAAATATATGAAATAGAACGTTGTTGACTATTAGCAGGCACATGGAAAATAAAATGCAGTCAACTGACATTTAGGACATGGGAAATTAAACGTTGTTAACTATCGAGTTTTGTAACATGACTTGGCTCTGCAACTATTTTCTCAACAAAATTCCTCTCAATAGAATGACTTTTCGATTTGTTTCCAAAAAAGTGATTTACTAAAAAAATCACAATCCGTAGACTAATTAGCCGTTTGGGTTGACTCATCCTTACAGTAGGTATCTGGCTAACTAATCGGCATAATTAACCTTATCCCGAACTTACACTAGCCTGTGTTCTAAGTAATTCACCATTCTGTTGACTTATAGACTGTCTTGGCTGATTGAAAACATCATCTCTTCGATGACTATATGATCGTTGTTGGACACCTTTATTTAAATTTTGTAATGCATCTCCGACAACATTATATTGAGAGAACATTTCAATATCTTGATGACTAAATGACTGTATAGGCTTACTAGGACCAGTTTTATTAAGCAATTGATGATTATTTGCCTCGATATTTTTTCTTTTCAATGCCTCACTTGTAAATTGATATTTGTGTTCATATGTGGGTCGACTAGCTCCTGCACTCCCTCACCAACTACAATAATTAATTCTACCAACTTGCAATCATCAAGTTTCCTCAAATTATCATAAATTATATCTATGTCATCGTCATCCGCCAAATCGATCGACGCCTAATATAACGATCCTCGATTGTATATTGGACTTTTGTAAATAATTATGAAAATCACATCGTTGATACTTAAATTTAATTTCAAGTGAATTTATGGACCAATTCAGGAAGAGTCGATTTATTTTTAACTCTCATTCTCCCTGTAACGATATTTGGACCAGATACATTGTACTGAAAATTTGATACTCCAACACTTATTTCTCCTCCCGTATGCAAATAAAAATAGTACATATCGATATCTTTCAATTACCTACGAGTGAAAAAATATTAAAATATTTTATTAAATAAAAAATATTAAAATATTTTATTATATTTACATAATAATAATAATAATAATAATAATAATAACTATTATTATTATTATTATTATTATTATTATTATTATTATTATTATTATTATTATTATTATTATTATTATTATTATTATTATAACCATGATATAATAACAACAACAACAATTGGCTATTTAAATTTATTAATAAATTAAAATATAATGTTAACTATTATATTTATTTATAATTATCTACGGCTATACCGGTTCAATTTTATACAATTTCAATAACATTTATAATAATTATAATTTTTATATTATATAAATATCATAATTTAATCACACTATTTTGATAATAATAATAATAATAATAATAATAATAAATATTAATTTAATTTTTCTAATGGTTTTCTACATATATATTACAAAAAATAAATATATAAAAATTAATTAAATATCTTATTCCAATAGCTACATAATTGCGATTTTCTTAACTTGTTAGTTGAGAATTTTGATTTATTTCTACATTTTAATAAATAAAATCAATATCATTACATAAATAACCTAAAAATGAAAATATAAAATTACAAATAAAAAATTATAAAATTTTACTAACCTTGCACAATAATACTGAAATAATATTACTAATTCGAGAAAAATATATTGTCTACTTAAATTGCAAAATTTATGAAAATTTTATAGGTAAAAAATTGAGAGAAAATGAAAACGATTGGGCCAAGAGTAAATGAAAACGATTGGAATAGAATTTATATAGACAGAAGCAAAAATTATTTCAACGATGCTATAATTGGGGGTTGCTTTTTTGCATGAAAACCGTTAAAAAGGACAGCAATTTCTGTGCAAATGTTATCCCTCCTACAGATAATTTTATGATAAAATCGCTATACATGGTAGCAATTTCGTGCTGCCATTTCAATGTTGTGAATAACTTTTGAAATGCACCAAATGTGTAAATATAATTTTAAAAAATGCATTGTTAAAAAATATTTCTAAATTTTTTATATAAAAAAATTTAAATATTCAAAATAAAATATTTTATTTTTTATAATAATGTTGGTGTGAATATGGATTGATTGAACACGTAAATTCAAATATACCATGGTTATAAGAAAAAAATAAAAAGTTACTGTGAAACAAAAATAAATTCAAGCTCTAATGATTCTCTAAAATTTCGAGAAGAGGATATATATATATATATATATATATATATATATATATATATATATATATATATATAACAAAGAGAAATATATACATAATTTAAAAAAATTGAAAATATAAAAAGAAACGAAAATTTTCTCAGTTACGTTTACCCAACTAAAGCTTCAGTAACCACTAATGCATGGCCACGTGTCAACGGATATTTATTTAAATCCTAACAGCAAAAAGAAAAATAAAACACAAAAATAGAAATTAGCAGCTTCTCAACGAATAGCCGTTCGATGAAAGCGCAAAGGTTAAAGGTATGGTAAGGGAAAGGAGATCAATAAGCGTTGGGAAGTTACAGGCGTCCTTCTCTGGATGATCTATTTTTCTTTTTAAAAATTCCTCAAATTTTAATTTTTTTCTTTTTTTAGACCCCGACAAATGGACTTGCAAATCAAGGTAGCCCAAGCTGTTCATGTTCTCAATCATGATTCTGACCCTTGTAATCGTGTCGCTGCCAATCAATGGCTTGTTCAGTTTCAGCAAACTGATGCTGCCTGGGAAGTTGCCACTTCTATTCTCACCTCCGACCACTCGCATCTCCGTCACCACTCCTTTTTCACCGATTTTGAGCTCGAGTTCTTCGCTGCCCAGATTCTCAAGCGAAAGGTTCTTCCTTTTTTTTTTTTAAATTCCTATTTACCCTTTTTTTTCTTTTCTTTCAAATTAATTGCTTTGCTCTGTAAATTTTTTGTTTCTATATTTTGATATTAATTGCTCTGCTCCAGAAATGCCTTTCATTTCCATACCAATGAGAGTGTTTAGGTTATGATGTTGATAATTGGGTCTTGTGGAATAGTTTCAATTGGGTATACTGGTGATGGATTCGTTAAATTTGGGATTGGAGATTACTCGTTCACAGTCCCAGAAGTTTTGACGCATCAAATATTCGCCTTTGTTTTTTACTTTTTTCTGAATTGAGATTTTTGTTGAGAAATGTAGAAAAATCGGGCATATGCTACTCTTAGGACAAGTTACTGGGAGTAAATTAAGCAAGGGGAAATTAAGTTATGAAAAGTTACAGTTCTTAGGTTAGCTGGGACGAGAGAGACAGAGACAGAACTGAGAAACGCCAGATTGTGTTATTTAGAAGATTTATTCTTTGTTAAAGAAGCTTCAAGAGTTTATCCACTAATGGCAATATAAACCAACACCAGGTGACACATAAAATTAACTGCCACTTTTTGTTTTTAGGTAATGTATGCAGTCTTGAGTCCATCTATTTTGCATATCATCAATTCCTTGCATAGTCCAAATTGGTGGCTTCATCACTTTGATCTAGTTAAGATCAGATGGGTGACATAGTGGATTGGCTTGCGCAGTAGAGGGGTTTGGGTAAGAATTCAGAGATTAACTGATGATTTGTGTAATAGAGGGGCTTATGGTAGAATGTTGATTAACTTCAAACAAATGTAGTAATCAATAGATAAATATTTCGTGTTACTTATCTGACCTTCACTAATGGGAGGTTGGAGTGGAAGATCATGTATCAACTAGAAAGGATCCTTTCCATTTGAAATTCTTGATTATCAACCTGATCATCTGGAATTATATTTAGTATGATGCTTAGGCCAATGGTTTTCCTTGGATAGAGGCTTAAAGTTGTTGGTTAATGGCAAATGTGGGTCTTATGTCTGTGGTCCAAATATGCAATAGTTCAGGGATCCCATTGCTTGTATAGCCATTGATAGAGTAGTCTGTATCTTAAAATTAAATTTTTATCATGAATATAATTATATGATGTTATGCAGTACTGTGAAACCTTAAATTAACCCAGTGAAATTTACTTGAATTCCTTGATTTTAGAGTCTGTTGCACTATCAATGAATGAAATAAAGTTTCTAACTAAGGTTACCTTTCCAAAGAAAAAGGGATCAGTAAGGTGCATTACTTGATCTGTATTCATTGATACCACATGTTTATGTATGTAAGCTGTATATGACCAATTAAAAAGTATGAAGGATCATTTATTTGTGGTGTGGCACATAATGACTCTTTGCTGTTTGTAGGGTGAACAAAACATTGCTTTAGGTTTTCTTTAAAATTGTTCATTATGGCTGAGGATAAGCAGCGCCATTTTGTTTAAGCAGAAGTTTCATATCCAAGTTTAGCTTTTTGTCTTCCTCATTTCACTTCATATATACAGTATTACAAGAATTACACTCTACTTGCATTTCACCCTGCAGATCCAGAGTGAAGGATGTTACTTGCAGTTAGGAGTTAAAGACGCTTTATTAAATGCTCTTCTTGTGGCAGCCAAAAGATTTAGTTCAGGCTCTCCCCAGGTGCTTCATTTTTTCCTTCCAAATAGGCACTATTGGTGCTCCTCAACTTGGAACAGATGCTGTGTCTGGGCTATATGAATTACTGGACAGGATTTTAGAATTCGATGATGTGTTTTTCCATTAGTGCTGCATTTGTGAAGTGAGATGGGGTATGTTTTTGATCAGCTCTTGTGCTATCTTAATGACAGCTTTTGACTCAAATCTGTGTTGCACTTGCTGCCCTTATACTTCGTGCTGTCGAGCATGGGAAACCTATTGAGCAGCTTTTTTACAGTCTTCAGACTCTGCAAAACCAGGATGATGGTAATGTTGCCATTCTGGAGGTGCTTACTGTTCTACCAGAAGAGGTTGTTGACACGCAAAATACTGATAGAAGTATTAGTCCAGCCCATAGAAGCCAGTATAACCAAGAGGTTTATGTTCTTTTATTTTGAACTATATCATCTACTTCACTCTATCTTCCACCTTTTTCTTTTAATTTTCTGTTGAGTTTTCTATATCCTTTGGTCTAACATAAATTAATACAGCTTCTTTCACATATTCCTATGGTCCTTGAGTTCCTGTTTGAGCAATCTCAGAAAACATATGATGGTGGTGTTCAGCAGCATGAAAAAAGTAGGAAAGTTCTCCGTTGCTTACTCAGTTGGGTATGATCAAGTTGAAAATTGTGTTATAACTTGCTTCTATGACTGAATTATCCATATTCTTTTTTATGTCATCATTTGACTGATTGTTGCTGTCCATTTTTGTGTGCAAGTTGTTTTACAATAATTTAAATTTTGTAGAAGATAGATTGCTAAAAATTTGTCATTCCACTTCAATATTTGTTGTTATAATTTTTTATTTTTTGTTTTGTTCTTGTATCAAGGTACGGGCTGGGTGCTTCTCAGAAATTCCTCAAGGCTCCTTGCCAACACTTCCGCTTCTAAATTTCGTATTCAACTCGTTGCAGGTGAATGATAGCTGCAAGTAGTTAATTTGAATTTGGTATTCAATGCATCTTTAAATTGTTAAATTTAAAGATGTTGAGATAAACTCATGCAGGAATAATTGTTGGTGGTTATAGGTTTCATCTTCATTTGATTTGGCAATTGAAGTGCTTGTTGAACTAACGAATCAACATGAGGTACGCTCATGCTATTTAGTAGGATTAGTATCAATACACTTTAAAACTCAGGGATCAGATTTATGTTGTTATTTGTTCATTAACTTCATATGCTCAATATCAATTGCTGTTTGAAGAGGATTTTAGATTTCAAATATTATCGTGCTATGTAGGAAATAAATTATAGCTTAGTGAAGGTGGAGATGTAGATGATGATAGACTAAAATTTGATGGCTGAGAAACATCTAAGCATGATCGATTTCCTTACTTTTGTCCATTATCCCCAGAAAAAGGAGATTTGTGTTGCATTAGTAGAGTAGGATGAAAGAAATATAATCTTGATGCTTGCATTTGTTGGATTGCTAGACATCCAGCATGTTGATATATTTAAGCTTAGGTTTAAAACATATGAAACAGTGACACATTGATGCATACACCAAGCAGACTCAGTTGACATCAAGTAAAAACTTATTAAGCTTAGAAAAATATAGAGGTCATTTTTCACACTTTTAGTGCTTATTGTACTAAATAAAGTCATACAAGTATGTCTGTTTTTTCAGCAAATTAGCTTCTCATCTGGTATATTACAACTTCAAAATATAGGAATACTTTTGTACTCCAGGTTGGGTGGAATATGCTGGTTAGATGACTTTGGAGTGAAATTATTTTCACATTTGCACTCTTTAGTGGTCGAGGAAAGATTAATACTTTCAAGCTCCACAGAAATAACTTATCTGTGGAAATTATTTAGATGAAAATGAGTTTCCATTATTTGGTGGCACTACTAACTTTTAGTTGCAAATTATTTTCTGGCATCTAGAATACATTGTAATATATATATATATGTGTGTGTGTGTGTATTTATTTTTTCTTTCAGAAAAACAAACTACAAAAGTTTTGAACTTGAACTTTATTGTTTCTATTTATTAATTGGATTTTGGATTGGAAATAAGAAAAGCTTGTCCAGGAAAGAACAAATTCTGGTGGCTGTTAGATGGTCTTTTATCACCACCCAATGCCTGGTGATCAGGTTATGTCTGTACAGGTTGTTCTAGGTTCCTTTCATCTTTGAGAATTGTTGATGACTTTCTGTGGAAAACAAGATGTCATTTTGCCTTAAAAATGGAGTAGATTATACTGTGGAAGAGAGAAAAAAATTCAATTTACAAATTTTACTGAGAACTTCAAAATCCAAATGCTGGAAACTAAGGAAAATGCTTTCTTGAAACAAATTCTAGTGAGACAGAAACTGCCTCAACTTTGTACAGGAGTCCAATGTTAAATTTGGGATTACTTCAAATCTTTGAATACTCATATTTATGACTACCATAATAAGATTTTTGATGAATGAAATTCTAGCAGCTATACTGCCTTTGGGTGTTGTGCTAATGGGAACCTTGGATGCAATCCCTTGTATTTAACTGTTCTGAGCGCTGAATTGCATTACAAACAGCCCTGAAGTCTTTCCTTTTCTTGCTAATTTTACTTCTGATATAGCCTCTTTCAAATGCCCCCCAACAACTTCACCCCGCTCCACAACAACAGCAACGACTAATATGCCTTAATCCCATAATAGATGGGGCCATGTATATGGTTTCTCTGTCTCCAAATTCCTTTGGACAGAGCTAGGTCCACTGATGCCCACTCTGTCAGGAAAACAAACAGAGAAAGTTTCTCAATCCTGTCCCATTGCAATCTCTTATATTGTATCCAGGTTTTAAATAAACTAAAAACCTGACCTGGCGAGGAATTTTTAAATGTCATTTATGCAGCTAAGCTGTCTTGCTTGTGTTTAACTTTTATTTAATTAGATATCCAGTTCAATAATTATAGTGTTTATAATGCATGCTTTGCATGCCTGATATTATGGTAATGATTGCTGTCATAGTGGAGGCTTGATTGATTATGAGTGTCCACCTATATGGGGAACTTTTTAGTCGGCAAATCCTCATTTCTTTTGCCATTGGACAACATTAAAAAAAAAAAATAAAACGAGAAAAAAGGAAAGCACATATTACACCAATGTGTGCATCGTTTGCCTTAGTACCCTAAAGTTAGCTTTTTGAATTATATTTAGTTGAAGTGGCATCGGGTATGCATGTATGTATAAATTCTAATTATTGTTGGCTTCTAAATTGCTACTTATTTGCAAAACATTCAGCTTAGTTGGAAGTTTTCAAGTAGTATAAGAATTACTATTTATTTTGCAGTTATGATCGATTTATCATATGTGCCATACCTTTTTCCTTTGCCAGCCAGACCTTGACAGCACATGTGTTAAACTTGTATGCATGTATATTGCGAAAAAGAGGAAATATACACTTGGAATATTGCCCTAAAGCTTAGATTTTTTTTTTTTATGAAAAAAAAGTGTTTTAAGGAACTTTGTATGATTTCATTAATAGTGTTTTTTCCCCTTCTTTTAATCACACTTTTGTAGGGGCTACCACAGGTTTTGTTATGTAGAGCACATTTTCTTAAAGAGATACTCCTTTTACCTGCTCTCAGTAACAGGGATGAGAAAGTAATCAGTGGCCTTGCATGCTTGATGTCAGAAATTGGGCAGGCTGTAAGTTCTTCTTCTTCTTCTTCCTATCCCCACCCCTGAACCCCCGGCCTTCCCCCTCCCCCTTTTCTTTTTTGAGTTTAGCTTTATGATTTTGTATTTGCCAATTTTTATATCCCATGTTTTTTCTCAAGACCTTCATGGTATTTTTAATGTATGCCAGACATCATCTCTGATTGTGGAGGCAAATGCTGAGGCACTTGCACTGGCAGATGCGTTATTAAGGTGATATTTCGATTTTGTAACTCTCAACAAATTTTCATTTGAGCTTCCGAGATCTGAAATAGTTGTGCTGGGCATTAAGATTTTCAGAATTGTTGGTTGTGATTCTTGAAACAGTGTACTCTGTTATTGCAATGCATTGTTTCTTTACATTACATAAATTTGTTGTTCTCTGTGCTGGACATATTTTACATTTTCTGCCTCCATTTTAGCAGCTGTGTGGCATTTCCAAGTGAAAACTGGACAATTGCAGACTCGACATTGCAATTCTGGTATTGTTTTTCATTTACATTTTGTTAGTTTTTGTTAATATTACAGGCAAACAACACATGTCCATGCATTTTTGACATCTAGTACCTGTATTCTTGTAATTTTTTTTTTTTTTTTGCAGTGTGAAGTCATTTAGTTAAAACATCTAGAGATTGGTCATTAGGATGCATTGTAACTGGTTTAATTTAGTTTTTAGCAACTTTGTCCATAATCAAATTATTCATTGAATGAAATTTATTATGTTCCGAGTTTACATGCATTGAAATTATAGTCTGCGTTTTTGAGTTGATTTATAAAGAACTTCATATTACTAAATACTGTAGGCCTGCACTTGTGGCTGGTAATTGCTGATAAGGGTTACGAACTAAGTGATTATAAGATTGGCTAAGCCTATGATGCAGGGAGATGGATACAACAACTACAACAACTAAGCTTTAATCCCATACTAGATGTGCTCGGCTATATGGATTCTTTGTCTCTAGTTCTTCCTGTCCAAAGATCAATTTTGTGGAGGACTAATGGATAATTCTTTTAATTTTTGGAAGAACAATTAATTTATGGGGGACTAATGGCCCAAGGCTTGTCTCTATCAGACATCAATTGCATCCATTTGTGGACCTGACACAGGAATTATCAAAGTTCTGATTTCATGAGGATTGCATCCAAAGCTCTTTTCTTTTTTTGTTGCAAACCTGGATTTTAGGTTTAGTATTATGAAGCTGAATGGAAGGTGGATTATGACCTATGCTGATCATGGGTAGAATTTAATGGTGTAGATTATGTCCAAAGATGGTCAGTTGGATGGAGGCTTACAGTTTCTGTAGTAAATACAATTAGAGGAAAAATGTTTGTCAAGGAAAATTATATTCGTACCTCAAGGGTATGTTGGAGTATAAACATTTGTTTATTGCAGAAGTTGTGATGGGCACCAATTTTATCTAACTTTATAGTTGTCTGTGAGGGTGGCTTGATTTGATGGAAACTAACAGAAAATAGAAACTTTCAGATAAATATCTTTTTGGCAGATGAAATAAATACTTTTTCAAATATTCAGCAACTGTGAATGGAAAAATTTTGCACAAAGAAATTATATTGTATTCTTTTATACAAGTGTAGCTTGATAGTTGTGGGTATATTTGAGGATGAGTTAGGGATCTTGAGCTCTTATCTGATAAAACGAGGAAAGTAATTCTTGTTGGTCTTCAAGAGCTTTCTGGGACTAGGATTTGCCATTTCGTGAACTAGTGATAGTGCAAACATGATTTGTTTTTGACAAATGTTGTAGTTATTTGTGGGTAAAGGAGATCACAATGAAGAATAATATTTCTGTTTAAGATTACAAAACCTTATGAAAATGAAAGCGTTTTCAATCTCATTTCATATTTTTGTAAGAAGTTCTTCTAAGATGCAAGAGCATAGCACCTCAAAAGAGCAGTGTTTTCTATTCTACCAAGGGTCTAGCATCAGGGCAACATTGTCTTCTCATTATTACACATTCTGTTAGAAGCATTCTATGTACTTATTCCAATTTGTTCATTGGCTCTTGCTGAAAACGTGATAACATTAATTTCAATTTTTGTCTTTTTTAGGTCTACTTTTGCAAGCTATATACTTGGCCTTGATACAGAGAATGCAAAAAATGGAAAACATGTGGAAGATGTGTTTTGTCCTCTGTTTTTAGCATTACTTGATGCTCTTCTGTTGCGTGCCCAGGTTTTCTGCATCTGCCTCTTCTCTACTTTTATCATTTTTCCCTGGTTTGTGGATGGTTAATTCATTTTATCTATTATATGTATCATTTGGTTCGATGATGGTCTAGTGGTGGTGGATTTGCAATCCTCAAACAGTAGTCCATGCCATGTTGTGTGTATGAATATATTCTTTTGTGTGGGCCACTGGATGTAGTATTTTCTTGAGACAGTGATATCTGAGATGGCATGAAACCTTTGGCAGAAGTATTCTCTTGATAGCATTGATATATAAGAGAATATGAGACCTTCAATTGATATCTGAAATGGCACGAGACGTTATATATATGTATATGTGTGTGTGTGTGTGTGTGTGATTGATGAAATGGAGTGATTTAACGATAAGAACAAGTGTGTATAGTTCAAGTAAAGGAAATTGTGCTGCCTTAATTGTAAATAAGTCATAGGAATGTGATTTATTGGGCATAATTAAATTGATTTCCAATTTTGAATTGTTAACCACTATTGGGAGTGTACTAAAACAATATCTTTGACAGGTTGATGAATTTACATTCAATGACAACAGCAGAATGCTTGATCTGCCTGATGGTCTTGTCCAGTTCAGGACGAATCTTACTGAACTTTTGGTGGACATTTGCCAACTAACAAGGCCTGCGACATTTGTACAAAAGGTGCCTTTTTTAGAGAGCACATCCGTCTACACTGGCACACAAAGCAATTTATTATGTGAAAATTGTTCACAGATAGTTTTGAATTAATGGCATAGTTCTTTGCTATCTTATGTGCAATGCAAGTTTGTGAAAATATTGAGGTTGGCAACTGCTGGTAGAGTGGCTTTTGTGATTTCTTGTGAGTAACTATATTGATGTTTCATCATTTTCAAGACATAGAGATGGAAAATGATTCTTCGTAACCTTACTAACATTTAAAATCCATGCTTTTCAGATACTGATCTGGTCAATTTTTGTTTGAATCATTCAATTTCTGCTAATTGTACATTTCTTCCTAACTTCTCAATATTCTGTATTTTTCTGTCTAAATTCTCGGTTAAATGAGTAGCATGCATTAGTGCCTTTGTTAAATTGTATATGTTGGTTAATATGTTATTTTAGTTAGTTTTGTAATTAAAGGGTAGAATAGTATTTTTTCATTTATACTAACTGTATATATATAAACCCTATTTTGTATTATTAAGTGAGTTGAGATAATAAAGAAAATCTCGTTTCACAAAAATATTCAGTATCTTATTTATTCTAGTAGGAGAAAAAGTAAAGGATATTCTTGGGTATACATTAAATTTATTGGTCCACTTAGCACAAATAGTTTAAACTTCCTTTTATTTACATTTTGCTTTTTGTATTTGTGATTTAGCATGAAAGTCCGGATTTACTGAGGATGCGATTAGGGTCCAGATGTGGCTTTATGACATTAAGGCAGGAGGCATAGAAAAACAAAACAGGAATATGAGAAGTTGGATTATGGTTACCATTATTTCTTCTTTTTCTTTCATGCTTCTTTACCTCTTTCTTGTGAAGTTTGATTGCTTTCGTTATATTTTTTGTGCACTACTTGGATCACTAGGCTTCAATCAAGAAAGATATTGTGGCTCACCGTTTTTTGTTCTTTCCTGCATTCTCTTTCCGTCTTTTATGAGGATTTGTTCACTTTGAAGTGATTGTATGTATACACATATACATACATACATACATAGCTTAGACGATGGAGCTTTAAGAGAGAAAAAGTGAAACAAGGTCTATTGAATATTAGATGCTTCTCTTGAATATCTTATTGATTATTTCTCTGGCTCACTTTAACTTGCTGTTGGACTTAATTTGCTTTGAGCTTTTTGGGGCATTACTTTGGTCATGGAGCTTCGATCGATCGATCGATCGAGAGAGATTGATTTTGGATGCAATGGGTAAAGAGCCTTTGAATGAAAGATATAATTACAATAGGTTTTTTCATTTTAATAGAGAGAAAGGAGGAGAGGTTTATATTGGATGAGCTGGTGGGAAAACCTTCAAATGCAAGAAATTGATTCAATTGTAGATTTCAATGCAAAAAAATGGTTTTTGACCTTTCGAAAGTCTAGGTCAACCTTTCCTTTTTTTTTTAAAAAAAAGTCATGGGATGGATTTAACAAAATCCAAAATGCAAATGTTAATGCTGGTAGTAATAAAGCCATACCTTGATTCAACTCATATGGAAGGTTCATTTTTGTAAATGACATTTTCAGAACTGTGTTCCATTTTCTCACAACTCTTGGAATTCTAGAATTTAACTATTAGGTACTGCATCTATTGTATAATTCCTTTACTTAGGTAGTTTACTCATCTTTATTGGCCTTTCCTGTTCGATTCCAGTTGGCAAGGATTGATCTAATTTTACCGCCTTGACCTAACTATTGAGAAGGGTCATTCAATTTTTCTCTGTGATGCTTTCCTGTGGATTATCTGCTCTCATTCGAGGCTTACAAGGAAGGATCACACGTGTACTAGATCAAGTTGAAATAAATGAATGTGGTTTTGATGTCCTTTGGTTATATTTTACAGGATATCTATGTTGTTCTTTATCCATATTGGATTGCATGCATTGGAATACCTTGATCAATTATTCCTACTGAAACCTGACGAAGTCGAGCATGAGATCTTAAAGTAAAAGTTCTGAATAAAAAATCATGAAGTAGATTTCCCCTCATTAGTGTTTCTTGTGTCCTTTTGATACTTCTAGCTTTGATCTATGACTTTTTTCAATGGATTATGATTTTCATTTTATTCTCTTAATTTCATTGTAGCTTTTCTTTGGTGGGTGTGCATCTGCAAATGTACGAGTGCCTTGGAAGGAGGTGGAAGCTAAATTATTTGCTTTGAATGTGGTAACTGCATATAACTGCTATGGTTTTACTGTCATCTTTTTCTGCAGCATTGTTTTAGTATGGGTCCATGTTGGTCCTAGTCTGTATAAGTTTGCAAGATTGAGTTCATCTTTCCTTGTTTCAATAATTTCAATATGGGTTTGTTGATTTTTATAAATCAGGACATTTTTCTTTTGCTTGCTTATATTTAGTTAAAAGAAGATTAAGGTAAATCTTAAGAGAGAAACTTGTTTATGTCCACTTTCTTATGAAAAAAGCTTATAGAAATTTGTTTCTACCTGAGGTCAAAGGAGTCTTAATTATATCTTCTTCACATCACTGTATATTTTTTCCCTCTATTTGACATAGTCAAGAGCACAATAGAAGTAGAAGTGCACTCCGGCTTCTATTTGAAATTTTATAGATAGATCTTCTAGATATTAAGAAAGTGATGCAATGGTTCAATTTGTTCGCATTCCAAATTTAGATTGTTCTTCTGTAGAAGATGATTTATAAGAGGCTTGGGTTTCCCTTGAATGCTAAGGATTTTTTTCTTTATTTAAATTCTGCACAGAGAAATTGTGCTAGACATTATGCTTAGTGCACATGTTAGCGCTTTGGAGGGGCAGAGATCATTTATCTGTTGCATAATTTTGTTGGAAGTGGTAATTCGGATGTCTTTTTTCTTTGCCGTTTGTGGTGGATAGTAGGTTCTCCTTAAATTTTGAAGAATTTGATATTCATTTGGGCTGTTATTCTTGGATAGCCAAAAATAGTGTTCAATTTTTCAATGGCTTGGCATATTTGGTTAAGGAGCATTTAAAAATCGTGAGTGGTCCTCAGATTCTTGTGTAGTTAGTTTGTGGCTTCCTCCCCATTGTTTAAGATTTTTCAGCTAGTGCACAACACTATGGTGACCCTTTTGTTTTAACCAATAAATAGGTACACTTTTTTGTTTGTTTCAGTTCCGCTCTTTCAGAGGACATGTTATCTTCCTCATTATCAGTTTTCTATTGTCACTTAATATAATGTCATCATCTGTTTTAAAATAGAAGGAAACAAAGAGCTAAACATGCTCAGATGTTGCTGTTGATGGTTGAATAGTTACCTTTTGCATCCAAAAATCGCAGAATTAACCATTAACTTTAGCAAGCTGGAACGTCAATCTTCTACAATTCTTTAATGTGGCCAGCTTCTGGAATAGAATTAAGTCCAGTGCTGCCAAATTAGTGTTCATAGTGCTGTGAATGAATTCAGTTCCAGAAGGCAGAAGAAAGTATTCAATAAAAATCTCGACAGGAAAGATCTTTTGGCTTTGAATAGAAGCTTGAAAGTTAATTTTGTGAAAATGTTTGGAACTGATGGTTTTTATATTTGGCTGTTGAGGACACTCTAGGCTTCATTAATGAGTTCTAAAAGAATTGCCTGTTTCTTCCTAAATAATTTTTGCTCAAAATTTGATTTTGCTATAAAACAACTTTACTAATTGCGAAATGCGTATATTAGACAGTGTAATAAATGGGAAGCATTACAATTTGCTCTGTTTAATAGCACAAAAAGAAAAATGCTTTCATTCAATTGAAGTCTTAGGACTTTAATTAGGAAATTGCAGTGATGTGAATGAGGGGTTTGAACTGTGAAGAGATACTGTAGCAGCTTGGCAAGAATTAAAGCAGGGGGGAAGAAGAGAAAATTGGGTATTTGGCTGGTAGTCAGGTGGTATATTGCCTATGTACTTGTAAGCAGGGGGGAAGAAGAGAAAATTGGGTATTTGGCGGTAGTCAGGTGGTAGCCTATGTACTTGTACCAGATGTCAAGTACTGAACCTTAGAAACCTCCTCTCCTCTTCCCTTGAATTGGAAAAAAAAAGGAGAGGATACAGAGTGAGAAAAAGAAAGATCAAACTAGGTATTACACAGGCCTCTAAGATCAGATCAAAATAGTTGTGATCCCATATTTAAAGAACTCTAGAGAATGACCATGTTATGAGTTAAACAACTTTTCTAACTAAGCAAATTCAACAATAACTGGAAAGTATAAGCTTATATGCTATTCTGAGATAAAATAACTTATTTTACAAGGAAGCTTTCAACTTGCTCAGTTAAGATTAAATAAAAATGATTTCCAAAATATTATTTCTCTGCCATACATTAATATATGTTTGTATGGTGATCTTGTAGAGAAGCATGTGTTCATATGCAGTTCTTTTCCTTGTGTATAAGGATATATGCTTTACATGATTTTTTTTTTTTATTCTTGCTAGCATTATTGTAATTCATGTCTTCAGTTGAGGAATGTTCAAGAAGCTATTTGCTACAAATAGCTGCCATGTGATCAATTTGCAGTTTGTCAAATCCTCTACAATAAGCTTTGGCTGCAAATACATTTTCATACGAGCTTATAGACAAATTGCAGCCGTGACAAACTCCTTATCAGGAAATGTTGACTGCGGATGTATTTCTATATCAGCTTATAAATATTGGAAGCTAGGTATTGCACCATGGCAATCCATAACACTGTCATTTTAATAGTTTCCGATTCTGCATTCAGGTTTCTGAAGTAGTACTTCAAGAAGGGCAGACATTTGATTTCTCGGTGATCATGCATTTGGCAACATTGTTGTCCAATATGCCTTCTGACAAGCTCAAGGGGTTTATATGCATTGTATGTAAGATATTATTTGTTATTAAGTTTGTAGTGAATGCTAGTTTCTCAAAACTCCTGCTTTACTTGAAGAAAATTTGGTCTTGCTCGGAAATCCATTTATATCAGGCTGATTCTTATATCTGAGATGCTCGTTTTCTTTAGGTATACAGATCACTTGCAGATGTTGTCGGCTCATATTCCAAGTGGATATCTACTTCTGAAACTAATGCCAGTTCTATACTGTAAGGATGCTTCTTTATTAATGCTTTATGGTGTGTGTTAATGTGACCACTTAAACGTGAAATCTTTGCCTGTCTCGTCATTTTCAGTATCGCCTCTGTCATTTTTCTCTGGTGCTATTTTTTACATTGCTATCTAGTCTATATGCATCATGTTTTACCATTGTGCCTTATGCTCAAGTTTTTGTTTTGTGCTGACTTGCCACTTTCAGATTGTTTCTTGCTGCTGGGATTTCGGAGCCTCGGTCATCAAATGCTTGTGCCTTGGCTCTCCATAAATTTTGTGAAGAGGCTCCTGCAGCAATCTATGAGCCCTCGAATCTGGAAATTTTAATGTGGATTGGGGAGGTAATACTTTTTAAATGATCGTATTCTTGCTATTTTATCTTTTAGGGTGAAAGTAGCAAATGCTCTGCTTTATAACTTTGTTCTGGCAACTTGTATTCCCTGTTGTGTTAATATGTTCAAGGAATTTATCATTATTGTTGGGGGAACAATTTTTGTCTCTGCTTCCTTGAAAGAGATGAATTGTTCAACTGTCTTGATTTCATCGACATGAATTAGTAACTTTATAGTTAGAAGAACTTGAGATGCGTGTGCATGAAGCTAATATGTTCCCGCGTTATTACCTCAAGTCATAACATGTCATCATTATGTCAGATAGCTTTCAATGATTTTTTGCATATGCACAGCTCCTGCAAGTGCTTCTATCCTTCATTTTTGTTAGCAATCATCAGATATTGAAGGTTTGGCAGATTTCTGATACTTTGCCTTGTGATTCATGTCATTAGACTCAGAACCAAAGTCATCCTGTAGTTGAAACATGAAGTTCCACTGTCATAATTAGTAAAGCTTTTGTCTAGTATCTAATTGTAGGTTTCTCTCTTTCTGCTTTCTCTTTTTGTGGGTTGGTTTGAACTGTTGTAGTTGCTGATACCAAATTCCAGTCGACAGATGTAGGTGTGCTTTAGTTGGCCTGGCATTGCAAAAATAGCAATAGCAACGGGTAGGGTATCCACAAAAATTGCCATACAATAACCAAACCCATTTAACATTAAATTAGTTGTACCTGTCCTGAACCCATTTATTCTTATTCTAGTACCCATACCCGTCCCATATTCAATTAATAATACCCATTTATAACCCATACCTATTTACATGCCTGTTTAACTATTTTTAAAATCTAACATACAATTCACAAAATTATAATCTTTTAAGTCCTTATATTAACTATTAATACATATAAAGTTACTGTTGTGTTTTTTCATGGCTTCTTATAATGTCTGATCTTCTGGAATCTGTAATGGCAACGATGGTTTCCACAAATGCTTCTCTAGCATCCGTCAAACTTGTTTGAATGGGGAAGGAAGATTTTGCTTTTGGTTAAGCATTTGATATTTGCTGTTTCTGTCGGCATAGAACATGAGAATTTTTTGATCTAGCTCTTGATAATTTTCCAAGTGTGGTGTATGCCTTTGGGTGTCTTGGGAAGAAGTTTTTCCTTCTTCCTTATTTATTTATTTATTATTCTGAAATGCCCAAGTGGCAAGTTAGAGTTCTTCAGTATATTTGCTTATATTCTATATAATATTAAGGATATTCATGGAAAGTTGATTGGGTTTGGTGTCGAGAGTCTTAAGGGGATGTTTTGGTATGGGTTTCCTTTGTTTGGCACTTGCTAATGAAACATTGAAATCTTTCAAAACTAACTTCCCTCGAAAGGATGTAGATCTTTCTCCTTGAAGCAGCAACTCAAATGGTTTCTCCTTTCCCTTGAGTTATGAATGGAGTGGAAAGTTGCATAAGCATTGATGCTTATCAATGGGGATTTGCAAGGTAGCATCTGTGTTGACAGATATATTTAGATCCTAATTTGTAGATATTAGATATTGTTACCTTTTATCTTTCTTAGTTAGATTTAAATTTTTTTGTATAAATACCTATGTAAATTTTATAGTCAATACATTGAAAAGTAATTAAAAATTTCTCAAAATCTTTATGGTATCAAAGCCACTGTCGTTTTGAAGGTTGAGTTTACTTTTTTCCGCAGTTGGTTATTTTCGGTAGCCTTTTTTCGGCAAATATAAAATGTCACGTTTCAGCTCTTGACTTTTGACACCGCCTCCACCAGAGGGAAGCCCAAGTGATTTCCGACCAGTACTCGGGTTTCCAATGCTGTCCTACTCCGCGCATGGGCCCACGCATTGCCTTTGTGTTTTGGATCCTTCTCCACTCCTCGGCGCATGAGGTTTGTGTCACCTCTTCCGGCCACCTTTTGCCGCCGATTCTTCTCCTGTTCATCTCTTCGGCCTTCTCCGACTCCGGTGACCTGATTTTCGGTTTTTTGGGTTTCTCGTTTCTAGATTATGTTCTGTTTGTTTTGCTGTTTTAGCATTTTTTTGCTAGTGTGATGGATAACAAGGAAGTTAATTTATCTAAGAGAGAAAACCCCACTACTTCATTTAGTCATAATACATGGATTATAGATTATGGTTCAAATAGTCATATGGCAAGTCTTTTGAGAAACTTTATTTCTTATTCTCCAACTAAAAATGGAGATAATGTCTGAATAGCAGATAGATCTCTTACTCCAATATTTGGAACGGGTTCTATTGATTGTACTCCCACCATTAAATTGTCATTTGTTCTTCATGAATCTCAATTTTCTACTAATCTCCTATCTGTTCTATAATTAATTCTCTTAACTGCAAAGTGGAATTTTTTCCTACACATTGTATTTTACAGGATCTTAAAACAGGAGAGAGGATTGGCAGTGGTAGGTTGCAAGATGGCTTATATATCTTGGACAATGGTAGTAGTATAGTTTCTGGTAAGAGGTAAGCCTTTTTGGGTGAGAGTAATGATGTGAATACAGAAATTATTCAATGGCATAGGCGGTTAGGACATTCATCATTTTTTGTCTTGGAGAAATAATATCCTAACCTGTTTAAGAATGCTAAGTTTGATTTTTTGGTTTGTGATGCCTGTGAACTTGCTAAACGCACTAGGAGTTCTTATCCTATCCCTTGAGTAATAATAGAAGTTTTGGTTCATTTACTATCATTCATTCTGATGTTTGGGGACCTACTAAAAATGCTTCATTATCGGATAGTTGGTGGTTTGTTACATTTATTGATTGTTGTACTAAAATGACTTGGATGTATCTAACAAAAGCAAAGAGATGTTTTTTCTTGATTTCAATCTTTTCATAAGATGGTTTGTACTCAATTTGATACTAAAGTTAACATTTTGAGAACAGATAATGGTACAAAGTACATGGATATTAGGTTTGGTATTGACTTGAAGTGCAATGGGATAATACACCAAGCTAGTTCTTACACTAGTGCACAAAATGTGGTAGTTGAAAGAAAAAATAGACATTTGTTGAAAATTATTAGATCTCTTATGTTTACTATGAATCTTCCATAGCCTTATTGGGAGGATGCAATTCTAACTGTTGCTTATCTTATCAATAGAATACCTTTCAAAGCTCTCAACTTTAAGGGTCCTTTAGAAGTGTTGCAAGGAAAAAAATGCTTAAAATGTTCTCTTTAAAGTGGTTGGATGTGTTTGTTTTGTTCATACTAGAAATGTTGGCAAACTAGACTTGAGGGCTCTTAGATGTGTATTTATTGGATATTCTCCAACACAAAAAAGGTTATAAGTGTTACCATTCTCCATCGAGAAAGTATTTTGTTAGTATGTATGTGACTTTTAGAGAAAATTAACCTCATTTTGATGCTATCCAATCACCACTTCAGGGGGAGAGTACTGAGAGAAGTGGTGGTACCTATTATCACTTATGATAGCTTTGCCTTAGTGGAGAGTTTTGTGAGGCAGGAGGAGATTAACTTTATCCTAGGGGAGAGTTCTATGAGGGAACAAGTTCAGGAGGAGACTATTGGGTTCAAGAGGAGACTACTGTATAGGGGAAGAATATTGGATGTTTGGATAGACCCGATTTGTTGAGATATTCGAGGAGAAACAGAACAGAAGAAGCCATAATGCAGCCTACTCTGTCAAGAATCCTTTTCTGGTCAGTCATCTTTGAACTTTGATTCTACTAATAATTTGGATATGTCTATTGCTCACAGAAAATGGGTTAGATCTTGCACCAAACATCGTTTATCGAACTTTGTCTCCTATAATTCCTTATCTCCTTCCTATAGAGCTTTTGCTTTGTCTATTTCTTTCGTCTATATTTTATAGGATTGGAGAGAAGCTTTTACAGATCTTAAGTGAAAGCTAGCTATGATTGAAGAAATGAAAGCTTTATCCAAAAATAAGACTTGAAAACTAGTTACTTCTCCACCAAACAAGAAATTGGTTGGTTGCAAGTGGGTTTTTACTGTGAAACATAAAGTTGATGGCTCGATTGAGAGGTTCAAAGCCAGATTGGTGGCTAAAAGATTCATTTAAACTTATGGAGTGGATTATTAGGAGACATTTGCCTCTGTTGCTAAAATGAATACAATCAGAATTTTGTTGTCTTTTGAAAATATCTTGATTGGGATTTACAACAATTTGATGTGAAGAATGCATTTCTTCATGGGGATTTGGAAGAAGTATATATGAAGATCCATCCTGAATTTGATGATGAACGTAGTCAAGGGAAGGTATATAAACTGAAAAAAGTCTTATACGGATTGAAATAATCTCGTAGAGCATGGTTTGATAGATTTAGCAAAGCTATGATCTCTTTTGTCTACCAGCAAAGCAATGCTGATCATACTCTCTTCGTAAGACATAATAAAAGTAAATTCACTTTCCTCATAACTTATGTTGATGACATTGTAATGATAAGAGATGAAGGAGAGAAGATGGTTTGATTGAAAAAACCGTTGGTTCAGGAATTTGAGATTAAGGATCTAGGAAAATTACAGTGCTTCTTGTGAATTGAGGTTGCCAGATCAAAAAAAGGAATTTTTATTTTTCAGAGGAAATATAACTTGGATCTCTTAAAGGAAATTGGTATGATGGGTTGCAAACCAACAGAATCGTCTATTGAGAACAAGCTACAAGCAGAAGTTGGAGAGCCAGTTGATAAAGAGAGATATCAAAGGTTGATTGGGAGACTCATTTATCTCTCACACACTAGGCTAGACATAGCCTACTTAGTGAGCTTAGTGAGTCAGTTCATGCATGATCCACGAGACTCTCACATGCAAGCTGTCTTCGCATTTTGTGGTATTTGAAGTCTGTCCCAGGAAAAGGTTTTATTTTCTCCAAACATGATCACCTCCAAATAGAAGCTTTGAAAGCCGCCGATTGGGTTGAATTTTTAGATGACAAGATCTACTTCCGGCTATTATACTTTTATAGGAGAAAACCTAGTTATTTGGAGAAGTAAGAAGCAAAATGTAGTTGTTAGATCAATTGCTGAAGCAAAATACAGGGCTATGGTTCAAGGCGTTTTTTGACATCTTTTGCTGAGAAAACTACTAGAAGAATTGAAATTATTTGATAAAAAAAGACTATCCTTGTATTGTGATAACAAAACATCCATCGTTATAGCTTATAATTTTGTTTAGCATGACCGAACAAAATACATTGAAATTGACCGGCATTTCATAAAAAAAAAAAACTTATAAATGGTGTCTTGAGTTTGTTTCATGTGTCATTTGAAAAACAACTAACTGATGTGTTTACAAAAGAACTCAACAATCGAACTTTTCATATTCGGGTCTGCAAGTTGGGCATGTGTGATATTTTTGCACCAATTTGAGGGGGAGTGTTGACATATATATTTAGTTCTTAATTTGTAGAGATTAGATATTGTTATCTTTTATCTTTCCTAGTTAGGTTTAAATTTTTTTGTATAGATGCCTATGAAAATTTTATAGTCAATACATTGAAGACTAATTAAAAACTTCTCAAAATCTTCAATCCGATTTGGTTGGAGAGTTGTGGTAGTTATTTTGCATGGATGGAAAGATAATCTTACTTTGTCCCTCCTGTAATCTTTTGTTTGTTTGAATGGATTGAAAAAGGGGTTTTTGACCAATTTAGATGGTTCAAAATCTTTATTTTTGGCATACCTTGTTTATTGATTTTTTTTTTCCGATTTTCTATGTCCCTTGTCTTGCTGAGCAGTAGTACCCTTTCTCCTCCTTGACAACTCTGAAACATAAAAGGAAAAGTGAAAGTTCTGCCATAAATCATAACTGATATATCTGTTTTCTAAAATGCCTGCTTTTCTGCTTGTGTCTTGCATAATTAATATATCTGTTTTCTTCTTGTTCTTCTCTCTCTCTCTCTCTCCCTTTTAGGGTTCATAATAAAGTCTTTCATATCTTTAGCTAATATAAACATTTGTCTTTGCCATTTGTTTGTTGCCATTTTTCCCCCTTCTCTCACCCCTTCCAAAAGATGAAAAAAAAAAAAAAAGAAAGAAATCTTATTTGCTTGTCTTTTGCTTCCTCAGGCTTTGGCAAAGAGGAATTTACCTTTGGAAGAGGAGGAAGAAGTTGTCAGTGCAATTAGCATGATCCTTCGCTCTGTTCCAAACAAAGAGCTAAAGAACAATTTGCTGGCTAGATTGCTTTCTTCTAGCTATGATGCTATAGGAAAACTTGTAATGTTCCAACTCTTTCATGTGGGCGCTTGTCTTATTCATGATATGTGTTTTCTTCCATTCCCATGAGGTCATATTTATCTTTCCTTCCTATTTATTATTTTTTTCCATGCTGCCTTTAACAGCTTCTCATATTTTTCAGATTGAAAATGATAGCGAGCATTCTTTAAGACAAAATCCAGCTAATTATACACAAAATTTGAACTCTGCAGCTAGAGGATTATACAGGTGTGTGATTGAGACTATAAAGTTGGTCAGTTATAGGTTTCTGCTTGTATGTTTATTCTGTCATCAATGAGAGGAATGGAGAACTTGTTTTGTTCTCAATGAAATAATGAAAAAAATGTTGTTTATGCTGAAATTTGAGTAAACATAGTTGGAACCCTTTGTAAATCTGGTTGAGCTTCTTTTTTGAAACAATTATAATATTTCTGAATTAAAAAAAAAGGGAATTACTCAGAAATTACTTTGCAATTAAAGCATTGTTCTTTGTTTTGGGGAGGAATTTGCCATCTTTAACAGATATTTATCATGTTTGCTTTGCCCCTGCTCTAACTCTAATTTCTGAATCTTTGCAGGATAGGAACTGTATTTAACCATCTTGGATCAACTCTGCCAGGTATCCCTAGTGCAGATGATCCTATATTTGGTATGTTGGGGGTCTTTTGGCCCTTGCTAGAGAAACTATTTAGGTCTGAACACATGGAGAGTAGCAATTTATCTACTGCAGCTTGTCGGGCTCTTTCGCTAGCAATTCAGTCTTCTGGTAATTGGAGTTTACTCTCTCTTTCACTTCCACACACACAAAAACACACTTTTTCTTCCCCTTTCGTGCTTAGATTAATGTTCATCCACAAATTATATTGCCTTCATCCCATAACTGAAGTTTCTTATTGCAGGCCAGCACTTTGTGATGCTATTGCCTAGTGTACTAGATTGCCTATCGACTAAGTTTCTGTCATTTCAAAATCATGAGTGTTACATCAGAACTGGTAAGGTCTTGCAATTATTGGATGACTTTTAGTGTGCTTTTGTTGTGTGTCTATATGTATATAATTAATAAGTCAACGAATCTATACTGGTCATAATATAACGGAAAATACCATTTATTTGTCTTTTGTATCTTTGTATGACCCACTTTAGCATTTGTTCTCTACTTCTGTCATTTAGTTCTGCTTATTTTACTTATTTGTGGGTATTGCGGATGTGGCATCATCAGCTTCTGTTGTTATTGAGGAATTTAGCAATAGAGACGAGTATGGCCCCTTGTATGTCACAACTTTCGAAAGATTTACACAAGCACCATCAATAATGGGTCTTGATTCTTCATATATATGTGACCAAGAGCCAGATTTAGTGGAGGCCTATACGAACTTTGCATCCACATTTGTTCGTAGCTCTCGTAAGGTTTAGT